>JANEYF010004428.1:0-200000 GCA_029963845.1 Rhamnusium bicolor | reverse complement strand
ATTATTTAGGCAATGTTGAGTTAGCCTAAGAATATGATCTGCTGGCTGATATTTTCGCTTGATAATGTCGAGTGACTCCTCTACGGGTACGTTGGTGAACAAGGATATGACATCGAAGCTCACTAGAAGATGTTCCGCTTAGACGGTCTGATTTCTTAATAACTCAATGAAATGGTCTGCATCTGTTAGAACCTGAAGATGGCAGATGAGATTCTGCCGAAACGTCGTTCAGACAACCACGGTCCCTCTCGGGGCCTATCACCTACGCGGGAGTATACCCGGAAAACGAATTTAACATATATATATATATATATATATATATATATATATATATATATATATATATATATATGTATATATGTATATATATATATATATATATATATATATATATATATATATATATATATATATATATATATATATATTAATTATGGCAGATAACTTTTGTGAATTTATTTATTTATTTATTTACATCAATCAACGGGAAACCATTTACAGAATAGGAATTACAAAAAATATAATATAAAATAATATTTTAAAAAGACAGAAATAAAAAAAAACAATCTTACATAGA
Source organism: Rhamnusium bicolor (assembly GCA_029963845.1). Taxonomy (NCBI): domain Eukaryota; kingdom Metazoa; phylum Arthropoda; class Insecta; order Coleoptera; family Cerambycidae; genus Rhamnusium; species Rhamnusium bicolor. The sequence goes on along the minus strand of JANEYF010004428.1, from coordinate 199,423 downwards.
GAATTAAGGATATAACTTTAAACTTAATTTTAATATGTATGCACACATATATGCATGCATACATATATACATATATACATACATACCCACATATACACATATCCATATACTTATCTATAATTAACATATGCAAATTTATTATACATTACATATCTATAACTAACACATGCAAATTTAAAAAAAATTGTTTTACGATTTTTTTAACTGTGGCTACATTGCAAAAGAAAATATCAAGAGTATATTGGTGTTCATTACAATTATTGCACATTTGATATAAAGGCGAAAATTTACCAATATTTGTACTAGGTATAGTCAAAGTAAAGGTCATATGTTGCCTTGCGGTTACTCTGGGAACACGAAAATTTAGCATTTGTAATATATCGGGACAGTCAATGTCATTAGTTATTATTTTGTTCAAGAAGGTTAACTGAGATTTCAGCCGTCTGTTTTCGAGGCTATCTAAAGAAAATCTTTCCAGCATATGCATTTGGATATCAAATAGCTCGGTATACTCCATCCTCTCTGAAACAAGCATATTTTAAAAACTTCCGCTGTACCTTTTCAATACTGTTAACATGCATGTTTTAAGGACACCAAATAATAGCTATCTTTGTTATCGTACAACAATGAATTTGATTAAAATAGGTAATTTACAAATTACAAGAGTTGTTCAAAATACATTCCCCTAAATTCGACACATTTTTACACGTATGCACAATGGATTGTGCGGTATTACCAATGAATGCAAGATTAGTTCGCATATCTTCACCACTTTTCGAATTCTCTCAATTAACTCTTCTCTGGTGTTTAAAGGAGTTGCTTAGACTTTGTCCTTTAAATAGCCCCAGACAAAAATCAACCGGAGTTAAATTCGGTGAACGGGGTGGCCAAACACTTGGACCTAACTGACCGATCCACCGTTCAGGATAATTATTATTTAGCCACAAACGGTTTACGACAGCATAATATACAGGAGCACCGTCCATTGGAAGTTTGCATTTATTTTTTAATTTAGGAAGAATATTCTGATATTCAAAAATTATTATTTAAACAACTATAAAATAGTGGGTCCATTTAGATGTGGAGGTAGAATGTAGGATGTAGGTCTACAAAGCCGTTTATAACACCACACCACACATTAACATTAAACTCATCTTGAAATTGCCTAGGACGAATTGTGTGAGGATTCTCATGAGCCCAGATTGTTAATTATTAAAAATAATGATCCACTACTAGTTAAAATAACTTCGTCAGTCCAAACAGTTTTGTTTATGAGATCGGAATTTCACAGCGTGTAGAAACCAATTACAAAAATTTATACTCATTTTGGCATCACCTGGTTGAAGGCTTTGTGTTGGCTGCATCCGAAAAAGTTTTCTGTGGCCTTTTTTGAAAACTTTATTTTTGGAAACATGAACAGCTTGAAAGCAGAACTGTTGGACAGAACTTCAGATATTTAATTTATTATTGTTATTAATTCTGGCCAAATTTGTGTTTTTAAATCGTTCATATCGACATACTTTCTTCAATTTCGTATCTCTTTTAAGTCCATCATTTCTAAATATTAGGTGGGTTCGAATAAAAATATTTAATGACGGTTGCCTTCTATTAGAAATTCTTCTATGAATTCGTTTACCGCGACATTCGCATCTCCATTACAATATCCATAAACAAAGTGAATATTCGCGTACTCCACACTAACCATTTTTACTTTTTCAACTATCTATATTGTAAAGAAAGTATTGGCGTCGCGGGAAAAATCTAATTCCATATTATGATGAAGATGGACATCTTGAGACCAGCAAATAGAAAATTTATCCGAATCGGCATGCCTGTGTGTCTGTGATGTCTGTGAGTCTGTATGTCTGTATGTGTGTGAGTATGTGTGTCTGTGTGTCGCTGGTCATTGCTGTGCTATCTTCTTTTCAAGCACGTCTTAACGTAGAAATCGGAAACTTTTACATATACTATCTGTTTGCTTTTGCATTGAACAGTTTCACCAAAAAGAAATAATAAAACTACAGAACAGTGGATTTTAGAACACAGAAACCACCATTATCATTTTGGCATGACATATTGGATTATTTTTTTGTTAAAAACATTACAATCATGGTACGTTACTCCTACATAACAAGAATGGTGATAATAATGATTACTGACTAACAACGTTTAAATCAGTTTTACTCAAAAAACAGATAATTTTAGGGAATAAACGCAACAGACCTTTTTTGCAAAAAAACTTCAAATTGTCTAGTTCTGCTCATAAATTAGTGGAAAAGTGATACACAAAAAAGTTGAAGCAAGACTTTGCCTAAACCTCCCAGTTTTACCCGCTCCTGAATGATTTTGGTTCATAATTGCTGGTTTACCTTGTAATGCATAAAATGTTAAATCCTATGTAAATTATCATTTGCTTATTTTTAGATGTTTCGACAACAAATAAAATACAATTTTCAGGAGTTTAACTTGAGCAACCTGTATCTCGGAAACTAAGCACTTCCCAACTCATGATTATAAGAATTTTTTTTCTTATTTTGAAAAGTTCTACCACTAGGTGTAGTTTAGCCTATGCAATTCAGGACACCCTGTATATTCGTTTGCAAGAAACTGGTACTTTTGCTAAATCTAAGGAAGGCCTGTCAAAACTCCACAACTGAAAAACAAATTCTTATTATTGATGGTTCTCCCGAAACTAGACAAATTGCTGCCCTATTAGTCCTAAAATTGTACAGAAGGTTTTGAAGAAAAATCTGTTTTATTCCTATCGTATACAACGCGTTCACGTTGTGTTACCAAATGATCATCCACCTCGCATTAGATAGTGTCAGTGGTTTTTAGAAATAAATGCATATTATCCCTATTTCACCATCTCCAGAATTTATGAATTTCCATAATAACCACAAAGAAAATCTGCATGCTATGGTGGGCTCATAGTTTCAGCACAGTTATTCTGTGATTATTTGAGTTGGGGTAATTGACTATTATTTGATTGGATTATGTTTCCTTCCCTGAAAAACTGAATTACGATTCATTCCGTTAATTTATTGAAAATAATCCTCGTAACTCTTCAGAAGAATTACCTTATATAAAAATATTAATGCACGATTGTGTAACGGTCCTAAATTGTAAATTTTTGATAATATAAGCGACCACTGGACCTTTAGTGCACCAGCGCGAACACTGCGGTGTGGGGACAAAGGGGGAACGATTATACTAAGACGCAGGGGGGGGACTCTCTGCCGAGCCACGGCCGAGTGTGCACCTATGTTTCTGTTGTGTGAAGTACGTTACGTTACATTAGTTTGGAGATAAGACAAGACCGGTGCATCGAGACAGTTAGGTGTGTGTTTTTGTACGTTGCTTTTATGAGCACTACCTTATAGATTGTGTCTAGTTGAGATGTTATGGTTGAGAAGTTACGAGGCATGTAACCCAAGAAAGCTATGTGAGATGGTAAGGTTATTTTCCTTCCAATTATTATTAAAATAGGTACCTATTAAGTATTAACCAGCTGGCTTCGTTTTGAGTGCGAGCTGAAAAATTGAAAACTAAAATTTGCATCAACAGGCTGATTTGCCGATCTATCTAGAGGTGGAGAAAGCCCCCTAGAGTTTTAATTTTGCTCATGAACTGTGTGAGATAATGTTATGAAAAGTAACCGTTCTTTCCCCCTTTCAACGGCACTTGTGCGTGTAGTTTTTTTAAAAACTAGGTATGTAATTCTTTTAGACTTGTATAATTACAAAAACGAAAAAAGAAAGGCGGGTGGCGCCCTACACAAACTCCTTGAGTGGATTTAAAATAGGATTTCTGTGGTTTTAGTTTTAAGTTGTTGAAAGGTTTATTACTTGTTACCACACCCTGAATGAGTTTTTTTTGTATAATAAATTATGAATATATGTATTTTTTTATCTTGTTGTTTCATTTGAGAACTACAGTAAAGTTAATTAAAATAGCGAGGGCAAAAACCCCTCGTTATAATTGTCCGTCTCTCCATTTCTCATTAAATGTGCGTGAGATTGTGAACGCTACATATTCAGACTGTTGGATGGCTTAGGAGACCGTTGCGTTGACTCTTAGATCACCAGACGTTATTCCCTAATATTTTTAGTCGAATGCATTCGTTTATATTACCGTTATTCAACACGTGGAATTGCTCCAAAATCGCAGAATCCAAGCATATTATACAATTCGCCATTCTTTTGACATTTTCGAACGCATTCGGCAGTCATTAAGATAACAAACTTGTATAATATCAGACTTTGTTTTCATCCGTTACACTGTTTTTCTAATGTTATTTTAATAATAAAGTAAATGGATTACTTAACACAAAAAAATGTTACGTACATTTTTTTGACTTTTTTTGTCTCTCTATTCTCAGTGTATGTATTATATTTTTGTGACACCATATTTTTAATTTGACAACTTTTTTGCCGGTTAAGTTGAATATAATACAGTTTTTATTATTGTTCTTATTAACAGTCTACTGACTAGTTTCGAAATTAGTTCAAAATATTTAATACAGTTAATTATAAGAAAGTTGATTGAAGATGACGTTCCTTTGTGAAAATGTATTTTGAAATTAAATAGTTACAAAAACACCGTTTTTTACTTGTCTAATTTTCACTTTTTTCTTTTAAATTATTTGAAAATGTTCGAATCGTTTGAAACTAGTCGTAAAATTAAAAATAAAAAGTGAATATTAGACATGGAAAACAGTGTTTTTGTAATTATTTAATTACAGTTAATTACATTATTACATATAAAATATCATCAAGTCTAAATCTCTGCCAAGCATATACATATAGCTCTAGTGTAGTTAAAATAAAGTAAAATTTGTATTTGTATAATGTGTAGCATAGCGATATCAACTCTGGCTGTATATTCGAAAAACATTAAGATTTCCAGTTATCTGTGAAGAATGGGTATATTTGTTTATATAGTACGCCCGATGTCTGTTTCCATAAACATATAAATCCGTCGACAGGCCATACAGGCCTGTGCTTTGTCTCTCTACAGAAAACAAATTTCATGTCGAGCTCTATGTAGAAAAGCTAATGGGAACCTTGTACTCCTATCAAGTGAATCATCTGAAACACTAAATAAATTTACCGTGTATATTTTTATTTTTCACATGTTTTCATTAATCTATCTACATGACAGCCGAGTAGCCACTTGCGATACGTTATTTTGTCTGTGGATTTCCTTTGATTGGGAAAATTTAGGTTCACTATTAAATATAAATGTTTATTACAACGGCATGGGATTCCTTTACATTTTTTTCAGATAGGTATTAGTAATTATTTTTATTGATATATTACAGTTTAGTTGTGTGGGTAAGAATTATACCTCCTGGGTGGTTATACAATTTAATAATAATAAATAAATGAGAGTGGAATGAAAAATAATATTAACTGAAAATTTTTTGTTAATTATTATTTACTAACTTTTTACAAATCTTATCACAGATAAGTATAACATATATTTTTTTAAACAATTATTTCCCGGCTATTTGCCAAAACGCTGACACTTGGATTACAAAAAAGATAATATGCACATTATGTTCAGTACTACTGACTCAATAATGTTATTTTTAATTTCAACTATTCTGTCTAGTAAAACCAAAAATAAATAAAACACAAGGTACTCACCAGTTGACACTCACTTTAAAAAATTTTAAAATATCTACCGACACGTGTTTCTGCTTGCCATAGCGTCATCAGGGTAGCCAGCACATTTAAAGAATCCAAAGTAAGGAAACTTGTAATCCTAATGTAATAAACATTAATGGCTTCAGAGAACAGAATAATTGAAATTATATAGCGGAAATACCCCTTAGGGTCAATGAAATAATTTAAAAACAAATTAAGTTCCTCTTCTTGATAAAAGTTAAAATATAGAGGGAATGAAAAATAATATTAACTGAAAATTTTTTGTTAATTATTATTTACTAACTTTTACAAATCTTATCACAGATAAGTATAAATGAGGATATTTTCAATATTTAGTGTTGTGTATAGTTCAAACAGTTTTTGTTTATTTTCCGGTTTTACAAGTTTACAAAAAATTAAATTGAGGCAACAAAACAAAACTGAAAATGATTTCTTGATAACGATAAAGGCTGGCCAAAAATAAAAAACAATGATATTGATAATAGTTATTATGGTAGACTACGAGTAGAAGTACAAAATTTTAATTTAAGGATTCTATGCTGCGCGACATTTTTTATAATTCTATCTCAAATTATGCCCTTTTCCCAGCACCATTCAAGTTTTGTTTTGAATGCACTTATTTTTCAATTAACAATAGCTTCTATATGCAAAATTTTGCAACTACAATGGGTAACCTGCGTCGCCAATTTTTGCAAATATAGTTTTACATGACATAATTTCAGGTTGTTTTTAAAGATTACCATTGAATATACCTTTCCTTTTCCTACATATAGATGACATTTGATTAGCAGCACCAGCACTGTGTTAATATGATTTTAAATGAATTTAATTCTTTCAATAAAAATATTCAATTTACTGCAAAGAAGAAAATGACACGATCGCGTTTTTTACAAGTATTGCTTATTAGAGAAGGAGAGAACATATTAACAGAGTGGTATAGAAAAAGAAGAATGTAAAAGTTGCTTTTTCATAACTTTACAAACAACCAAGATATTGACATGTGTCTAAAAGTCGAAAAATCGAACTTTTCTTTATAACTCGAAAACAAAAGATGATAGCAAATTTTTGTTTTTGCCAGTGAATTTGTCTCAAAAAAGACACATTCCCGTGTCTTCCATTTTTTTTGTATCTCTTACAGTTACCGAGTTACCCTATACACACATCAAAATTTACCCATCCTCTACAGATTGGGAGAAACAAGTTGTCTTTTTCTGTAAAACGCATGCATGGTTTTCGAGAAAAACGTTGATATGTTTTCATTTAAAATTAAAATAATTAGAAACTAAAGTTGCTATGTAACAATTATTCAGCTGAAATGTCAAAAACAGCTATTAAATTGATTTAAATTCAACGTCATTATCCATAATGTGAAATTAAGTGTGTATAGCGTGTTTACTAATTAATACCAAGTTTGAAAATGCCATTTACATTTAGATATCCATTTTACGTATGGGTTTGCAAATGAAAATTTGGCAGCTGCAACAAGGGAATATCAAAGACGATTTTCAAACAAGGGACAATCACATCCAAGCAGTTTTGTTAAATTTCATCAACGTTTTGCTGATAATGAACTAAGAATAATAAACAGAAGTAGAAACCAAAATAATGATAATGTGAGACAGTGGGCGGCTGGTGGATTTAGGTTATACAATATCTCAATATTGGAGCATGAAATGCAAACCATATTTAAAGGCACGACTATCAGTACTGATTGAAGAAGTTTTGCAGAAAAAAATTTTAGTAAAATGTTGCAAAAAAGGCGCAGCCTCCTCATATTCTAGACCCTTAGTAAAATCTTTGCAAACTATTTTTTTTTCGTAATCAGAAGGAAAATCTATCACCCCGTTTTTTTTTGGTTTTTTAAAATTTAGATTTTTTGTAAAGTTATGACACTTTGAAATTTAAGTTCACAGGGGTCAAATTCGGACTGTTAGGTGGCAGTTTAATAGGTCCATTATTCCCTATTCATATTAGGAATACATTATTCAAATGATATCGAACGGGTAGGACACTATGCGGAGTTGTCGGCTTCCGGAAAATTCTGTAAAAGAATATTTTCTGCTTCTGGGATAATTATTTCCAAAAAGGTTACTCCAGTTAAAGTATAATCAAAAAATATAGGCCCAACAACTTTGTTTCTGAAAATTCCGCACCAAACGCTAACAGTTTTTCTTCCTAATTTTTTGATTTGTTTTACCAATCTTTTTCTGTTGTGTTTGTTTTCCCACGACCTATTAAAAACTCCTGCCGTAGAAAAGGATGATTCATCAGTCCATAATATTTTAGTAAAAATATTGGGATATTCATCCAACTTTTGAATCATCTGGCGGCAAAAGTCCAGCCTTTTCCTTTTATGAGCCTCTGTTAAAACTTGTACGGGTAAAATTTTATATGGTCTGTAGCTGTTATTTTTTAACGTACGTTGGATTTTGGAATAACTTTTACCTAATTGATCGACTGCATTATTTATACTACATTCAGAATTTTCTAAAAAAATAATACAGTGTTCCAAAAAAGTCTATTCGCGATTAAATATGGATGAGCTTATCTTCGAAATGAAGCAGTATACCTAGCTGTACTTCCTGGTTTGTTTCAACTACACGCTTTTTTCTACTAAAAATTGAGGTATTATTCACCTTTCGGTAAATATTTTTGAACGTTTCTTCTTTTATGGTGGTCGATTTGGATACAACACCCTATATGCTTTTTTGTTGCACGTTTATTTTTGTTATAACTAGTAAATATTTGGACTTTTTCTTCCTCACTGTAAACAATTTTGATTATTTCATTAAAGAAATATCACTTATCAAACACAATTGTTGTCATTTTCATAGCTCACTTTAATAAAGTTAACTTTTCCATATTTACAGTAACTAGTTTAACCAAGATATTCGACGTTTAATAACTTAAAAACAGTATATGGTAGGAGTAACATATGGTATATTTTTGAAATTAGGAACAAAGGATCATTCCAAAAATTTAATAATATACAGGGCATCCCATTAAAAAAATGTACTACTGTACTTTTGGTAGCATTTTAACAAAATTCATTGATAACCACACAACTTTTATTTAAAACTTTTTTTCTATAGGCAATAATAACGATGATAAGGGTGGGTAATTTATAATAAATATCCCTGTACAACCTAAATCCACCAGCCGCCACTGAATTGTGATAGGAAGAAGAATCTTGAGTGAATTTAATAGAGATGACACAACGAGTGTTCGAAGAGTTCCGAGAACACTTCGAATTCCAAGAACCACGATATGGAGGACTTTAAAACGTGACCATAAATATCCCTACCATTTACAGCATACGCAGACTGCTTTCAGAGGACATCGTCATACTAACTTTTGTGAATGGCGTCTGAATTTCATTGAAGATGGCCCACTTTTTTTTGAGAAAAACATTATGGCCTGATGAGGCTTGCTTCACTCGAAGAGGCGTGGTAAATTTTCATAAACAGTATGTTTGGGCACATGAAAATTTATACGCAATTAGACAAGGATGTTTTCAGCAGGAGTTTAATGTAAATATTTGGCTAGACATTCACAATAATTCTTGCATGGGGCATTACATCTTACCACATCTTGTGAATTCCGATTTATTTCTGGCATTTTTAGAACATGAGCATGCCAATATATTGGATCATGTTCTTCTGGATTCAAAGTTGAATGCTTGGTTTCAGTTAGACGGCTGTTCAGCCCATTATGCACGAAATGTTCGTAACTGGTTGATACTAAGGTTTCTGGAAGATGGATTGGTCGTGGTGGTCAAATAATGTCATCAGATCTAATTGTTTAGCAAAAAATCATTAAAACATTTTAACGATTACTATACCATGATGATGCATTTTCTATGCCATACAGTATATAACCCGAGTTTCGACGAATAATTGCGGGCGATGTACGAATCTGCGTACTTTAAAATTCATTTTTCATTTCCTTTATCCATAGTAAATAAAAGACTGGTAATGAAACCGAATGATTTATTAAATTTGACTGAAATAAATTATTCCCATTGTTGAATTTTCAGCAAATGAATATCAGCTTCTTTAGTCACTTCTATCTATCGCTTTTCCCGCAGTATTTTTTATTAAATAAAGGATTTCAAGAACATTATGAACTCATTGATATGAAGTGGTGGGTTGTCGAGAACGACGCAGTTGCGTGACCAGCCCCCGTCAGTCAAATGGAGAGTCACCCCAGCGGGCGACGGTGCCAAGGGGCTCTCGCGCACTCACTCCAGCCCTTCCGAGGCCCTTATTCTTCAGTTCTTATTAGAACATTGAATAATCCCATTCTCTATGGCTCGTGTATTAATTCTACACGCATGTTTATGCCATTTTTGCCGTCGTTTTACTAATAGATCGAAATTAGTGGTAAGCCGGTATCGTGTTTTATGGTCGAGTTTATGGCTCTATTATTGTACAGATTCTGTTGGCTGTTTACCGGATTACGATGAATACAGGGCTAATATAAACAACGATTTTAATAACTTATGACTATGAGTAAGCATTAAAATGGGTGCGATCAAAATGCACTATTATTACAGTAAACCTTTTACATAATCTAAATTTAAAAATTGTAAAAATGGATGAAGAGTGGTACCTGAAAATTTTTAAATATTTCTTTTTAAGAGAGAAAACAAAACTAAAATTGTCTATTGTCTTCTTACCGTCAAAAGTGTCGTCTTTATGTTAATGAGCATAAGGGTCAAGTTCCAGTGTTACATATAGACAACCAGTGTGTCATAACTCTTTTTACGTAGGTTGCATAATTATGTGACTAATATGGTCCATTTATTTTAGAACAAAATTATGGAAATCAATTTATAGCCTGAAAGACCTTTTTGGCAAAAGAACTTTTTAATTCTTAGACATTGGGCCTTCACGAATAAATGTATAAAAGATCAGACATTTTCTTTCAATTTATATCCAAGAAAGTAAAGTTTATGGACGTAAAAAGGCACACCTTTACGCATTAAAGCACTCAATCAACATAAAAGTGATAAATAACAATAAATCTAGTGGAAATATTTAAATAATTAACAAATTTAATATTCAACAAATAAACGATTTGCATATCGCAAGAGCGCAAGTACATTAATATCCACGTCGACACACAGGTAAAATTTAATTAAAAAAAATAAGTTTCATAGGAGAAACTAAACATTCTTCATGAGAAACGATAGAATTGCAGTTAGTATTGCGTGTAAAAGTGCAGTTACACTTAATTATAAACTGCATGTATAGTATGCAGAATAAATTACAACTAAAAATTGCCAAAGTCGAGCTGGTTTGCTTTGGGTTAACACAAGCTGGAAGGCAATATAAACAGAAAACTTGTTTATTTTTTATTTACCTAAATTATATGCATAATACGAGTAGAAAAATTATTATTATTAAAAGTACAATTGGTTATTTCCACTCTTAGGTTCCATAAAAACCTACCTTTAACAAAGTCGGATAACTGAATATACAGGGTGATTTACTTTTAATGCTAATGATAGTTCTGGGCGAAATAAGGTTATTTTGTGGTATAAACTTATTTCTGTACAGCCTTTGTTTACTTAATAAAATCATGGAAGATTTCCCTCACACCTACATAAAATTGAAATATTATATAATCCACTTTGTGTCTCTGGAAGTATAGCAGACTTATCTCACTATTCAGTTGTCGTAAAACTTCCAACGAATCTGATTCCCTCACATCTGAACGATTTAAGACTGATATTGTAGCCCCACTTTGGTTGCCTAACATATATCTCTTTTAAGACATAATATGAATATTTTTTTAAAAATACATTTGGCAATATTACTACTTGTGTATACACAATGATTTATGTATCGTTAACAGAATCAAGGTATGTCAAAAAATCCTCTCCGTCTGTCTGACCTGGTTACCCATATTTCTGTAGTCTAATATTGTTAACTACGTGTAAATATCCAGATATATGGAAAATTGCAAAAATATGTCCCATACTCATATCCGGTGATTCTTCTTATTTAAATTATTATAGACCAATACCCATATTATGTAATTGGCAAATTATGAGAGATTATTCTGTATGAATACAATTACTGGTCTGTTAAAAATACAATATCGCCGTCTCAACATGGTTTCATGGAGAAGAGATCTACAATTACCAAACTAGCCTCGATATCTCAATATATGTCAGAATCCTTAGATTCACAAGGTCAAGTTGATGTTATATACACAGACATACAGAAGGCATTTGATCAAATAGATCACTTTTTATTACTATCAAAGCTGGACGGAATTGGTTTCTCTGACTCTTTAATTTGTTTATTTGAGTTCTATTTAATTGGGAGACATCAATTTGTTGAATATGGAGGCTATCGCTCTCAATCATATACAGCAGTATCGGGAGTTCCGGAAGGATCAAATTTAGGCCCCTTTCATTTCTTATTTTTATTAACGACCTAACAGCTAATATTTCCCTCACACCTACATAAAATTGAAATATTATATAATCCACTTTGTGTCTCTGGAAGTATAGCAGACTTACCTCACTGTTCAGTTGTCGTAAAACTTCCAACGAATCTGATTGCTTCACTTTTGAACTATTTAAGACTGATTTTGTAACCCAATTTTGGTTACCTTACATATTACATGCAGGCGATATCTCTTTTTTTAAGACATAATATGAATATTTTTTTAAAAAATACATTTGAAAATATTACTACTTACGTATACACAATGATTTGTGTATCGTTAACAGAAATGTCAAAAAATCCTCTCCATCTGTCTGACCTGGTTACCCATATTTCTGTAGACTAACATTGTATTGTCTCCCCAACAATACCCTGAACGACTCCTTGGACGAGAAACGTGTAAACCATGTGTAATCCTTTACACTTGCTAGAGGGTAAACTAGTAATTTTCTTTTGTTATTTGCTACTCGTATGAAGAAATGAAAGGAGTTTTAACACTTTGTATGTAATGCCAAACAGCAAAAAAATAATGTAAATCCCTGATTGTCCAAACGGTGCTTTTAATTTACGTTTTTTTTTAATATATTTCAGACAAACTATTATAACAAATTCCTATTTCATTACTTACATTTCACATGGTTTATATACGACGCACGGTTCGTTTTTAACTTGTTCTCATCTTTCTCGATATCTTCCTGATCTTTTTGTTAGTCCCTGTAGTGAGTTTTCTTGAACAACTCGCAGTCTAGATCTAGTTCTCTAGGCTTGAATTTATGTGGCTTTTTTATATGTAATTGAATTCTGCAGTCGAATTTGCTGTTAGAAATCCAAGAAGATAGCAACAAAAAAACATTAAATAATCGTGACAACAAACAGCAACGAAATATACAAAACCATTGTATTTTTCATATCTCAGAACATAACTTTACTAAATTTGATGTACAATTGTCTAACAGTTCCGTAATTATCGCAAAAACTGTATTTTTAGTTCCCCATATTAGGAACCTCGTGTCTTGAGGACGGTTGTAACAAGAAAAATTTTGTTAAGAAAATTCTCATTTTTTACGAGAACAATTAGCAATTGACCATGTCCCATTTGTCTGGAGATACCCTGTATATAAATTTGCATCTTACGTTGTTGCTAGTGCGGCAGATTTTGTAGATTCTAAAAAACGCAATTAATTTAAATTCGTGGCAATTTTTCACACCCGCTGAATAAATTATAATTAAACAACGCCTAGGCGGTTCTTTGTAGCAACACAATCAAGGAAAAATCGACAGAAAGTTGGCATAATTTGAAATCCCTTCAAATAAATTCAGTCATTGTTTGTGCGAACGAAACATTGAGATGCAAAGCACGCTTTGATCCTTCGGAGGAGTGACGAGTTCTGACAGCTCAACAAAGCTCCGTTCACGCATTTGGGTAAGGGAGAAGAGCTTTTATGCCCTTCGCCAAAAGGGCTCGTGAGCTTAAGTTGGCTCCACGTCATGTTGGATTTTCACACGCAATTCTGAAAGACCCGCTATTGAACTACGTTTACATTCGTCCCCTGGGAATATTTGGGGGCTATGAAGAATATAATAAGAGCTAATTTCGGTTTCAAATTTCAAACGCGATTTTAATATTTATGTAAATTGAATGATCATACGAATTTACCGTTAATTTGGAAACGCATAGTTTATGTTGCTTTCTATTTGTATTCGTATAGCTGTAGATATAAAGGGTAATGATAATCAATACTTAATTGATTTATGTACAGGGTATAATAATAATAATAATAATAATAAACGTCTTTATTCAAATATAAATGTATACACATTTACATCTAAATAGGACGAAGTTTTTGGCAATCCAAAAGACAAAATTGAAACAAACGAAAAGTCGGGACTTTACGAAATTAGCTGTAAGGACTGTAATCAAAAATATGTTGGACAGACTAGACGATCAATTCAAACTAGATTCAAAGAGCATATGGCCTATCTCAAATATGGTAGAACAGATAACATGCGTTTGAGAACAACCATAAAATAAATATTAGCAATTTAAGATTAATTAGGAATGTAACAAATACTAGCTGAATGCATTTCAAAGCTTGGAAATCAAAAAAGTGTAAAAATAGTATTAATAGTGACAGAGGGCCTATCCCAAATAGCCCGCTATATTGGTTAGTGGGTCACGGTTCGGGACGGTTCGGTGAACCGTGACAATAGTTTAGAGTAGATTGTTAGCATAAGTTTAGTTTTAATCATCTCCAGTTGATGCCAACTTGGTTGGTGAAACGCACGTCGAGTGCAGTATATAATGTTTTGGTGTTTCGTGGAAAACTACGTCAGTGTTATCTTCACATCAAAGGTTCTAACCCACTCCAGGTCAATGTTTAATATTCATAATTTTTATGGTTTTCCATAAAAGTACCGTATTATTTTCATCAAGAAATGTTAAATATGCCGCCTTCTCGTTTGTTATTGTATAAGTGCTAAAATTACGCATTGTCTTATAACATTGTAAATTCTCTCGTGTTTTGTTTAGGTTGTATTTTGACAAGGCTAAGTCCCTCCCTCTCATCTTACGCTAATAGCACGTGTCATCCAAGAAGCTGGTGATTTGTTCATGCGATGGTATCCCTGAAAATGATTGTACCCAACTTACCTTTTAGTGGGTTTCGCTGTGGTATTGCATAATATGCAACTTTCTGGTAGAGGATTGGGGCTTGTGCTAGATTGTTCTGTTGGTAGTAGAGAATTAGAAAAGTAATACCTAATAGAGTAGAAAGATGAACAGAGATCTCCAAATAAAAATTCTTCGAATTACGTAAATTAAAATTTCTTTTTTTTTTAATGAAAGATGTTTTAAATATCTATAAATTTATTTATAGCATTTTTCGTAAACGTAAATCTTCAAAATTGAAGATTTTGATGAAGAAATTTGTTTTAAGTTTAAGGATAATATCGAATGGTTCTATGAAGACACATAATTGCTCATTGCACAGACCATAAAACTAGCTTTAATTTGACGTATATAAAATCCAAATCGGTTTAAAAATGGTGGAGAGAGTAGTGTTTAAATATTACAATGTAAGTGTTACTTTCAGAAAATGTTAAAAAAATCATGTAATAAGGTTGTGCGCCAAATTCAAAGTAGTAATACATTGCAAAATTGTGACAATAGTGGGAAAAGGTTAAAAAGAATTGTGTCATAAGAAGTGTTTTAATATAAAGTACTCTTATTTGTAAGATACAGTAATAAGTTAAAACCAATATTAAATCTTTTCCTCTTCATTATAATAATAATAATAATAATAATCTTTATTTAGCACAAAAGCTATTACACGAAATGCATTACACATGATTAGTATAGTATACAGCATACAGTCAGTATAATATTTATCACTATTAATTTACAAATGGTATATTACAATCGAAACTTAAGTTTATATAATTGCTAATTTATGGTGGTATAATTTAATATCTAACAATAAGTCATACTAACATAATCAATAAAATTATTTATACATGAATTTATACAGGTATTTTTTAAACTGAATGACATTCTTGGCTTGCTTTACAAAATTTGGTAGTTTGTTAAACTCAGCTACTCCCTTGTCGTATATCGAGGATTTTGTCTTCATCAAACTTGTCGAGTTAATATTTATGTGATCCCTTTGTCTCGTGTTATAATTATGTATATCCACATGATGTTGTACATTTGCTGACAGATATATTGGCAGCAAATTATTGTAAAGTTTGTATAAAAATATCAGAGTTCTATACTTTATGTTGTCTTTTACCGAAAACCAGTTCAGTGTACTTTGCATTAATTTTATACTGGTATATCTGTTGCATCTATTTTGTAGGAGTTGAAGTTTGGTTATGTTGGTATCATTACACATATATAATATACTTGAGCAATATTCAAAATGTGGTTTAATTATGGTATTGTAAATCGTTTTCCTGGTATATAAAGTTAAATGTTTACTAATATGATAGGCGAATCCAAGTTTTTTTGATATTTTTTTACATGTATAATTTATGTGGTCATTAAATGTTAATTTATTATCTATGATAATTCCTAAGTATTTCATAGATATTACTTTTTTAAGATATTCTCCGTTATACTTTACACCTCTATCAATATTTTGATTTATATATTTATTGGAGCCTATTATCATATATTTTGACTTTTTGGCATTTATCATTAGACCGTTTGTTGTAAACCATTCTTTAATTAGTTCCAATTTTAGGTTAACTCTTTGAATAACTTGTTTCAAATCCAATCCTGATTAGTAGATTATAGTATCATCCGCAAAAAGGTGCATTTTGCACTCTCCTGAATTAATTAATAGGATTATCCTCCAGGTCTTCTACATTTGGATCTTCAGTATCACTAGCATCAATAACATTTTCACATTTGTCTATATCATAATCATTGAGGTTCACTAAAGATGTCACACATACATGACTGGCTCGTAACGTCCTTTCTCATTGAGAGTTAACCCAGACGGCGGCGGCGGCCGTTGGTAGATTAAGCTTTGAAATAAAAACTTGTTGCCATACTAGACTTTATGAGCTTTTCTAATAGTCGGACGCAAATCATCTTCAGTTGGGGGTAAACAATTGCCATCCAAGTGTTTTCTTGTAAAGAACTAACACTGTATTTTACTCATCAATATATTTCAGTATATTGATTTAGAAATGTTTTTATTCAACACGTATTAGCTTTACAGCTTTACTATTTATTTTAATATTTTAGGTAATAGTAGTTAATTTTTATTTTTTAATTAAACAAAATGATAATAGAGCGTGTTTTCGTAAAAATACACTGTGCATTGGTCCGAACTGCATGACACATTGTTATGAATGTTGCCTGTATGACCTATGACAAATCATAATGTGACATCCTTTTGAGGTAAAAGGATATTCTATTAACTTAGATAATTAAGTATTTCTCCATTGTCTCCCATTAGAAAAAACTACGAACTTTCACGACGTGTCTATTATATAAATAATACTCATTTAATATTATTGACATGAATATACTAGGAACAATATCACCATTATAACTAATTACGACGTGTAAAACGTCTTACTTTTCAGTCGAAAATAGACTTTCACACGACTATTGAAGCTATTTTAGTACTTGAAGTTTCCAACATGACTTTATATAGATGTACAAACATGATGCTAATTAAGTATAATCTTATTTTCTTACATTTAATACTCTGGTACACACTAAATATTTATTGTAGCGTGTATCAACGTACTATGTGTTTAATTTTATGTAATCAAACATAATTCCTTTGAACTTAGCCGACAAAATACATGTGTGTATGTAGTTCTATTTAATATTTTACCTCTGGGGCATATTTGTTTATAAAAAAAAGTTTACTTTTATTTTTCTACAAATATTACTGGCGGATATGAACAAAAAATAGGTAGAATATTAATTATAAATTTTAGACTGGTTTTCTTGTGTATTAACGATCTGGTATGTTATCAAGATATTCTGATGTTTATCAAGATAAAGTATTCTTATTTAATTGCCCGTGGAATTGTAATGACGCTTTTAGGGAAGTCAAAGCGTTCAGCTTTTATGTGCTGTGTGCTTTCTCTTAAACAGAAAATGCATTGAAAACAAGGTAAAAGTAATAAATAAATTTTTTAGCATCGTTTTTTATATGGTACTAAAATGGCAAATGATTAATTAATTATTTTGAAAATTATAAATTATTTACTAGCCAAAATGATTTCAAAAAATACTTTAGCAATTAAGTCTTTAAAAAATATAATAAATAAAAGGTTTGAAGAGAAAGAATTAGTGACTGTTCAGTTTTTGGACTTTCGATTGCGTGTCGCAGCGTATTTTAGAAAATTAAGCTTTTATAAATAATAAAAATTTTATTGTGTCATATCTAAGCCATAGATTTCAATTTGTCATGTTTAATAATGCAAATAAAGCAAATTTAGTAAATTTTAAATTGTGTGTACCTCAGGGTTCCGTTTCAGGACTAGTACTATTTTTATTTATGTCAATGACTTTCCAAATGGTACTAGTGAAAATCACCCTTTTTGCAGGTGGCATAACGATGCTACGGTTCTGTTATCCGAGGCCTCAACATTTTATGTATGGTTTATGGTTTATGGAACTGGTTTTTAAACAATAAGTTAGCCTTGATTAAATCAGAAACAGAAGCGATAATTTTTATTTTAAAAGAACACTCTTTAGATGTGAATTCTTCAACGTTAAATAATTATTTTAAAAAACTAGTTTAGGCACTGTATTTTGGCAAACTCATGTAAACTGAAAACTGAATTTTAACACAAAAATAAATGACAACATATTTTATGCAAAATGAAATTTTCAGTTTTATTTTTTATGAGGAAACAAAAAATTTCAGTTTTATTTTTCCGCCAGTTGGCGGAAAAATAAAACTGAAATTTTTGGTTGGGATTGAATTTGCGGATTCAATCCCAAACTATATATCTGACTTTAAAAAAAAAGAAAATAATAATCCCTGAATACTTAGATAGTTAGTCTTCATTATCACTAGGTATGTAGCTCGCTCCGTCCCACTAAAGTGTAGGTGATTGGGGGGTTATATTTTACATACAGGCATCTGATATTTTTCTAAAAATTAAGGTACATTATTTTTTGAATTAAAATGCCAAGAAAATTATTAAATTTAGAAATGTCAACCTTAATAATCCATGAAAAGCCAAACCAAATGTTAAAAACTAAGGCTGGGAATCGAATACGCATAATTCGAATATACGATTATTCGAGTATTCGAATACGAATTATTCTAATAGGAAATTATTCGAATATTCAAATACTCGAATACTCGAATATTCGATTACACGAATACTCGAATATTCGATTACTCGAATATATTCGAGTATTCGAATATTCGATTATATTTGAGTAAATTTGAATATTAAAATATATTATTAAATTATGTACGAATACATATGCAGTATGCATCCAACCAAAGTAGGTAGATAGTAGGTATAGGTAGGTACCAATTCTAAAATCCAAATATATAAATAGACCACATTAGTGGCACGTTTTACTCCCAGTCAAACTATTCCATCTCTTTCTCGCCTCGACCATATTCTTACTGTACTAAGGCAGGGGTTAAAATTAAATTTTAAATTGTAAGTATTTAACTATTGACTTTTCATGTATTTGTTTTACCTTCACAATCTGCGTCTTTTTAAAAACATTCTAATTTTAGAGCCCTTTTATTTTTTTCGAAAAGAAAAAATAGTTATGACACAGAAGCTCTGTTTTCGTTTTATTTAAGCTTCAATAGTTAAATGTGAACAATAGCGTCTCAATCCTAAAATAAAATACTAACTAAATAATTCTGACCCTTAAGAGGGCTAATCGAACCAGTGTTTGTAAGGTAATTTTTCAAAATTTATTTCTTCCATACGGTTTGGTCAAATTGCACCAACTTTGGAGGATCAGTAGTTGAAAGTGTACTAGAGGGTACATGTATATCTATTTTAATTAATTTTCACTTTATGTAGGGAAAATTTATACTGTAAATATAAGTGAAATTTGGACGTGATTAGCTCCTGAATTATGATATCAATCGGTAAAATTCGAGGTAAAATTCATACATGTCGTCTAGAATGAATCTTCATAATTATGCTCAGCAAGTTTCAAACTTTTATTCCGTACTATTTGGTTAAAAAGAATTTTCTAAATAAGTATCTTTGTCACTACAAATGGAGCAAGGAAGTGTTACCTCTATCGGGAATCGCACCTCAATGAAGTCGGTGAATAAAACCTCCAGTGAAGGTATAGTCAAGAGCAATATTATTCAGCGGCGTATGTATAAAAACTTTCTAGAGAGTGACACAGCAATCCGAAGCTTTTTCCCGACTAGGCCCCTTAAAGCACATGTACAGGAGACATACCCTATTGTGGGTATGGAAAGCAAATCAAGTTGCCTACTTAGTGCATTACGTCACGACTATTATTGTGGTCTATCCAACCAAATGCTCAAATAGAGTATTCACTATTCACTAGTATTCAGTGCTATACCTATTAATAATGAATATTCGAGGATCCGGATTATTCGGATACCTATTCGAATAATTCGGATTATTTGAGTATTCGAATATTCGAATAGGTATTCGAATAATTCGAATTATTCGAATATCCGAATACTCGAATAATTTGAATATCCGAATATCCGAATAATTCGAATACCTATTCGAATAATCCGAATATTCAGATAGTTCGCATATTCGGATATTTTTTCGAACAAATATTCGAATACTAAAATCTGGAAAATTCCCAGCCTTATTAAAAACCTCAACCCAAAAAAAATTATGAAAAGAGATATCAATCTCACCTTCTGAAGCCTATCATTCAAATGTAAATTATTTTTTAAGTAGGTTATGTGTCAAAAAGGTTATAGTGAAATGATTTTTAAATTTAAAAAAAAACGGATTCGATCCTCCGCCTTCCGCTGATGGTAATTTTCTTGAGAAGTATTTTTTGATTTGTTTCATTAAGATTTTTTTTATTATTTTTGAGTTTAAAATTGTTGGGTGAATTATTATTAAACAGCTATTTTTCCTTACTCCCTTTTCACCAGTGCTCTCGCCATTAATTTAAAACCAATTATAATTAATTGAAAATAGTGATTTTCCATTCTAATATGATTTATTCATTTTATTTATTAAATTTACTGTTTTATTATATGATAGAAAGGGTGAAGAATTGGAGAACTCGATCTATCTTTTACGAGAAACTTAATCTGGTTAATTTAGTTTCCCTATTTATAGTTGATAGCCGTATAAATATACCATTTAGCTTCATTGGAATTTGAAATTCTTTTAGGTTTCCTTAATTTCGATTACTGAAAGAAGTAATCTTTATTTATAGTCCTGTAGTATTAGAAGTGTTACCAGTTCGTGAAATGATGACGGTGTGAAAAGTCAGATTTTTCATGAAAACTGAAATAATATTAAAAGCGACTTTCTATGCGACATTTTGTATTTAAAAATTTATATGTAAATTATTAAATTAATGTTGGGAATTTTTAATCATGGTAAAGATGAATTGCAATGGCGCAATCAGATATTTTGTTAAGGGGGGTTACACTGATAATTATTAAAACTGTATTAATAATTGAATATGAATTCACTTAATGTGTGCTTATCAGTTAATGATAGAGATTTATTTTAAAAAGTGAACCTGAATATTCTTCATAAACTAGAGGATCAGCAGCCTTCATAAATGTATCTAGAGAATCATTTTGTAAATCGTCTTCATGCATTTAGATCATATTTTTCAGAGGAGAGAACATAATGAAAAAAATATGGATTCCCATTTGTCTCAAAAGCGTTCATAAAAATGTAAAGAATATTGACACACATACTGCGCAAAATATGTTGCCGAGGGTGATCTCTCCGTTTACATAAAAACATAAAAGTAATTTATACTTTTGTTTTTATATTTAAAATACATACAGGGTGTTCCTAAATAACATGTACATACGCAAGGGGGTAATTCTTTGGCTTATTTCATGACTGAGAGTTTATCAAACATAGGTCCGCAAACGCTTCTTTACTGATCTACAGGGTGTTGAATTTTGAAGATTTTTATTTTTTTTTCTCTTTATAGCTCCTGCAGTTTTTGAGATATATAGCTCAAATTTAGAACATAGGTTACATCATTGGGCATGCCAAATGGTTGTGAGAATCTGCAGGAAGATTTTTATTCAGGGGTCATGCACCTTTTTCTCCCCCTGAACTTTTTTCGATGCGCCGCTGGTAGATTCTAAAATACAATATGAATTTTCTGTTTTATTTAGAAACTTTTTGGTCTCTTGTGGTTTTCCATATATGCGACCGTTACCGAGAAAAAAAATAAAAAACTATTTTCTGTAATTCGCTAGATAAAATTGAAAATTTTTAAAATGGTCTAGTAGGCTCCAGTTTTATTTGAATAATCTGTTGTTGTTATTAATTTTGACAGGTCGCATTTGAAGTCGTAACTTGTGTCTGCATATGTGTTTTAAATACTCGTTATAATCTCGTAAAAATGCCAAAGAAATCTTCAAATTTCAACACCCTGTAGATCAGTAAAGAAGCGTTTGCAGACCTATTTTTATATAAACTTTCAGTCATGAAATAAGCCAAAGAATTACCCCCTTGCGTATGTACATGATATTTAGGAACACCCTGTATAAAAAATCTGTACGGGAGATCCCGGCTAAGGTCTAAAAAGTAACTTTCTCGTACTGTTTTATGATGGTTGCTTATTAACGAACTAAAATACTAGAATAGCGTATTTTGGGATCTGAAAATGTGTCGAGAATGTAGACATTATATCGTAAGAAAACACTTATAAAATGACACTACAATACTGAAAATACCTTTACTTATTTAATCAGTTTAACACAAAAGATAAAACTTGAATAAGTACAATAAATGGAAATAAATTTTAACAATAATGTTACATTTTATAAAAATTTGTATAAAACTCACCTTTTTAAGCAGATTTATGAAGTAGTTTGGTTGTCATCACAAAGTGGGGAAGATCTATAGTATAATAGCATCAGGTATGTTTCTACAGCCTGTCTCCGTCAGCGATGTCCGCTTTGGTGAAAAAATATGTTTGTATTTTGAAAATGACCGTTCGACATCTACGGATGTAATACAGCCATAAGTAAAACAATCTGTGAGCTCACTTGTTGTAGATGCACCATCACAAATTTGTCTTAATTTGCTAAAATCAGGATCTATAATTGTTATTAATAGTTTTTAAATCTGTTTCAAGGGAAACGTCTTGAAAGTTGTCTGGCTTTCCCTAATAACTGCAGCCTCGTTAGGGTTGAACTGTAGTATCACAGCTTTTATTTGTTGAAAATATTCAGCATAATAAAAAGCCGCTTTCAGCCACATTCCCCAACGTGTAAGAATCGGCTCTGGTGGTTCAGGGATACCAGGACACTGTCTGTGAAATGCTCGAAGCCGTTTACGAGATTTGAGAAATATTTTTTTTGTATTTGCTATAAATGCATCTACCTATGGAAAACATTTTCGAATCGTTTCTGCCACAAGATGTAACGCATGCACTTTACACGTAATATGTAAAAACCTACAATTGTCTCTTTGAAGAGAACGGCCTACCACGCGCATTGTCGCGGCACCATCAGTCACAAACAGCAATACTTGACTTGTTGAGAGTTCAAATTTTTCGAATGTCTCCAACACCACACGCGTAATTATTTCGCCAGTACACGCAGTTAGTCTTTTACTAGCTAGTAAAAGTGGAAATGTTGGTTTAAGAGGGTACTATAATATTTTAAATAGAATTTTTTTTTACAATCTGTCGTCTCGTCAATACATAACCAGAGCCGTGTATTTTTTAATCCACATTTAATTCTATTTACAATGTCTTCACGAACAGGTGGAAATGCTGGAATATATCTACGTAACGATGTACGACTTGGTAAGTTCACCTGGGGATTGTATTTATTCCAAAACTCCCGAAATGGTTGTTTATCCATGTGTAGCGGAATATTACAGGCTATTAACATTAACAATAAATCAAACATAAACTGAGTTGTCAAAGGCATGCCATTTTTTTTATTCTGATGTTGCACGGTATTGATATGACGACGACAATCTGTTTTGTGCCAGCACATTAAGTCTTGATTGCAAACTTTACAAATTATTTTGCATCCGTCAAAGAATAAACCCGGAAATTCACCGATAAATTTATTCACTGTGTCCGCGTACGGTCGTTTTTTACCCTTTGGCGTGTTTGACATTATGTATAATTTATAGGTACAACCTCACGCATTAACCTTTCAAATAAGACTGCAGCGTAAATCACTTCTAAATCGGCACGTGTGACGCCAGCGCAAGACCGTGGCTGTACTCCAGCCACCTCAGCCAGCTTTAGTAATAATATATTAAAAGTAATAACCTTCAGTCAATTAAACCATAAACCATAAATAAAGTCTTGGAAATTAATAGTTACAAGAATGTGTAATATACACTTGAGTCAGATAATCTCATTTAGATCATAGTTATCCAAAGTTGTAATAACATCCTGTTCTCATGTACGTAAATGTAATTTACTTAAGTGAAAAGGGTATAATATAATCCCCGAACCCTTATTAATCAAAAGCAATGTTTGTAGAGTATCAAATGATCAAAGTAATCTGTCATAGTATCAAGGGTCATTATAATAAATTGGGTAACTAATTATTTCTACCCGCAAATTACAAATTTAACGTAATTTTCGTAGTTTGTATAACAAATGTTGAAAACGTAATGGAGAAAAGACCCCAGGATCCAGAGGTCATTATTTAGAAATTTCAATCCACTTTTACTAAGGGGCGCTCCCTAGATTGTTCTAATGCTTTACTATAGGTATTATAATTTTGAAATATACTCTTTGTCGTAATCTAAATCTTCTTTTGGAAAAATATTTATTAAGGTTAACTCTGAAGTGATCTGAAGTAATATAAAATAAATTATTAAGGGAGCAAATAAGGGTAAATTTCACTGGTCGTAATAAAAAATATGTTTCTATGACTCTGTAGTCAAGCGGTCAAAATATTTGCCTCTCACCACGAAGTCCCGAAACTGGGACTTTTTCGGAAGCAGCAATGAATTTCAGCAAACTTGTGTGTCTCTGTTGTTTATTTAGGGATACAGTGGTGTATTGTTGATATTAATGATATGCATATCACGGTAGATATATTTTATAACTTTACTGTGCACATAACAAAAAGAATATTCATGGAAGTTAGGAATACATACAAGTTACCTATTTCAGAGAATATGCGTCTTTTTCGGTGACTAATTTTTTTACTTTAAAATAAGACAAAAACTTTTTGTTACTTGCACAATTCAAATTAAAATGCAGCTAGGAAAATTCATGTGCATGGTGGGTTACCATTTTCTTGCAAAAAAAGATGTGAACCTAGTAATATTAAACCATGTTTGGCAACCCATGGTGAAAACTGTTCATGAATGATTTCTCCATACTGTTGACTAAAACACATTTTATTGAAAACCTATTCTTCTACTACTAAAGGAATTATAGTACTGATGCTTTTTTATAGTATTGATGCTGATAAAAAAATATTTTCTCTAGCAGGACATTTTATTACTCCTCGTGGTCTTTCTGCGTTTATATTTCTTGTTGCAAATGTACCTGTTTCTCCCAAGTGATGGTATATAGTGTTAAATAGTATTCTTGAAGGAATTCTACGATTTGGAAAGAGATTTGCATTGTGTCTTACCGCAGGTATATACCATATACTACACCACACATCATACACAAAATGCATAAGTTCTGCGAACGTAAAGTCTCCTTCCATAATTGCTAAAATTTACTGTATGGGACAAGAAGAAATACTAAATAACATACAAATAAATATTTGAGAATGACAGTTCTTTAAGTTTAATAATAATAACTAGCATTTCTGTTTTATGCCTGTTGCGAATTTTGTAACTGACCAGTGATTAATAGAGCTGTCCGAGGTCACCTGGCCGACAGAGCCGTCATATGACTCATATGTTTACATCATATCATAATACTTGAATAAGTACAGTAAATGGAAATAAATTTTAACAATAATGTTACATTTTATAAAAATTTGTATAAAATTCACCTTTTTAAGCAGATTTATGAAGTAGTTTGGTTGTCGTCATCACAAAGTGGGGAAGATCTATAGTATAATAGCATCAGGTATGTTTCTACAGCTGTCTCCGTCAGCGATGTTCGCTTTGGTGAAAAAATATGTTTTGCATTTTGAAAATGACCATTCGACATCTACGGATGTAATACAGGCATAAGTAAAACAATCTGTGAACTCACTTAACGAAGTTGTAGATGCACCATCACAAATTTGTCTTAATTTGCTAAAATCAGGATCTTTCTGTAATACACTCTCGAATTTTTCACTAACGCGATTATTTTTTGCGTCATTTATAGCCTGTAGCTGTGTATTTACGTCGTCCACTATTTGCAGCGATTCCACTAACGACAACGAACTATTTTGAAATTTTTCTATTGCGTCGTGTAGTCCTCTATAATTGTTATTAATAGTTTTTAAATCTGTTTCAAGGGAAACGTCTTGAAAGCTTGTCTGGCTTTCCCTAATAGCTGCAGCCTCGTTAGGGTTGAACTGTAGTATCACAGCTTTTATTTGTTGAAAATATTCAGCATAATAAAAAGCCGCTTTCAACCACGTTCTCCAACGTGTAAGAATCGGCTCTGGTGGTTCAGGGATACCAGGACACTGTCTGTGAAATGCTCGAAGCCGTTTAGGAGATTTGAGAAATACTTTTTTTGTATTTGCTATTAATGCATCTACCTCTGGAAAACATTTTCGAATCGTTTCTGCCACAAGATGTAACGCATGCACTTTACACGTAACATGTAAAAACCTACAATTGTCTCTTTGAAAAGAACGGCCTACCATGCGCATTGTTGCAGCACCATCAGTCACAAACATCAATACTTGACTTGTTGAAAGTTCAAATTTTTCGAATGTCTCCAACACCCCACGCGTAATTATTTCGCCAGTACACGCAGTTAGTCTTTTACTAGCTAGTAAAAGTGGAAATGTTAGTTTAAGAGGGCCCAGTACACGTACTATAATATTTAAAATAGAATTTTTTTTACAATCTGTCGTCTCGTCAATACATAACCAGAGCCGTGTATTTTTTAAGCCACATTTAATCCTATTTACAATGTCTTCACGAACAGCTGGAATATATCTACGTAACGATGTACGACTTGGTAAGTTCACCTGGGGATTGTATTTATTCCAAAACTTCCGAAATGGTTGTTTATCCAGTATGTGTAGCGGAATATTACAGGCTATTAACATTAACAATAAATCGAGCATAAACTGAGTTGTCAAAGGCATGCCATTTTTTTTATTTTGATGTTGCACGGTATTGATATGACGACGACAATTGTTTTGTGCCAGCACATTAAGTCTTGATTACAAACTTTACAAATTATTTTGCATCCGTCATAGAATAAATCCGGAAATTCACAGATAAATTTATTCACTGTGTCCGCGTACGGTCGTTTTTTACCCTTTGGCGCGTTTGACATTACGTATAATTTATAAGTACAACCTCACGCATCAACCTTTCAAATAAGACTGCAGCCTAAATCACTTCTAAATCGGCACGTGTGACGCCATCGCAAGACCGTGGCTGTACTCCAGCCACCTCGGACAGCTCTAGTGATTAATTTGGGAGCTGTATCTCCTGAATTTTTGCACAGTGGTTTATAATCACTCTGTATATTGCGTATTTTTAATTCCCTGTGAACTTTACACATAGGTATTTCTTCTCACGTTATTCCGATGATAGTTTTTGATCCATCAGGTGAAGTAATAGTTTGCGAGATATCTACGTTTTTATAGGTATAAGTATAGTATATATTTCAGCGTGGATCGAATGAAGCTTGCAACTATCTTTTGCCTCAATTTTTCAATTTATCAGACGACATTTTGCCAATATCAATCCAATTCCTCGAATGGCCAAATATCATTTCCTTTTTAATTTGAATATTGAATACATCACTATATTGGATCGAGTAAGTCCTGAATGTATCGTCAAGGGCAGAATGGAGGTCGCCGAAGAATGTATTTTTAAATTACTTATCCATTATTGTCGGATGATTGATTGATCGTTTATTCGGCCTCTTTGAGCACGCCATGCCGCCATTACACTGCGTTCAAAAACCAGTAATAAACCATGTTTGGATTACATGACACATAGGAATAAATAATTTATTTGTACTTAAATAATTATTAAACGAAATAACTGACTAGGGTTCATAGAGATATATTTAAATTTAACATGACGTCGAAAGACACAGCAACATATGTAAAAATAAATTATTGCTATCAAGCACTTAGGGCTAAGAAGATTACGTGACATCAAGTCCATTCTTAAAATATTATGAAATATTTAAATGTTAAAGTGATTAATATTATGTTGTATTAAGCAGATAGTTACATTTTAAAACATAAAATACCGTTTTTCTACAATCGGTGCACATATCATTGTATAGGACATAAGGCCCTGTTTCTTCAAGGTTTACAGCGTGGCCTTGGTACAGGTGGTGAAATAACAGTTGTAAAATTAATACTGATGATTTCATTTTTTTTTAAATCTTAAATATCTCCAAAGTTATAAGTTTTAGATTTATGGTACCTGGATAGAAAATCATTAACAATTTGATGAAAATTAAAATTTTTTAAAATACATAGAGTATTCCATTTAAAAAAATTGCCCTCTATAGTGCCCGCTTTTATAAAATACTCCATATTTCAAACTAATTTTAAAATGCAAAACTCTAGTATAAAAATTTTTGTTATATTGCTGGTCATAAAGAAGGCATTAACATTGTAACATCGTTCACTTACCCCGTATATGTAAATAATGTACCTAAACTTAGGCATTTAGAATCCCAATAATCTCCATAGTGTATATAATCTTTGTATCCATGGAACTTATTCTGGACGTTTATTGCAATCAGTTTAAAAAGCCCATCAAAAACCCATTTTGTTAAATTTGGGACAAAACTATTTTTATAGTATTTTTCTTAAATTTTTTTCGTAAATAGTTTTCCAAAGATATTAAAATAATAAAATTCCACATTTTAAATGGATTATACTAAATACATTGCCGACCTAAGAAATATTAACCATACGATAACAATTAACACGAATAAAGAAGGATATGAAACACCACTAAAAACAAAATAAATTACCACATGGAAGAAAAAATAGCAGCAATGGTGGAAACGACAGGAGAAAAAGAGTATAGTCGAGAAGCAACAGATTACACACATGTTCAGTTAAAATCAAATCATATTAAAATTAAGCACCTATTAACAGTATTACAAGAGAACCAACTCTAGTACAGCACAGATAACAAAACACAAGAAACGACCTAGCAACAAAAAGTGCAAATAAAATAAAAATCTCAGGAGGGAATATAGACAGACAAATTATGAGAGTGGCTATAAAGAGAATAGATATTCAGAAATTAAAATACTGATGACAGATCCAAAGAAGATCCTGAATGCACTTACTAACAAAGGCTTTGAAAATTATCTGAAGATTAGCAGACATTCTTCTTCAACATTCCACATACTGAAAATTTTCCTTTATTTGTAATTCGAATTCGATTGCAGTAAAGTTTGCAAGTCACTAACAGGAAATGTATAATTAACTAATATTTCCTAAATTAGAGTTATATTGGTTCAATTACCCTAATTTTGTTTGGACAAACACTCTACGAAAAAGGTTGCGCGCTTTGGGGAATTAAATAACAGCAGTTTATTTATATGAAGAAATAAATATAGGGGTAAATGCCTGCTATCAGGCAATGAGGGTTCAAAAGTTATTAATCAATTACTTCGGAGTAAAACTCAGTCATGTAGGTATGGATTGTTAGACTAGTTAAGAAATCCTTCTTTGGATATTTCCGTGTAATTCAAGAACATATCGTATTTTGTCGATATATTTCTTTTGAACCAACTATACGTCTGTTAGAATGTGATATTTTATAGTGTGCTTATACAATATAATGCTTAACGTGGCTCAAAATGTTATTGTAGTTATCCTCTTTCTTGCGTTTTAAGCTTCGTTAATTGACGTATGTCTCAAAGAATTATAACTATTGCATGCATCTTCTTTATAACTCGCAGTTGCACTGATTTTCATGATATTGTACGTGGCTTGATTTCATTTGGATCTACAAAGTAAACAATGTGTTTTTAAAAAAGTTTGTTTGAGATTTGTTTGTTTACTATCAAAGTAGATCCTTATTTTTTACAAGTTAAAAAGTTTTCTATAAGCTAGAATTGTTTTTGTATATAAGAAAAACCAACATGGCTCGTAGACAAAGAATTGTACCCTTTTTTGAAATGACGGATATGATTTTAATCATATTTCTGTAAACTGTAAACATTTATTTCTATTTCTCGATTAGGAAAATGTGACTTCAATGCTAATTTAGCTGTAAGGCACTATGCCGAAAAATTTACCAATCGATTTCAGCCTCAAAGGAAAATATTTTTCCATCTAAGGAAGACTGGAAATTTAAGGGAAAGACGGAGGGGTAATTGCTGCCGATTCTGTGCGATTCAACCTGAACAGGAAGAGGAGATTTTAAGAACTGTTGAGGAAACACCGAAAATTAGTACCAGGATGTTGGCTAAACAGATCAAAATTATAGGGAAAACTCGGGTACACACTATTTTACGGAGTCAGCAGCTATATGGATTCCATCTCCAAAAAATACAGGCTCTTTTGCCTCAAGACTTGGAAGCAAGACTTGTATTATGTAGATGGTTATGTGAAATGAATAATTGAGATCTATATTTTATCAGAAACATTTTGTTAACTGATGAGGCTACATTCACGAGAAACAGGACGGTAAATATTCATAACACACACATGTGGGCTGAAGAAAATCCTAAAGCCATAGTAGAGACGCATCATCAAGTAAACTTTAAAGTCAATGTGTGGGCAGGTGTAGTAGATAATTTTCTTTTGGGTTGTATATTTTTACCAGGAAACTTGACTGGTCATTAATTTTTGCAATTTCTTCAAAACACACTGCTCGATTTACTAAATGAATTGCCTTTACATATAACACAAAATATTTGGTTTCAACTAGACGGTGCTCTTCATTTTGCTAGAAATGTTAAAGACTATTTGAATCAAATCTTTCCTGATCGCTGGATTGGTCGGGGTCGAGATACTCCGGTTCAGTGGTCACCCCGTTCCCAGACCTTACTCCCTTGGACTATTCAGTATGGGGATTCATGAAAGATTTTGTGTATATGGTTCCGATTTTGAGCGAGAATAATTTAAAAGAAAGAATTCTTCAAGCTGGAAGGCAGCCAAATATTTTTCAAAGTCTAAGATTTTCTTTAATAAAGAGAGCTCATGTGTGTTTACAAAAACATGGACGTCATATCTAACAATTTCTTTAGACTGGTTATTTTTTTATTTCTACTGTTTGTTTTTGTTACCAACGAATTACGATTAATTTTAAGAAAATAAGGTGTATTAAATTTGTTATCTTAAATAAATGGTTAGCTTAAATAAATTATAGTTTAAAAAACTAAAAAAAAAACACGCTTTAATAGCAAACCGAACTAAAAAAGTAAAAAATAAGAATGAAGAAAAAAAATCTTTTTTTTTGTAAAAAGCGTGGGGTGCTTGATATCAATTGTTATAAATATTTTATTGCTGTAGCTATTAATAAAAGTCTTTACTTTTAATTATCATAAAAATATAATAAAAAAGCACCCCACGCTGTTTACAATAAAATGAATTTTTTGTCAATCACTTCATTCTTATTTTTTACTTTTTAGTTCGGTTTGTTATTAAAGCGTGTTTTTTTTAGTTTTTTAAACTATAATTTATTTTTTTATTTTTTAGTCATGAAACGAAAACAAATGTAATAGTCTTCAAGAATTTTTGTAGAAATTTTTTAATTAAAATGTTTTTCAAAATTTATTGATTTAAATTTATTTCTTTTTTTTTAATTTTCTTTTCAAAATTATTGTATTGCCATTGTTGAATTGCTGTATATTTTGACGAAACGAAAGAATTAAATGCTTTCAAAAAAAACATTCTTATCATAAATTGGTAACTAGTTCATCTTGTATTTCAAGAATAGTATGAGTTACGGTATTTAATTAGAGGTTAACTTTCTGCCAACTTATCATGGATACGATATTTTGGCGAATGCGCCGATCACACAACTTTGACATCCGCTTAGGAAATTTTCTTAAGAGAAATGCGTCGATACGCATTTAAATTATTGTATTGTCATCGGTTCTTAATATGTGTGCAAATTTTCAATTTAATCAAACGTCTTGAAGTTGGTGAAAATTACGTTGAAAGATTCCGTTATTTTGGCGAATGCGCCGATCACACAACTTTGACATCCGCTTAGAAATTTTTTTTTTTAGAGAAATGCGTTGATACTCATTTAAATTATTGTACTGTCATCGGTCCTTAATACGTGTGCAAATTTTCAATTTAATCAGACTTCTTGAGGTTGGTGAAAATTACTTTGAAAGATTCCGTTACATAGATAGATACATACATAGATACATACAGGTGAAGCTAATATAAAGCATGTTAAACAGATAGTTTAGGAGTCATTGGCGCAGGTACTAAAAAACTGGTGGGTCAGTGGGTACTGGAACCCTTCAATTTTGAATTGCTGACAATTAATTTTGGTCTTTTTTTCAAAAGATGTGACTCTTTAAGTTGAAGCACTGTACCAAATTTTAAATAAAAATACTCGAGTTACATAAAAACATTATTTATAAACTTCAAACTTTGACACGCTCTATATGGAACATTGGGATCTAAAATAAAAAATGACATTGTGAAAGTCCTATTATTTTTGCTCAAAGCATCCATGGTTTGCAGATTAGCTTTATTTTTTCGGACACCCTTTATAAATTATAACTTATAGGAATTTGGCTATTTACGAAACCAACGTCCATGGTAATATACTCAAGAAAATACAAAAAATAAATAGACGTGACATAAACGAAGATATATTTAAAATCAGCATAAAATGTTGGTTTATGGCACATTGTTGTAGGTCCCTTTGTATTAAACATATTTTTCTCAGTGTCGATTTAACTCCTTCTCCTGTACGCATCTGTCCTCGCCGACTCCAAAAATACTATCAAAAATAAAATAAATCCATTAGTGATCTCTTCAATTTTACGTTTTGTGCTAATGACAATTTTTTTTTGCAGATACAGTTTAGCAGTGGACTGTGAAATAGTCAAGCGATTCGCAAGCTACTCATATGAAAATAGGTCTGCATTCCAAAAGAAAGGTAAGGTTATTATTAGCACCAAGTTAGTTGTTAGTAGAGAACTTTAACAAATTGCTATACGTCTAAACTTACCTACGCGTTCATGATAATTAATAAACTTTCTTTTACGTCCACACATTTATTCTTGTCCTAGGAACTGGATAACGGTTGGTATTATTTACAATAATTATTATTATAAGATCTAACGTTGTTTGTTTCTACATCAACGGTGGCAAATTTATTGATAGATTAATGATTTACATAAATATTGGCTAGTTTACACATTTTGTGATATTTTCTAGTAACTATTAATCTCTTATTGGATAGGTTGATAAATCATTATTAGTAAGCCTGGCCAAGGTCATTAATCCTACAGAGACGTACATATCATAATACTTGAATAAGTACAATAATAAAAACAAAAATATTTTATATATTGTGATGTATGTTTTTGTACTATTTCGTTCGCTTTAAATTCTTTTTATGTATTTCCTTATATTTTGTAAGCTTAGTGCTGCACATTATTAAACTGTTAAATGACGTTCACACATGTACATTGTATATCTAAGTGATAACCAATAATAAATAAATAAATAAATAAAATAAATGGAAATAAATTTTATTAATACTGGTACACTTTATAAAAATATGTACAAAGCTCACCTTCTTAAGCAGATTTATGAAGTAGCTTGGTTGTCGTTATCACAAACTCGGAGCACTTCTATAATAACTGTGTAGCATCAGATATGTTTCTACAGTTGTCTCAGTAAGCGATGTTCGCTGTGGTGAAAAAATATGTTTGTATTTGGAAAAGACCGTTCGACATCTACGGAAGTAATACAGGCATAAGTAAAACACTCTGTGAACTCACTTAACACAGCTGTAGATGCACCATCACAAATTTGTCTTAATTTGGTAAAATCAGGATCTTTCCGTAATACACTCTCGAATTTTTCAATAACGGGCTTATTTTTTGCGTCATTTATAGTCTGTAGTTGTGTATTTATGTCGTCCACTATTTGCAGCGAAGTATTTAGCAATTTTTCTATTGCGTCGTGTAGTCCTCTATAATTGTTATAAATAGTTTTTAAATCTGTTTCAAGGGAAACATCTTGAAAGCTTGTCTTAATAGCTGCAGCCTCGTTAGGGTTGAACTGTAGTATCACAGCTTTTATTTGTTGAAAATATTCAGCATAATAAAAAGCTGCCTTCAACCACACAGTGTGAAATGATCGAAGCCGTTTAGGAGATTTGAGAAATACTTTTTTTGTATTTGCTATTAATGCATCTACCTCTGGAAAACATTTTCGAATCGTTTCTGCTACAAGATGGAACGCATGCACTTTACACGTAACATGTAAAAACCTACAATCGTCTCTTTGAAGAAAACGGCCCACCAAACGCATTGTCGCAGCGCCGTCGGTCACAAACATCAACACCTGACTTGTTGACAGTTCAAATTTTTCGAAAGTCTCCAACACCACCCGCGTAATTGTTTCGCCAGTACACGTAGTTAGTCTTTTGCTAGCTAGTAAAAGTGGAAATGTTGGTTTAACAGGGTCGAGTACACGTACTATAACATTTAAAATAGAATTTTTTTACAATCTGTCGTCTCGTCAACACATAACCACAGCCGTGTATTTTTTAATGCACATTTAATCCTATTTACAATGTCTTCACGAACACTTGGTACATATCTACGTAACGATGAACGATTTAGTAAATTCACATGGGGATTGTATTTATTCTAGAACTACCGAAATGCTGGTTTATCCAATATGCGCAGGGGGGACATCACAGGCAATCAGCATTAAAAGTAAATCAAATATAAACTGTGGTTCCAAAGAAGACACGCCATTTTTTTTTATTTTTATGCCGGTTACTATTGACATGAATTTTTCAGTCGTATTTATTCCAGCACATTAAGTCTTGATCGCAAACTTTACAAATTATTTTACATCCACCATAGAATAAATCCGGAAATTCACCGAATTCACCAAATTTATTCACTTTATCAGCGTCCAGTTATTTTCTACTCTTTACGCTCAACATTATTTATTATTTATTAGTACTCTATGCATCGACCGACAGATAACAACTGAAGTCTGTCGTGTCATCGTCATCGTAACAAGCGCGCGATGGCATTGGTATTGTGCCCGACCCTGAGTCTACCATCGCTTGGCCAGGTTTAATTATAAGCTTTCTCTTTTATATAATATACAGGGTGAGGGCAATAGTGCGTCGAACTTCTATATCTCGAGTTCTATGATAGCTAGAAATTAAAAAAAAATACAAGTAAACTAGATAAAAAGTCTGTAACCGGAAATTATTTTCGAATATACAGGGCGAGCCAAGACGAAATTACAGGATCAAGTGCCTTTTTTTTTAAACGGAATGCGATGTATATCGTACATTTTTTTAAAGCCTATTTCTAGACTATATTCATTCCTATATTATTATTGACTATCTCCCAACCACTTGGATGTAATGAATTTTTTTGTTGATATAATGCCATCTGCAGATGCATATTGAAAAAATCACCAAAGTCACAATTATGGGTTTTAAGAAAAACTTATGTGAATACTAGTTACGAGACATCTAATTAATGTTTTTCAATCATTTTTACTTCCTAAAAGTGTACAGGGTAGCCAAAAATTAGTTTTCAATTAAGAACTTTTTTAAATTGAATTTTCACAGTTTTTTATAATGGAACACTCTATATATTTTCAATTATGTAATGTAGAAATAAAAAACGAACGTTTTTTGTACTTCCTTATGGCTAATTGCAACCATTTTCGTTTTATTGAGCAATAAGTACAAAATTCTAGAATAAACTTAAAAAATGGAGGATTCTTCAAATAATTCATTAGAAAGTATTATAATAAGTGCTGCATATGCTGTTCATTTTGATGAACACACGTCTCTATGCGCTTTTAAAATGAGACCATTTAGTGGGACCATTTCTTCCAATCCACTGAAGTGGGTAAATAGTATTTAACTGGTCCCTACTGTAATAGTTTTTCTGTAAATTTTTTAGTTTAGTATAAATTGTCTTGTAAAAACTAACATTTATCGCACTTATCGGTCGTCAGTTATCATTTGTATTAAATTTAAAATATTTCTAATTTTACAAAACGAATTTTAATAAAGCGGAACTTGTAGACATGACTTTTGTTTTAGGCGAGTCAGACTGGAATTGTTTGATTGCCAATAGAATTTATAAGCAAAGGTGTCCTGAATGAAGGATTCCTGATACTAGCAGCTTCCAAAATCTTCTCGATAGATTTGTGGAAAATAGAAATGTCGAATAAAAAAAAATGAAAGAATAAAACGTGTTGTGAACGCAGAAAATGAGTTTGCTGTGCTGCTGGCAACGGTTGAGAATCCTCATATCAGTCAGAGAGAAGCTCATTTTGGTCGAATCTTAAAAACAAAATTTCATGCATATCATATTCAAATGCACTAGGAACTATCTGAAGACGATTTTTAAAGGCGTCTACCGTTTTGTAATTGGGCCAGATATAAAATGCAAGATGCCATCTTCTTCAGTAATGTTTTTTCACTGATGAGGCAACTTTTCATAAAAATGGATTTGTTAATAGACACAATTTCCATTATTATGCTTCGGAAAATCCTCACTTTTTTAGGCAAGTTGATAACCAGCACAGATGGTCTATAAACGTTTGAGGAGGAATTATTGGAGAAGAAGTAATAGGGCCACATTTCTTTGATGGTACATTGACTGGAGCTATTTATCTTCATTTTCTGGAAAACCATCTGCTACAATTATTGGTGAATCTTCCTAAAAGGATTCGAAATAGGATGTGGTTTCAGCAAAATGGTGCTCCACCACATTATTTAAATGCAGTTGGGGACCATTTAACTAATACCTACCCACTTCTATGGGTTGGAAGAAATGGACCCACTAAATGGTCTGCTAGATCCCCAGATCTTACAAAAATGGATTTCTTTTTATGGGGATACGTGAAGGAAATTGTTTATAAAAGATACACTAACAACAGTTCAAAATATGAAGAAAGTATAGTAACTGCTTTTAGATCTATCACACCGGCAATCTTAGAAACATTAGAAACCTCATTTCAAAAGCGCATAGAGACGCGTGTTAATCAAAATGGGCAACATATGGAGCACTTATTATAATTTTTTCTAATGAATTATTTGAGGAAACCTCTATTTTTTAAGTTTACTCTTGAATTATATACATATTGCTCAATAAAACGAATTAGCCACAGGAAAGTGCTTACAAAAATTGTTCATTTTTCATTTCTACATCACATAGTTGAAAATATACAGTGTTTCATTTGAAAAAAAAATAAGAAAATTCACTTTAAAATGTTCTTAACTGAAAAATAATTTTTGGAAGTAAAAATGATTCAAAAACATTAATCAGATGTCTCATAAGTAGTATTCACATGTTTTTCTTAAAACCCATAATTGTGACTTTGGTGATATTTTTAATATGCATCCGCAGATGGCATTATTTCAACAACAAAAATTCATTACACCAAGTGGTTGAGAGATAGTCAATAATAATAAAGGAATGAAAAGAGTCTTTAAAAAATGCTGATATACATAGCATTCCATTTTAAAAAAAGGCGCTTGATCCTGTAAAATCATCTTGACTCATCCTGTATAATCGAAAATAATTTCCGGTAATAGACTTTTTTGTCTAGTTTACTTATATTTGTTTTTTTATTTCTAGCTATCGTAGAACGCAAGATATCGAAGTCCGACGCACTATTGCCCCAACCTGTATAAGTCGAACTTGTTTCGAACGGATTTTATTATGTTA
Source organism: Rhamnusium bicolor (assembly GCA_029963845.1). Lineage (NCBI taxonomy): Eukaryota > Metazoa > Arthropoda > Insecta > Coleoptera > Cerambycidae > Rhamnusium > Rhamnusium bicolor. The sequence goes on along the minus strand of JANEYF010004428.1, from coordinate 161,609 downwards.
GTTAACGTATAAGATGACAGACCAGTAATGAATTAACAGATTACGACCAAAACGATGCTTTCAACTTAACGACTGTAGACGTCTCGGCTACATATTATACCATTCAATTTTATATCATTGATCGATTTTACTATAAATTTGGTAATTTTTAAATCGGAGAATTTCGTTAACATTTAATGTGAATCAGGTTCCTCTGCTACTATTGTTATAAGATGGAAGAAGTCGCATAGAGCTAAATACATATACATTTGATGTATTAGAATATTCTGTCGGTGTTCCACAAGGATCAGTTTAACGCTCTTATTGTTTGTACATAATTAACCTAAATAAATTTCACTAATATTTGGTGATAAAAATTATAATATACGGGCTTTTCCGCAAAATCCAAATTCCTAAATTTGTAGAAATTTGATAGTTATTCAAAGGAATGCCCCAACTATCTCTGAAGGCAAACATAATATCTCTGAGGGTGGGCAGGTGGGGTCAGATTTAAGTCTATTTTTTATTTGTTCATTCCTAATAATACACTAATAAGGTCAACATTTAGTTTGGAAAAAAATACCGTACTCTACCTGATTCCGATGCCGAGGTCGGTTAAGCTATATCACGTCAGGTTCAAGGTTATTTGAAGGTCAAACTAAGAAAAGGTGGTTGAAAAATGTGAAAAACTTCGTACATGGTTTTTGGGGCCTCTGACTTCGAATACGGTGTTAGCTTACCCTTAAAAGGCATTCAGAGCTCATTTCAAGGTCATTCTGAGCTCATTTCAAGGTTAAGTTTGTATGCTAAAAGTACTTACATTTAAAAACCCTGACTCAAAAAACCATTAAATTATTTCGATCCTGACATGATTGAGCTCCAAGTGAGTGAAGCCAACGCCCGTGATTTGCGCCAGGCTTATATCCCTCTTCTGCCCCAACTCACTTACGGTGGGCATGCGCCATCTATCGAATACTCAAGATACTCTCTACTTTCATGTTCGCTCTGCTTCTGCAACTATACCTAAAGGCCATTCTTTGCGTTCCACAGGATTTATGTGGTGAGTATAAGCTCGTCAACTTTCACAGAAAAAAATAAGTAGGTGATTCATTGAGTTAAATATATTTGCACTGAGATAGTCGAAGAATCTTCACGTGCAGCAAAAGCTGGCGGACGAATGCAGGCTAAAATGAAAGTCGGTCGTGTATTGTAACTTGAAGGTGCTGATCTGATAAAAAAGGGCATCTAAAAAACTGATATTTGGACTTAGAATCCCGAAAAAACTTCAGATTTTTCAAGTGTATCAATTTATCCTCATAATGACCTTAAAATGACGTCTGAGCGACCTTAATGGACCATCTCCGGCTTCAAACTCAGCGACCCCAAAAACCTATGTATAATTTTTTTCAGATTTCTTGACAGCTTCTCTGTTTTCTCAAATTAACCTCGAAATTACCTCAGAATGACCTTGAAATGACCTCTGGATGACTTCTAAAGGTAAGCGAACACCGGATTCGGACTCAGCTACCCCAAATACCTATGTATGAATTTGTTCAGATTTTTTCAACCACCTTTTCTTAGTTTCACCTTCAATTGACCTTGAACCTGACGTGATAGAGCCTAACCGACCTCGGCTTCGAAATTAGCGACCTCAAAAACCCCTTAGTACCTAGGTAGAGTCTGGTGTTTTTTTCTAACTAAATGTTGTCCTGTGATTTAAGATTATTTACAACAACGTAAAGTACATCCCATGCTAAAACTGAAAAAGCTATGAAGTTGGTTTTAAACTAACAAGACGTCTTAATTGTAGCATTTCACATAAATGTCAGTGTACTACAAGTAGGCTACATAATAATTACTAATGCTTATTTTAAGTTTCACGTAAATTTCTGTGTTTACCACATACTGACGAAATATAAAACAATGTATAACGTTAATATTAATTTTACATTAACCAATAAAATCAATCACTTTTCACGTACAAAATAAATCAGCACATTCATGCTTGAGACACCATATCCTCACTGTGTCCGACCAGGTTCTCCTCTTAACTCCCTCGATCTTGCTTATTTTCGCGGCTTTTTTCGCCACGGCCTCTCCTGATAAAGGCATTCATTAGATCTATTGAACTATAGACAACTTATTATTTAATTATGCAAGTTAGAAATTGCCTAAATAACAGGGTCATAAATAAACTTAAATTCTCTTTTATGCCGCGAGGCGATCAAAAAGTGGACCGTTACAAAATCTATCCTTATTCTTGACATTAACGTCAATAAGTGTATAAAAAATAGAATTTATAAGAAAAAAATATCATTTGAATCTCAGCTCTCTTGAAATTCATAACTGTGTGGTAGCTGTCAAAATTCTAAACAACGATATTGAAAACCAAAGTATATCAAGACGAAGGAAGAAGATTCTGGAACAAGTAAGATAAACACCGATATTCGAAGAAATAATTCGCCACTACATTACTAAACTAATAACCACTTCTCATACCACACCCACTCACTCAGAAATATAAAATCCTTCTAAAATAAAAGAGAAAAGAAGAACACAGCAACAAAATTGTATGGTAACTATGTATGAAGCCATCCCCCAATCCCAATAAAATCAATAGTCAGAAATGAGCACAGTATTCACTGGCGATTTACATTAAAAAGAAAGAATTCGTGGCCCAATAAATGAAGAGAAAGGAAATTATATGGAAATAAATAAAAAAGATAAATAAACCGTTCTCTGTATTCATAAACTGATTTATTGGTTTCCATTTCCAACTAATTTAAATCGTCCGACTTCATTTTTAGAATAAATTATTCATATATTCCATTTTTAGCATTTCGAAATATGACATTTCATAAATATTTCGTTCAAATTTAATTTAATACAACAAAGCAATAAACCTTTCATTATTCAGTATTTGAGCAAATGAGTAATAAAAGTGGGAACATCATTTGACATAGAAATTTATTAATTTATTCCACTTTTAGTGGTAGTAAAAAGGAGAATTACAAGAAGAATATTAACGCTTCCTTCTTGAACTCATAAAACTGTACAATACATTAAATCTATTAATAATCGTAGGTGTAGTAAGTGCATAATAATCTTTACATACGTTGTTTGAAAGGATACAGGCATACAGATAATGTAACATTCATTTTGCTTTTAAGGTGACACATTTAAAACCACTTATTTGTTTTTTTTACCACATAGTTAAATGGAAGATCTAAGATATTGTTGAGCCGCCTTTGAATTCTAGGAAGGTAACTAAAGTTGGTCTGGTTTAAAGTTTTGTTTTTTTCTTGTAAGTTAATCCTGAAGTGGGTTGGACCTTTAGCTGTGAACATAACACTGACGTAGTTTTCCACAAAATGCCAAATCGTCTGGAAATGATTAAAACTATACATATAGTAATAACTCTGTATATTTCACTCAATAACCAGTAAAGTTGATTTTGTGCGATAGGCCCTCTGTCGCTATTCATACTGTTTTCATATTTTGTAATTATTACCCTACGGTTGTTCTCAAATGCATGTTGGGCAATATTAGATTGTCTGTTCTTCCATATTTGAAATAAGCCATATGCTCTTTAAGCCTAATCTGAATTGATCGTCTGTTTGCCTATTATATCCACAGTCTACCAGGCAGAGGTTTTTGCCATTCTAGCAGTGTCAAGCAAGGAAGACGTTAAAAATAGTATGGAACGAAATACATAGTTATACGCAATTGCCAAATTCGATCAATAGCCAAAATTTATACCCACAGATCGCGTTGTGGATAAATTTTGTATCATTGTTTCGCCCACTGAGTGAATATTAATACTGTCTAATACTCACATTGTATTGTAGACAAATTAACTTTTGACTAAAATAGATATATTTTTTGTTTACAAAAAATATAAAGGAAATAGCCAACATTTTTATTGTAAAATATATGCCAGCTGGACTAATTTATGATCAACTTCCTTAAGTGGATCTTTATGATCATTTTATGTAAACATTTTTAAAATGCTCTTAAATTTGCACATATTGAATATACATATTTGCTTTACTCGGTGTAATCACATCTTCTATCATTCGATTGGTAATTTTATGCTCTCCAACATTAGTATAAATTCTTTTACCAAATACTGTAGAAATTTATCTTGGGAGTGATTTTTCATCCCCTACGGACAGCTCCATTCACTGTTCAATATTCTATTGATAACTGTTATTTCTATATCCTATTTATCACTTTCTGATTATTGGCCTACGGCCTACAGATGTAACCAAAACATCACAATAAGTTAAAAGGAAACAGGTTTGCTGATGAAATAAATATGTTCCACATGTACCTAAAAACTGTATTTCTTTTTATAAATGTGTTCTTATTCTCTGAATATATCTTGTTGGTTTTACACTATTTAAGGGAGGAGGTATTCTATGTTCACATATTGCTTGAAAAACTATTGTCACTTCCTAATTTTCACTATTTTTCACCTTTAAACGCTCAACACTTTTAATAGATTTTAATTTACTTGATATATCTAGACAATGCCTACGGCTGGACAGTTTGGTGAAGTGGTAGTTTTAAAGGAACCCTGTTCTTGACAATTACCATTGAAAAAGCATCATTGCGACTATTTTTTTTTTTCAATAGACATTCATTGGTTAATAAAATAATGTAATAATATGATTTACTTTTGGATCTTGCCCCAGATGTGCGTTGAAATCTCCGACTATGATTATCCGCCTTTGTTTCAAACAATAAATCTCTTCAATTTCAGAAAACTGAGTTAGGAGGAAACGCAAAAGTAAGACAAAAATAATTCATTACTGCAAAATTGAGAGTTCGTAAGAAAATGGTCAGTAGTAAATCATTCATGCGATGATAGTGATAAATGTGTTCCTATGTTAAATAAGGCTGGCAGAAATTCGAGCAAATTTCTTAGAAATATAAATGTCAAAACAAATTACTTTTAATAATAAATTCTTGGAAATCAGCGGAGTTTATTTTATCCGAAGGTGTTAATAAAAAATGTTTTACTCTTTTTATGAAGGAAATGTGACAGGATGAATAAAATTGTTTGTTAAATGTGCTTTTAAAATAAATAAATTTAGTTGAAATACCTGTGGTCTTTTATATTTTATTCGATTTCATTTGTCACTTAAAATTCAACTAATCATAGTTACTACTGTACGGTAATACTGATGGTAAATATGGAAATATTTACCATTAGTAGTAGCCCTGGACAGGCAGAGGCAACTGTGCCTGACAAATGCCGGCCGGGGGTACCAGGGCTAACCACCCTGGTACTTATAAACTCTGGTTCCATACAACCTCAGAGAAAGGGCCCCTCACGACCGACCTCAAGCGGATAGGGGTCAGAGACAGGAGGGAGGGGCCTCACCGGACGGTCTCAATAATGACGTACGCAATGGACAAGGATGCTTTAAGTGGACGAGGGAACTTCGGGATGACTTACTGACCTGCTGTGAGAGTAGCGAACCTGAGCGAAGAGGATACATGGCGCGATTGCATGCACTTTGGTGCGAAATGCATCCAGAGCATCGCGCCTTCTCTCAACAACACCTGAGAGATCAAGTATCCTTCTTGCGCAGGACAGGTTACGTAACGGCACCCCGTCAGCTAGAAGAACTGCCAGTCGCAGTCCACCGCGGCAGTTAGCAGCTGATGGAGAACATCCTCCAGAGTTCAACGATGTAGACTTAATGACGAGGGTAAGCCTTAAAACCAGGGCTAACGTAAAGCCACAAGACCTGGCTAGAATGGACGCGGTCATCGATGAGGAACTTCTAGAAAATGCAGAACTTGCAAATTAACTGTGCCGTGTACAACGTCGTAAAGCAATTCGTCCGCCGTGAGAGGGCAACCAATCACGGGGTCGAGAAAGCCAAGCGGCGTGTACAGAAAATCGAGGGCAAGATACAGTCGGCCAGACAACACGCCTATCGGATCCAGAGTGTGGTGGATTACAAGACGAGTGGTAGAGCCTTTACTCCCTAAATCCGGCGCATATCAGCCGGATTAATACTTCAACACCATACTCTAAATCTGACAGTGATGCTTACCATCAAGCAACACTGTCTAGATAGGATCCTAGCGCTCATGGCGATAAAGAAAACATTGAAGAGGCGGGTGAGGAGTATGGAACAAAACAATTTGTACCGTACGAATCCTTCTCGCCTCTTTCAAGAGCCACAGCGTGTTGTAGATAATCCGCCGACTGTAGAAGATGTCGAAACCTTCTGGAAGGGAATCTACGAGACGACGCGTCCATTCAATAGCGACACAAGAAGTGTGCCCGGCAATCAGTAAGGAGGAAGTCCAAAGAGCACTTGTTGGTACCACGAACTTCGCTACCCCGGGCCCAGACGGCATTGACAACTGGTGGTGGAAGAAATTTCCTTCCACTCACCGCCGTCTGGCGCGAGTCTTCAACTCATGGTTGAACGAGGGGCAGCAGATTCCGGACTGGTTCGTCGAGGGACGTACTGTGCTTATCCCCAAAAAGGGGGATCTTTCCGACCCACGGAATTATAAGCCGATCACTTGCCTCAACTCCTGCTACAAGATATTTACACGTATCTTGTATGCCAGGACACTGAGGTCTGTTGATCCGATCTTCCAGCAGATACACGAACAGCATGGTGCCAAGAAGGGCATGGCAGGTTGCAAGGACAGCCAGCTGATAGACCGCTGTATTGCACAGTATTCTGTGCAATACAAGCGGAATCTATCGATGGCCTGGATTGATTACCGCAAAGCATTTAATATAACATCGCATAAGCTATTGTTGTACTTGCTCGAATGTGTTGCTGTACCAGCACCACTAGTGAGATGCATAGAACAGTTGCTGCTGCTCTGGAAGACCCGCTTCACCATAATATCAGGTGCACAGCGGGTCACGACAGAGCAGGTAGCATTTAGGAGAGGAGTTTTCCAGGGTGACTCCCTGAGTTCTCTCCTCTTCTGCATCTCACTGCTGCCGTTGTCTGTTGGGCTCCGCCAAACCCGCGGATATCAATGTGGACCACTCAGCGATCGAAGGCATTAGGTCACCCATCTATTTTATATGGATTACCTTAAATTTTATGCCTCCGGAGAGCGCGAACTACAAAACGCTCTTAGGGTGGTCGAGGAAAATACGCGGGCAATTGGTATGGAGTTCGGGTTGGACAAATGTGCGGTCGTCCACATCAAGAGAGGACGATGCGGGGAATTCCCTGAATCTTCAGGGAATTCCCCGCATCTGCGCAGCTCGCAGACGGAAGCATCCTAAGACATCTGGATGCCGGAGAGACCTACACATATCTGGGTGTGCAACAAAGGCACATCTAGGATGTAACACAAATAAAGGATTCTCTACGCGGCAAGTACAGACACCGTCTCCGAAAGATGAAAGATTTGGTCTTTCGAACTTTCGGGGAAGAACAAGGTGTCTGCAACTAATATGCTCGTCGTTCCGGTTCTGCTCTACTCCTTCGGAGTAGTAAAGTGAACAGTAGAGGAGCTGCACCAGTTAGATAAAGATACCCGCAAGATGATGAATATACACAGAAGTATTCATCCTAGATCGTCCGTTCCTCGTGTGTACCTCCCACGTCAACGGGGGGGGGAGGACTCTTGGGCCTGGAGTGTACGTATGGCAGAGTAGTACTGAGTATGGCATGTAACATCCTCAGTCACTCAGATCCCCTCTTGCGGTTTGTGAAACATCACGAGTAGGAGCAGGATTGTTCAAGGCAGCAAAAAGATCCGCAGATGAACTCGGTCTCGCATTTGACATCGGGCGAGGAGGCCGGCGAAGTGCTGATATTAAGTCAGTCACCGAACTTCAGCCAAATCGTCTGAGAGCCCGAATCAGAGCTGCCGAACAGGAAAATCTGTTTCGGAGCACGTCGATAAACCCCAGCATGGTGTCTTCTATAAGAACATAGAAACACTGGGTTTATCGACCAGGCTGACATTTGCCTTTCTAAGGTCAGCCGGGCTTAAGTGGGAGACCGAGGGATTCATTATGGCCTGCCAAGATGGTGTTATCAATACCTTCGTAGCCGCATGTGGCGTGTAGAGGTTCCTGATATCAATTGCAGGACCCGCCATCAGCCGCCGAAATCGCTCATGCACTGCATGCCCCATATACGCGATTTCGGCCTACATCCACCGACATAACGCGGCGTTACGAGTGCTATACTACCATCTAAGGCACTCGTACGGGGTAGACCAGTCACCAGTGCTGCCTTACGTCCCCGGAGATATTGAGTCCGTTGTCGAGAACGAGAAATGACGGATTTACTGGAACTACTCGTTCCCGACGGTCAGGCTAATTCAAGCCAACAAGCCTGACATAGTCCTCCTCGACCATCAACTCAAGGTGATGTATGTCATCGAGTTCTCGGCACCTGCGGAGAAAAGCATCACCTTGAAGGAGGAGGAGAAACGGACCGATCTCCGGTACGAGCTCCAAGTGCTGTACCCAGGCTACTCGGTAAAAATGGTCGTCCTAATAATCGGTGTACTCGGAGGGATAAAGCCTACGTTGCTCTCGGAACTAAAGATTATACGGACCTGCCAAAAGTCATCTGAATGGTTGGCAGGCCAAATGCAGAAGGCTGTCATCGGATATTCCGAAAAGAAAAATAATAATAATAAAAATAAAAATAATTGTAATAATCTTCAACCATTAGTGCAAGGCAGAGCAGTACTAAGTATGGCATGTATTTAACATTCTCAATAGCTCTGGTCGTCTTTTGCGGTTCGTAAAACATCACAGCAAAAAGACCGCAGATATACTTGGTCTCGTGTTCGATACCAGGCAAGAATAATGTTATTTACTTCCTGATTCCTTAGCGTGGTTTGGTCATACATGTTTTAAAAATGTCTATATTAAAAAATTGCATTAAAGGATCCCTTAAAAAGAAATAGGCCTTGTTAACAAAGAACTGTTTTAATTCAAAATTAAAAATATCTTTTGTATTGGCAACAAGTTCATATGAGCATATTATATCCGGAAGTGCGCTTTAAGGTAGCTACGACCTATTCAAATATTTCCGCTGTTTCTCCGCAGATCTATTCCACTATATTCAGTTTGTTTGCCCCAAAAAACTTAATAATATATTCATTAGTTATTACATTAATAACACTGACGTAGTATTCCACGAAACACCAAAACACTATATACTGCACTCGACGCGCATTTCGCCAACCAAGTTGGCATCATCTGGAGATGATTAAAACTAAACTTATTCTAACAATCTATCCTCTTTACACCTAAACTATTGTCACTGTTCACCGGACCGTGACTGTGATCGTTCGGTGAACTGTGACTCACTGACCAATAAAGCGAGCTATTTGGGATAGGCTCTCTGTCACTATTCACATAAGCATTCCCTATGACATTTGTCAGATGCCGCAGCTGAGACTCAAACCCAGGAGAGATAGACAGTGGTTAGCCGTGTTCTACCACACAACAACGGTTTAGCTAATTGTGCTATCATCTCAGTATTTAAAGAACGCCACTATGCATCAATGTTCTAGCCAGGATCGAACCTTGGACCCCTTGGTACTGAGCCACTGAGCCGAAACTTATGTATATAAAATTACAGTAATTTTTCTTTGCTTTATTTATTGCAATTCGGTACTGCTTTTTAGATTATATTTCTGTACACCAATTTTTCGATTTTTTGTTTTATTTTAATACATGTTAAGTGGAAAAGAAACATAAATTTATACAGTATAATGTCTTTGTCTATGCATTATAGTTGTTTGTTTAATAACGTCACGTCACAGGTCATTTCCTAATAGGTTTTTTAATTGTGTTTTGTTTTCCTTAGTAATGGAATCCTATTTTTACAAATTGTTTTGCTTTTGTATAACCTATGGGAATATTTAAATGTATACCAAAATTGTTTGAAATGCACCAATAAATTAGTATTTTAAATTAATGAGTAAATTTTGTTACAGCAAGTTGAGGATTATGATAATATATTTACCAACGACCATTTAATGATAGCTATTAAGACACGAGTATGAGAATTACGATACGAGCAAGTGTCGCAATGAATACGAGTGTCTTAATAACGAAAAAATGTGAGTTGTATACACTATTTTTTCCATGACCAGAAAAATGGAAAGCTGCTAACGTTATTTTGGTCCTTCCAATGCACACACTGAGAGTAAAATTTTGTATACGTTTTTGTTGATTTTACGGGTAATAAATTGTTTGCTGTTCTTGTGACCTGTTCCAAAATTACTGGTGAAGTTAAATTCTCAAATTCACCCTCACCATCGCACATTTTCACCGATTTTATTTGCGAAAAGCACAAATTTTAGGAATTTACAAGGTAAACAGTAAATGAACTGCCAAAATTGGTAAATTTTAGATCTGTCATGCCGTTGGCAATATTTGATATTGACTGAATATTGCTGTGATGTTGAATTTCTATTGGTTATAAACAGGTTATAATGTCTAATAAATCAATTGAAGTATGGTCGTAGAAAAATATAAAAAAGTTAACATTCTTCTGTTTTCAAATTTATTTATAAATAGTTTTGATATCGTAAACAAAATGTATGGTCTAGGTTACAATGAAAATAGATATTTCGAGGCCAGGAAATAGCATATTTTCAAAATTGGGATACTGTCTGTGTGTCTGTGTCTATTAGTGAGGTTTTCTTCATACATAGCTTAATATGGAAATATAAAGTTTATAACATCTAAAATTCTATTAATATTATTATAGAGCCTCCGTAGTCACCAACTTCGGAACGGAATGAGATATTCGCCTGTAATAAAACCAGGATGAAATCGCATCGAAAATAACGCTTTTTGTGTGAAAAATGCATCATCGTCAGCTCTGTGGTGGCAATGCAACGCTTATGAAATAAAAAATTTCATCTAACACATTGTGTCGAATGATCCCTCATGTTGAAGACAGTTTTAATCCTTTTCTTTGACATAATAACTTTAAAATTCGGATGACTAATGACGAGGATAAGATGAAATGAGTTGCAAGTAGACTCATTGTTCGTTGTAAATGTTCAAAATGAGAACCATTCACTTTCTGACACATTGTTAGTCGATTATGAAATTCGTCCCGCATTCTCTGAAACGTTTCGTTAGGAATGTTTTGACAGGCTTCCACAATTTTCCATTCTAAATCCTGTAGAGATTCCTGTTCTGTCCTGCAAACGACACTTGTTATAAGAGAATGAATTGGTGTATCCAGTGGTGTAGTAAATTTGTGGTTCCTTGTGTCGAATGTGAGTGACGATAATAATTTACCGTGTCGCTTTAAGAACCAACAGTAATAATCTATCGTAGCTGAATCCCATCATCCCTAAAATTTCGCTTACTAGTTGCTTGTAGTTATCATCCTTCTTGTCCCTAAAAATCCCCTGACTATGCTTACAAATGAGTTCCAAGCTCTGAGTTCCTATCTATTAAATGTTCCTTTAAAATCTGCATTGTCAAGCAATTTTCTAATTTGAGGACCAATAAAAATGCCTTCTTTAAATTTTATGTAACTTAATTGGGGAAAAAATTCTCCAGTATTTCTGTCTGATGGATCGTTACTATTTCCATTAGCTTCCAAAATAATATTTTGCCAATCTATAGGCGCAGTTGGCACTGGTAAATCTGCTGAATTGTGATAATAATATAAGACCAATAGTGTGAACTATGTTGCAAAAAATTGTGTCGGCCAATGTTATTAGTAATACATCCGAAATGCAAAAATTTTAGATCAACGTAAAGGACTTAAAAATACCTTCAAAATACGGGATCACTAGACATTTGCCATTTGAAATTTTTAATTTGATAGGTGTCGCGACGCCGCCACTGACGTGACGATGTGCTTTTCACAAAGGATCGCTATTTTCAATAATGTTTCATCCTGTTTTAATATTACTTTCTTTGTTGTAGAGTTGTCCTTTCAAGAAAATAAGTAGTTCGTGATATTATACATGAGATGACTAATGATGTTTTATGAACAAAAAAAAAGCCCCTAAGTCATGCAAGAAATTGCCTTAAATACAGTGTCATGTTTTAATTCATTTTCCTTACTTAAAATGTTTGACTGGTATTCAAGAAACATTTTCCTCTCCAAATTGGTATACGTACAGAATTCAAAGTTGCTGAAAAAATTCAGCGACCCTCACATTCTTCAGAAAGACCCCATCTGAACCGATTGAAAGTGTCCTTTAAACATTCACTGATAAAAACTACGTGAAATATGTGAAAAGAACCAACAAATCCTTCCTTTGAATTGAAAATCAAAGTGTGTCTGAAATCCCTGGTTAAGGCAATTGGTATGCAGCCCGTTCGCCATCGCTGTTTTGTGGTTGTGCTGTGTGCCTGTCGTGTTTGAAATTTCTCATACTGTTAAGTATTTTTATTTCTACACTCACTGTAATCCATTACACAGCTGAAAATTATTTATTGTTTGTTTTTTATTCAAAGAGACATTCAGACATTTAGTTGTGGAATGTGTAATGGCTTTGGGACAAATTTTCTTTTTTAATCATTAATTTAATTCGTTTGTCAAAATAACTGAGACAAAAGTTACCATTACTTATTTCAACACCTAATTAATTTATATATACTTAATTACAGTTAATAGAAGTTGGGAATTTTAAAGTGGATTTGCCGAGAAACTTTCTCTTTTTAGATATTTCAAGGCCAGCTTGAATTTAAAAGCAAATTGCCACCTGACCTAATGGCGGCCATTTATCATTTTTTCAAAACAGAATTATATCTGCCAAGTGGAGATCTACGAAACAAGTTTTTTAATTTTTTTTTTTGTCATTGCAAATTCAGTAAATCGACTGAACTTAATTTCATTAAAGAAAGTTTTCTGTATCTCTTAAAATAAAAAATTTACAAGCGATTGAAATGTTTTTGGTCGGTTTTTGCTACAACACAGAACATTGGTCATCAATCTCAAATTTGATTTCGCATTTATAGTAGACAACATATATATAAAATAGTCATAATATAGTTTTATTATCATACCAAATTGTATCCAAATCACTTAAAGATTTCCAAATAATTTTAGAAAAAACATTTTCTTTTTTTTACTAAATTTGAAACTTGATAATGACGAAACGAATCATTTTGATAAATAGGTAAGTAATTGAATTGACTTACCTTAACCTCAAGAATCTAAGACGATTCTACATCCATGTAATTATGGGACACCCTGTACATATTTCCATTTTTAAAGGATGAGGAGTTCTGATTTTTGGGTGATAAAACACAACTAATTTCATTTAAAGGAAGTACTACAAACTGCAGAATTTAGTATATTTTAGTAAAAAAAAATTTCACGTTAATATTCTACAACAAACTGAGCCATTAAGCGACCAACTAGTGCTGTGCCGGGTTTCCTTACCGCATCATAATCAGTGTCAACGAAAATTATGAGCCACGTAGAGAACATGGATCCTATTTCACAAAATTTACCTGATTCACTGTAACTGAACACCATTTCCCAGGTATTATTTGGTGAGATATTGTTTAAAAATACAATAACTTACTCCTATAATTGTAAAACTGGATATTTTTTAAGTGCTGAATGAAACCATTCAGGTATTATATTTCTTAGGATAATTGTAGTTTTTTAGACATTTATTAGTCTTATGGTCAACATAAGCAGAAAGATCGTTAAAAAGAATAAATTATTACATTAAAGTAAACATAGGATTTCAAGTGAGCTGCAATATGCGTCTTACATGAAAGCAAATCGAAGACAAATCGTGCTTGGATATGCGCAGCAAATCCTGTTTACGCAAAATTTTCCGATGTAACTCAATTCAAAATAATTGTCTCATGTCCGTTGAGCAAGTATACTTACTTAGGTTTTTAGTATCATAGACTCGACTCCTTCAAACACTGAAAAAGTTTATATAGGAAAAACCGGAAGAAATTTTAGGAACAAGATATCAGAACACAAATTATAACAATGGAAAAGAATATTCCACTTACGCTAATCATAGATATCGAAGCATTAATGGAGTCATATTTACGTACCCTATTTGACGTTAATAGTCAGGCCTATATTCATATATCTGAAGATATAAAAAACATAATACAAATTAGTTTCATTTAGTGAAAACTTCATATGTAAATAGAACTCCTCTATATGCAAATGTGATACCAGATGAGAGGCTCATTGTGTTATCATTGGCACCTCTCATTTGGAAATTTTGCCAAACCCCTACTTTTTTTATGAGATGTTTAACGTGCTTACATGGCAGACACAAAATCCACAGATTTACATCCATTTAGGAAGATCGCGATGCGAACAAGTCCTCTTATCCAGTATCCTTCTACGACTTGGTCCGATTTAGATATGAACGTGGGTGGTCTGAGTGTGAGGAGCGCTACTATCAGTCACACCACTACTGAATTGATTTAAAAAGTATAGAAAAAAAATTCAGGCCCTTGGTGTTCTAGGTGTAGATAAATCACAAACGGAACAAGAAACGTAAAGCAGCTCATAAATAACTTCTTCAATCAGCATTCAGCAATGAAGATTACGTGAGTTATGTGTACCAAAGTCTTGCCTACTGTATGATGGACTCAAAGAACATGTTAAAAACTAGCTGTACCTTTAAATACCAAAAATAATTAATGTAAGTTAATCAGTGATAAAGGCAATTACTCAGTTAAATTAAAATATAGCATTGTTCCACTTACTATAAAGTTATAATTCTGCTTTATAGGAGATAATCTAGTAAAAAATATGAAATAAAAATGTAAATAATACGAAACAAATAAATATCTGTTAATGTCTAGACTCTAGATTGTTTCTAATTTTCTACAAATAATATTTCTTATTTATCACTTATCAGCAACCAAAAAATATTCTTTTGCAGAATAAGTATTTAAAGTACCTACTTAATTTTGTCATGTTATAACCTTACACAAATTATGTTGCCACGAGAAAATGGGAGTCTAAATTATGAGGAAGAGAATGTGACACAGGCGTGGGCAATTAACTATGGTCACGTTACATTTATGACGATCACAGACGATTGAGCGGAGTTGGGGACGCGTCGTGACGCCACTCTTCCTCAATAGAATGTTGATTAAAGCCCGTTTGATATACAATAAAATCTCATACACTTTGCTGGATCATCAATGGAATTAAACCATTCATGTTCGAAATTACGTTAATTTTATGTTATTACAGTGATGAGATATTTATTGCTGAAGAGCTGAATTTGGGGGACTTATTTTGATATCGCTGTAATGGACTTGTTTTGATGAAAATTCTTTTACTTGTGTGTTTGTCTTCAGGAATTAGTTCAAACTATATGGTTATTCAAAAACATGATATATAATGTCTGACGAGCATTTGAAAATTAGAGAGTAACTTTTTAAATTATGAAATTAAATCCCACAGAACGATTCACATAAAACTGGTATCCATAAATGATGATAAATATAGAAAAAAAATGCAAATTTTAAAATTAATCATTTTATGGTAATCATTTTCGTGTTTGCTTGCAAATTAAAAAAAAATAATGATTGCTTTAGAACAATTCTATGCTTCCTATTTGCTTTTGATAGATTTTTTAAATATTTTCCACATCAAAGTTATTTTCCTATTGCAAAATTTTTTATATATTAAAAAAAACTTATTTTTTCCTGTCTTTTAGGCATTAACTAATTCTTTAGTTTCACCCCGTAAATCACTGTTGAAGTTTATCAGTGTATTCTAGAGACACCCTGTATATGTAAACTGTAAAGGATAATAGGGTAAGGTCACATAAATTCATTAATTTTATATCTGAAATTCGGTCTCACACCATTTGTCGCATTGAACGACAGAGTAAACTAAAGCCTCTTGACGCCACATTATAGGATTAACAGAGGCGCTCGATAGAGCACTGGAAATCCATTTAGGCTGGTAAAAATAGATCCACAATAACTTTAGTTCGGACATTATTAATAAAAAATCTGTTAAGTGAACTTTGACAGTGCTTAGCATCTTTACATTCTCATGAAAAAGGAAAACTCTAATTATATTATCAATCATACTGAAGCTTTATTGACTACAATAGGTGCCGTGGTTTTATTTAAGGAATTTCATGGTTGTTGCACAAAATTGGCTAAAATTCCAACGTAGAGCTATTTATAGATAAGCAATCCATCGATTTTTATATTCTATTTATTCATATTCAACAAAATGTCCAAAAACTTTTCCAAACATTCTTTAAGTCCTTGATGGTGCCAATAATGGCCATTTCCAATTTTTGTGACTATAATAGATCTAGAAGTACTTAGAATGTTTCATAGATCTTTAGCTGGTTCGTTTGGTATAGGGTTATTCCAAATTATTTTTTTCAAGTTCAGTTAAAACATGATATTCTTTATTCTCATCATTTGAATCCATTTCATTCAGCGAATCAGTATGTGTTTCAACATAATTATCATTAATTTCATCTTTTGTATTGTTTAATATTGTTCAATTTAACTGATTTGTTAAATATCTACATACCATCAACATTTGTAGATGTTCCTACATTATTTGCACTTTGACTTACTCTTTCGTAATTATTTTTTATTTTTCCTTGAACATTGTCACTTTTTTAAATTGTTTTCCACTCGGAAATATTTATAGTTGTACGCAGTTGACATAATAATGATGATGTTAAGTTATAAATTTATACTGTCAATTTTGGTAACATTTTTCTGTTCACCTTTTTAAAGTATTTATTATTCGAGGAGACCTTTCAGTAGAGCAAATATAAAACAGTTTCTTAAAGTTTATAAATATCTTGATGTTTATAAATGTCTTGAAAAAAGCTAAATCGTTTCTGAAGAGTAAGCTGTTTTTTAATATAATCTCGAAATCGTATTGGACGATAAGGAAAAGCACTTATAAAATCAAAACGTTAGGTTTTTATAACTAGAGAGACAACAGACACACATCTGATATCCGAGTACGCTGGGACTAATTTCTGCTTTTAAAAAAATTCCTAGATCCTCGTCCGGGGATCGAACTCAATACTCCCAGGTGAAACGCAAGTGTCTCTAATGCTCAACAACGAAGAATTTTGGTTTCTAAAATTAAATAAAATGATACATTCTTCACTCATTTTAAATCATTTATAATCCAGTGTGAACAGGACTATAAAACGTAAAAGTTTATGGTAAATATCAAGGAAAGTAATTATAGATCTAGTTATTTAAACTTAACTGCTGGAATGTAATACATCAACGCAAAAATATATCCAGACTTGAAGAATGAGGCTAATTCGCTGAAGACTTGTCATGCGACAATTTTTCACATTTATATTTAGTATACATAAAGGACTAATCAAGAGACTGTAGCAAACTAACCACATCTTTGCATACAGAAATTAATTGCTTTGAATAAAATGCTTGTTACTGGTTAGATACATGAGGCTGTTCTCTTACCACGCTATAATTTATTTATTTATGGTTCTAGAAACAAAAGTTATGGCGCTATCGTTGAATATTTATATTATAAGTGATCGAGTAAACATCTGTAGTTGAGAAGTAAATAGATACACAAATAAGCAGTTTGCATTTATTTGTAATTAAGGCAATGTTAATGTATTTTAATTTATAATACCAAAAGGTTACTGGCTCGTGTTAAGATAATCAAATTAAATTAAGAGTCAATTAAACTTGATGAAAAATTGTACTAATAACAATGATAAATATGTGATAATAAATATTGAAATTTTTAAAATGCGAATGCTTTTAAATAAGATTAGAAGTTGGTCACTGGATTCACCGGAAGTAATGCTGGCGTATGTTAATTTGGATGCTTTTTGAATAGGCACGTTGAATGTTTGGTTCCGAGAAATATCAATTTTTGTAATCAGTATGAAAAACTTGGAACGATTATATTCATAAAGAAACATCCACGCCATTAGTCGATAAATAATAATATACAGGGTGTCTCACCAGGAACTGCATCGATCGATATAGGGAAAAGAACGCACCAGAAAATTTTGTAAATTTAGGGAGCTACTAAAGGCAGTGTGACCTATCCAACTAAAATAATTACAAGCATCTGGCACTTCCGGTTATACCGATAGTCGATACCAACTTGCTTATTGCAAATAGAACACCCTATATATTTTAGGGTTTTCGAAAAGACCATTAAATTCTGAGTCTAAAACATACCTATGCCAGTTTAAGAGATATTTGACATTTAAAAAAAATTTTGTCAGGTGTAATGGTTACAATAACCTTTATAACTTTCTTCGTGTAAAAGATACTTATTTGCTTTTTGGCACGTAGAAAGACCATAAAGTGAGCTACGATATACAGTTTAAAGAAATTCGATAATAGTATAACAAGTATTCCATCTTTGACGTTACATTTTGTAAACTTCAAACCGAGAAAACTTGCTTAAGTCAAATGGAACACCCTGTATTTTTTTCATCAAGTTATGTATAATTAAATTAATTTTCAGCATTGTGGGGATTTAAGTCACAACTTTTTGAAATATTTGCTATTGTCTTAGAAGTTCAAGAATTTTTAGCAAAAATTCTATCAAATTAGCCATTATTAGAAACAATCAGTAATGTCAATCATTCTCTTATGTCAAAAAAATGCCACCGCGTTTAAATTACACCCACGATGACTTTTTGAATTTGTTTATTATTTATGGAGAATGTGATCAAGTAATATCAAGAACTTGTAGTACATTGATTACTAGATATCCACAAAAACGGAAAATAACAGTAAACACTGCAACATGCCTATTAATTGGATTGAAAACACATTGCATAAACTAAAGTAGCTAAGATAAAATCAACTAAAAACATGATTCCATTTTAATTTCATAATTGTTCAAAATTCCGCCCTCGAACCTCCACACATTTTTCGTACCTTCGGATTAGTTCTTCATGGGTAGCTCTTCTAATTGAATCCTGTGATAAGTTTTGAAATGCATTTCTTACTCTCTGCACACAATCTTCAATAGTTGTTAATGGGCTCTCATAAACTTTATGTTTAATAGTTCCCCAAATAAGATAATCTAAAATTGATAAATCAGGCAAGCGAGGTGGCCATAGGAAAGGTCCATTATTGGCGATCCATTGATCGTAAAAAAGTTTCCTGTAAAAAATTACTTATCAAATACGCGTTATGTGGGGGAGCACCGTCGTGTTCATAAAAAAGGTTTCTATGTTCGGCGAGAGGTAAATTTTTTAAATAGTTATTATTCAAATTTTGTAAAATATTTAGATTCTTTCACCTAAAATAAACAAAAACAAAAAATTAACTATACATATTAGCAGAAGAAGAAATCTTTATAACTTACTGTTTAAATTTTCCTGATAAAATTCTAATGCCACCACTCTATCGTTTCTTATGGCACAGTAAACATTAAACTGCCAACTTTCTAGAAAATTTCCCTCCCTGAACACATGAGGATTCGAGCACTCCAATAGTGCGATTTATGTCGATTAAAAGTCCAATTTTGGTAAATTTAGCTTCATCTGACCATATAATATTTCCCAAATAAAAATCGTCGCCTTATTAGAATAATTTCTCTTCTTAGGAAATCTGTTTTTTTTAATCGTTGAACCATTTGGAACGAAAACGGGTGAAATTTAGGTTTAATTAAAATTCTGTGAACTGAATCCTTACATAATCCCGATTCCAGAGCAGCTTGTCTTAATGGCATCATTAGAAATGCATGAAAATATCCCAGAATTGCTATTTCTATATTTTCGTCATCAACAATAGGCTTCCGCATGCAAGAGCATATCAAAAGAGTGCAAGAGAACTACGCTTGGAATTGTGCACTAAGGTCTTTCAGATAGAGATATTTGCCATCTTGGCAGTGGCAAGTAAGGAAAAGTAAGGAATAGCATGAATATACATTGCTCCAATAGCCGGGCGGCATTGAAACTAGATTGTTCTTCTAGGACGAGGTCAGCCTGGTGCGAGCACGCTTTTGAAGAACTTGCTAGGCAAAGAGAGGCAAGGCTTGTTCCGGGATATACAGGCCAGTAAACACTTTGGTGTTTACTGGCCTGTATATCCCAGAACACAACCAGCGTTTGGCTGGTTGTTTAACGGATATTTACTTGATATGTTGGCTGATTAAAGGTCCATATTTTGGTGTTTACTGGGGGAGGTTCCAGGGAACAAGAAAGCAGATATATTGGCTAAATACACAGCCAAGGAACCCTATTTTGACCTGAACCCATTTTGGGTATCACAAGGCGACAGGTCATTACGCCCTTTAACAGAGTGAGCTCTTTGAAACATTAAAGGAGCATTGGATGTTGTAGAGACTACAGATAAATTCGGACTTTGTAATAGGGCCAAATAAATCAAGGGCAGCCTGGTTACGCAGTTGGAGCCGGGAGATTGAATCAACTATTCGGAATTCTGATAGGCCACTGCAAACTTAGGAAACATGTATCACTGATGGGTGTTGAGGAAGATTCTACCTGCTCAAGGTACGGATGGAATGAGAAAATGTCCTGCCATTTTTTTGGTAGAGTGAGACTTTTGGAAAGATGATTGAGGCAAAAAAATTTTCTGCGCCGAGGCGTTTCTGACCTTTATCAGTAGGTCGAGGGGGTTTGAATATGGAACAAGTAGAGTGAAAGACAAGTGTGAAGAACTATTAAGTGTGCTTAATGGCTTTCATCCTCTAAAAATACAGTTTACCATTGAAAGAGAAAACAACCGTAAAATACATTTTTTGGACATAAAGATAATAAAAGATGACAACAGTGTACTCATTATGGATTGGTACCACAAAACTAGATTTTCTGAAAGGTTTCTTAATTTTCATTCTGAATATACTCTCAAACATAAAATTAATATTATTAATAACCTAAAATATAGAGCTGAAAAACTATCAGAGGTAAGGTTCCATGAAAAAAATAAAGAATTGATAAAGACATTCCTATATAAAAATAATTATCTACTAAGTTTAATTTCAAAAATACTTAACAATAACAAACAGAACAATACTAATATCAAAACCAAGAAAATAACAAACAATATCACAAAGTTCCTTTCAGAGAAATTTTATAGACCTTTATCAAGAAATGGTTCAGTCATTACATACAAAAGTGAGAACACCATTGGATTTTTTTTTCTAAATTAAAAGATAATACACCAAAAGATCTAGAGTCTAATGTTGTATATGAGATTTCATGCTCAAAGTATAATGGTGTATACATAGGCACTACAGGAAGATATCTGAAAAAACGATTATCTGAGCATATAGCTGACTGTAAAAATTTCCATGCCAAAAAAATTCAGCTCAGTTAGTTGAGCATTTTATCCGAAAAGGCCACAGATTTGCATTTAATGATGCCAAAATAATAGCCAAAAATAACAACTACAGAAAGAGAATGTTTAACGAAATGATCTGTATAAAAAAGAACCCTTACAGTATAAACAAAAGAACAGATATAGAAAATCGTAACAGCGCTTACTTTAACATTATTGACCACCTAAAAAGTACTTCTTAATACAATAAAAAACTAATAACACTTTTACTAAAAAAAAAAAAAATTAAAAAAAGATAAGATAATAGCAAACGTAGCAATTATATTTATGTTGTTTCTGTTCAACAGACATTTTATATATAAAAAAAAGTTACTTACCTAATATGTAAGTAAATATTTTGATAAAATGACACACAAAATTTTAATTTAACCGTAAGTTTTAATATTTATATATATTCTCTAATTTCATTTTTTTTATTACTTCTATATTTTTACATTTTCCAAGTTTGAGAAAAAAAATTTTAAAGTGCCTGCTTTCTTTTAAATCTATTTTTAATGTAAAATAATATATATATATATATATATATATATATATATATATATATATATGTATAATATATATATATATATATATATATATATATATATATATATATATATATATATATATATATATATATATATATATATATATATATATATATATATATATATATATATTTATATATATATATATATATATATATACCTCTCACCACTATTCACTTCACCATAGTTAGTATATAACTAGCAGGTTGGCCACTATCATTAGTCTGTTCCATAACCTATGGCATACTGAAGAGAACAAATAAGTTCGAAATCGATCTATGTCTAGGAATTGACAAATGATTTTGGCTATCGATTTATCATGATTTGAAGGTGTAATTCAATGCAGGTCGGGGTATTTGCCCGCTGAGTAGTTGTTTCCTTCAAATCATATTATATATAATTATATATATATATATATATATATATATATATATATATATATATATATATATATATATATATATATATATATATATATATATATATATATATATATATATATCTATATACATATATATATATATATATATATATATATATATATATATATATATATATATATATATATATATATATATATATATATATATATATATATATGTATATATATATTTTCATTGGATCGAAAACATCATTCAAGAAGTAAAATAATAAACACAAAAACAGACAAAAGCAACAATATTAATGAAATGATTAAAGTTCTGCATAAATAATTTATAGATTTTTATATAAACACAACTTTCTAATTAGTCATTTCAAAACAAAATCTAATTAGAAATTGATCACTGTTTGTTGACTATCGGACACACCATCGGTGTGTAACATACACACACACAAATACTAATTAAAAAATTTATATCCATATCATTGATCATGAGTAAAACTGTTTTAACACATAAAATATGTCAACTGCATCGTAAACCAATTAGGCAAGTACCTAATAGGTACTAAAACATTTCACATAATGGTAATGTGATGGTCTTGGATAACGTCAATCAAGCTTAGTACAACGACTTTAAAGTCTTTATTATTATTCACAAGGAACAACTTTGATTTTTGTTATTTCACCTAGCTACGTATGAGAAGAAAATATGTATGTGTATGAATATATTATATGAATTTGTATAATATGTATAATTATTTATCTAGGTACTCTATAAAATTACTATATATTACTAAAAACACATGCTTCCACATAGAATCACAAGGCAAAATGATTCCATAAACACATTTTTTGGAAAAAATTAATTCGTATGAAGTAAAAAAAAATAGTTCTGCATAATTTGCAATTACATTCCTATTTCGATGTTATCGACACTTGTGAAATATAAAACATAGAAAATCGAGATTTATTTTGAGTAAAGATGTCGGAGAGGGCTAGAGTTTATAATGGATCCCGACCACTTCCTGAGATCATTTTTATAGTTAAAAATGAATTCATATAGCAAGCGGGAATGCAATCCACCTGATTTAGGTATATCCAGATAATAGCTAACAACTAAGGGCTCCAAAGAATTCCAACAATTCATTTTCAATAATCTTACAGAAAATGCAAAAAGCGTTTTTCAAATAAGTTTTTTCCTATTAGTTAAAGAATCATGTATATCACGTTGAGTAATTCTGTGGTAAAGGTATATGTACCAGAACTTTTGTTATTTTTTAAATTTTTGAAACTTTTTTACAAAAATGGGAGTACCTTTTTTTACACAAGATTAGTATTTTGTCGAAATAAGGCGCCTTTACAAGTGTAATAACTGCACTCAACCGCAAAGTTAACGGCACTAGGTATTTCAGAAAAATTTCAATTCGATTCAAATTAATTTTAATTGAATCTTCACGTGTAAATATTACATTACAAAATAAACGATAATTTTATTTTAATAATATAAATGTTTTTTTGCAAATTTGAAAAAAAAAATTAGAGAACTGCAAAAAACATGCTTCAATATCGAGTATTTCCTCCTCGAGCTTAAGTGACAGCTCGCATTCTTTGTATCAAAGCAGCAACCAAGGTTGTCCCACATATGCTCTATCGGGTTTAGGTCAGGACCCCTGGGTGTCCACCCTAGTACCTGAATACCAACATTGTGAAAATACTGGCGTTATCCGGGCTATGTGCGGTCGCACATTATTCTTATTATTATTATTAGGAGAAAATGTTCTCCTACAAATGGCGCAAAAGATACCTCATGCTCTTTTAAACACTCCCTGATGTACCTGCTAGCATTGAGGCTACCTCCCCGAAATGTTACAAAGGCCGTACGAGCTTCCAAATGAATGCTCGCCCATATCATCACGCCTCCACCACCAAACTGTACTCTAGGATAATAGTAACACTGGACATATATTTCTCCAGGTCATCTAAACACTCTTTGATGACGATCAGGTGAATGACTTGTGAAACGAGACCCATCCGTAAAGAGAACGCATCGCCATTCGTCCATATCCCAATCGGCATGAGTTCGCGCAAATTCCAAGCGCTGCCTGCGATGACCTGCGTCCAAAAGAGTGCCAGTAGCTAATGCAGTATCGGACGAAACCAAGGTACCATGAACATCTACCAATCATCTAGTTAAAGCTGTACCAGGAAGTGTCCGCTCACGCAGAACTTGGAGTCGAAGAAATCGGTCTTCAACATCATTTGTTGTTCGTGGTCTCCCTTAGCCAGGGTGTCTTGAGTAAGAACTAGTTTCCTGGAACCTTTGTATTGCATCAAATACAGTGCTTCAAGGGATCCAAGCAAGTTGGTGATATATCGGATGCTGCGTTCGTCATTATGTAAAACAACAGCTTAATCGGCTTCTTCAGGGCTCATTACGAAATTTCCCACAATAAAACTTTTCTTTTTTCTTCAGAAAACCTCAGAAACACACAAGAAACACAAGAAATAGCAACCTAAACAAATTAAACAGCTGTGTAAAACAAGTAAAACGCTGACGATTGAAAAATATCCAAGAAATAGGTAACAAAAATTATTTTCGTGATACTTGAAAGTCCAGAAAACCCGAACATTATTTCTTTCATGTCTTTGCATATGTGTATCCATGTTAAATCAATATACAGAGCGTTTTCGCAAATTTGCCATTAGAAAACCTAGTGTCTGATTAATTTTGCGGTTGAGTGTAGGTATCTCCCAGAAACGTCTTGTTTTTGCCCAGTAAATTTAAATAACTGAATAATTCTGTAATACAGGAACGGGTAATTAATCCAGTCAATAGAGATTTTTGCCCTACAAACGGTGGTGTAGAAATGATGTTGTTTAGGTCGGGACCCTGATGAATAATCTAAGTTTTCGAACTTAGAGGGGGGAGGCGCTAGCCGCCATCTTGAATGAAAAGTGCAAAAAATTGGTTTTTTTAGAATAACTCCGCAACGGTTGATTCAACGACAAAAATGCCAAGGACAAAGTTATAGACAAAATTTTTCATTAGGATCCCAACCTAAATTACATATATCAAAATGGTTTCTACCTTTCTACCCCACGTTTTGTAAGGCAAAGGCCTTTTTTGTCTCTACTGACTGGATCAAATCTCCTGGAGTTAACTGGTTCTTACACTAAAGTAAAATTCAGGTAAATGAGGTATATCTTTGTGTGCTCAAGAAATATTAATTGATGTGAAGTTCGCCGGGATAAGACAAAAAAAGAAACTAACTCAGTTCAATCGCTAACGTTTCGACTATAATTTAGTCTTCTTCAGAGCTCTGAACAATATAATTTAAAAGATAACCTATATCTGCAATAATAATAGAATATGATTATTTCACTTTTGTTCATATTCGATGTAAATTACAGATGCCCCAAATTGTGTTTTCTTTTAAATTATATTGTTCAGAGCTCTGAAGAAGACTAAATTATAGTCGAAACGTTAGCGAATGAACTGAATTAGTTTCTTTTTTTGTCCTATCTCGACGAACTTCCCATCAATTCAGGGATATACAAAAACAGAATTCACTGGAACCTAGATACAACAAACATACCAGGGCCTTTTACAGTCTGTGATTTTTTATACACATCAGTTCAATAAAAAAGTGAAGATATCTGATTCTTACTTTAGAGATTGGCAAGATATTAAATAAACAAACGGTTCAACAGGTTGAAAATTTACCACAAACATAAAAATATCTAGTTAAAGTGACATCAGGTCCAACCTGTATTCAATTGTCTTTCTTATAGTTGGTAAAATATTAGATCTGCATACATCGAAAGTGAATATGACAAGAAAAATATTATAAAATGAAATTTCTATGTAAGCACCTTTGTGTGTAAACATTGCAAACGTGTGTAAAGCGTTGGCATTTTTAAGCTTAAATTTGGTACGCTTTTACCACTAATCAGCTTATGATTACTGAAAAAGGTTACAATAGTATTCCTCTTAAGCCGTTTACCTGTGACGCTATGGAGGTTAACATCTGTCGAATAGGAATAAGATTAAGTGATTCTAAAAGTTCCTTTCATGTAACTTTATATTTCTTTATGAAGAACCTCGTATTTCATATGTATATGAATTTTTATTTACTTATAAGATAAATGACGTATGATCGTGAACAATATTGACATTGAATAGGAAAACTGACATTGACATTCAATAGTCAACAGGGAAAATCTGCAGAAGATGCTACAGCTTATTTGACTAGTTATGTTTACAGCGCACTGTATGAGAAACTATCATATTTATGAAAATTTGTGGATCTCGCGAAATCATTCGACACTGTCATAAACTATTATTAAATATTTAAAACCTATGGCACAAGGGGAAATGTCATTCGATTTATGGAAAACCATTTATCAGAAGGTGTTCAGTATGTAAAAGTAAACGTTATACTTATTGAACTTAAATTTGTGAATCATGGAGTAGCGCAAGGAACAGTCTTGGATCTATTTCTGTTTACTCTACACGTTTATAAATGATCTACTCACTTTAAAAAATCTCTTCTACTGCCATTGGCTCTGCAGACGATACAGTATTGCTTTTTGAAGCAACTGTGTGGATAAATTTAAAAACAGTTGCTGAAAAAGAATTTAAAACAATAAAAACTTAGTACTACTACAATCTACTCACAGTAAATTTTAAGGAAACGTACTATATCTTACTTTTATTTCGTACATAAATAATTTACTTGATTTTGTCTCATTACGAATTGTATCAGATTTAAACATTCTTGAAGCAACTTCAATTAAATAGCCATTGACAGGCACCTTCGAGGGAACTTTAAAATGAAATATGTTACACAAAAGACGTGGGGACTGTTATCAAGGTTTAGGTTGCAACACCCCCGTCCAGTTGCTGGCATAAAACAATTAGCTGGTGGTTGTACTCATAGCTCAGTTAGTAGGTCGTGATAGATTGATCTGAGTTCTCACCAAAATTTAGGCTGGGCGCCAGGACTTTTTGCAAGTACCAAATAAATAAAAGTTTACTTTAATCGATACAGATAACGTTTTCCCTTGTATTCAGTTGGGAAGGAAGTCGAATAAAAAGATATTATTTGATAAAAAGTATAATGAAGACTGGTATGAAGATATGTACAATATTTACATTGGCTTAGATGCCTCTTTTAGTTAAAAAATATAGTTGTGGTTGAAGATCAACAAAATAATCAAAAAAAAATTATATGACATTATGAGAAATAAAAAAAAAGGTAACTGATCTCTTACAAAAATTCTTCTGATCAAATATAAACTTTCACTGGGGATGAAGATCTTACGTAACTTCAAATGGGTTAGTCCTGCGAAGAGTTCACCAATGGCTAAGCTCTGAATGGGTTCGGTGTCAGTTTGATTCACCACTGTCAGTCCTGCAATTACCCTTGAGACGAAATGTCAATTGTATAAAATATTGTTTTCATGCTCCACCCAGTATATAATGATCAGTTCGATTCACCAGTTATCCTCTTCTTTTGGTCCAGGTATTTACATAAAAAGGGGAGAGTTTTATGAGATCAGTACTATAGGCAAAACAAGGTAAAAAGCTGTGACGTTTAAATTGTCCAACTACGTAGACAAAATATGAGAGTTAACACAAATTTACAGAGTAAATTGCAAACTAGGAATGGTATCCCACAATATTTTAGGAAGTTAAAAGACTTCAACGGACTTAAGTATCCATAAAAGTGACGTGAAATAGAAAAAATACTAGTCCAACAAATAAACTAGGTCTAGCTATGATAATAAAAAAAGTGAAATAGATATTCACTATATTTTAAGATATTTTTTATTAAAAGAAGGTTAATCTTCAAGAAAATAGAATTTAGAATGTCTGTATACAGACAGACAAATAGAAAGATAACATAAATAAATATTTGCTAAATATAAAACAATATGATAATTGTCAAATTAAAGGTATAAGTTAAATTATTTATTAGTTCCTCATAGAGAGGTAATAATGAATTTCAAATAAAATTAAATAAAGATATATAGCTTGACTATGTGTTTACTGCAGATAATTAAAATTTAATCAATTGCCAGATAACTAGGGTATCTTTGCCAGAGAACTAGACAAGGATCCACTAGAGCAGTGTTTCTAACTAAATACTAAGTAAACGTTCAAGTAAGCACTCAATAATTTAAATTTAGAAAAACCTTACGCTATAGAGGTCTGGTTGGTAAATATATGCACTGGTATAAATAAAATGATCAACCACAAAACAAATGCACCACGTTAGGTAATTCTCACAAAGGTTGTAAACAAATAGGTTTCCTCCAAACGAGGTACCAAACTCCGAATATCACCAGTCACCACTCTTCACAGAGCTACCAACGTAACCAAATGACCTAAAACATCAACAGAGAAAGACAGAAAACAACTAACTACGATATAAAATGGTGACATCCGTTGCCGGGTAAATCTAAGATTTACAATAACCGAAAGTTAGTTTAAAATAACACACAAAATTATTACAATATCAGAGGGATATTAGATAAATCACCAAAATCGATACTAATCGATATTACTGACGGCTGTTCTACAGAACAACCAACGTGAACGGATTGATCACTGGAAAGCAAATTCGTCCAAGGCGTAAATTAAGATAAATACGGTACAATATTATTATGAAAATTACCTCAAAGGTACGTTAAATCAATATAGCAACTTTTTAAATAATGATATAAAATTACACGATAATACTAGAAAACATATAAATTTTACCAGACCGCTAAACTACAGGTGTTGTCTTCAGAACGCTACACTAGTAAGAAGGAAGTAGCACCGTGGTGTTCTCCACCTTCATGTAGTTTGGAAAGAGACAAACATTTGAGAGTAGAGTATAAGCAATAAAGACAAGTAAATATTTAGGCATTTTTTCAAGTGCAAAAATCTACTAAGCCAACTGTTCTAGTAGAAATCAGTAGCGCCATCTGGACTAGACTGGCAGGAACAATTCTTCACGGAAAACGACAAACTGGAATAAAATGGCTTGCAATTTCGTTACAAGGTTTAAATATTTAAAAACATCTGAACCTAAATATTTTATTACGCATTGGTACAATCTCAACTCATATACGATATAATTGGATGGGGCTGTGTAAGTGACTATTACCTAAAAAAATCTAAATACCTTTCAAAATGGCCTCTAAGAATAATATACAATTACAGCTATCATTCAGAAGCTTTATACAGATAAATCCATACGAGACGAGAAATAAAGAAACCTCATGCCAAAAACCAAGTGCTATAAAAAGAGTTGGTCAAAGAAATTTTACATATCTCATGATATGCCAAGATTATATAACACCTAAAGAAATAAAAAATATAAATAATTTAACCCCAATTTTAGAATGTTTTCATAGGCAACACCTACATATATACAGAATTGTCCCTGCTAAAAGTCATCATCTCATATAACTCAGAGAATTAAATATATCTTCAATATCCCTATTGCCATTTGAAATTTTTAAAGGAGAGGTCGTATAATATTCCTTCGAGTTATTCAAGGTTGAACTTTTACTTGAAACACACTATGTTTAAAAATGTCTCATAATTTTACCAAATTTTTATTTATTTTTGTTAACTGGCGTTTTCTATTGTTTCAGGTAAATGTTCTGTCGAGATGCTGTCGTAAGTAAATAGTAATAATCGTATTAAGTCCCACTTTTAATGATAATAATATTTTTTTGAAATTCAAAATTTTTCTATTAGAAAAAAATGTATTTTGCCTTCAGCCAATTCTTTAAATTTGTAATTTTCCGTTTTTAACCAAATTTTGGATTTCGCTTTTCTAGTGATTCTGAACTACTTTTTTTGACAAAAATGTTAAAAGAAATGCCTAATATGATTTATATGTTTTTGATTAAATATCAAGAGACATTTATTAAACGTTTACGTAACTAGAAAAATAATAGGAACTTTTGTCATTTTTAAATCTCGCTGTGATTAGAAACGTTTCCGTTAAAGTGGTCTTTTTTCTGGATCATATTATATACTTTATTTTATATTTTACAAAGAAATGAAAACATACACCACCACACAGGGTTAACTTTCACTAGAAGATGCCTATGTTTCTTACATTATGTC
Source organism: Rhamnusium bicolor (assembly GCA_029963845.1). NCBI lineage: Eukaryota > Metazoa > Arthropoda > Insecta > Coleoptera > Cerambycidae > Rhamnusium > Rhamnusium bicolor. The sequence continues at coordinate 131,280 of JANEYF010004428.1, read as the reverse complement.
CAAGTACACACTACAAAAACAAAGTTCTGTTATAATTAATTATAAAAACAAAATTGGCTAACTCGCTCCCCACGCTTACAGAGTACACGTCAGAGTTATTCAATTAATTTTAACAAAATATTGTTTTTATTTGATTGTATCTCGATTATTAATGAAAGAAAAAAACATTTGATTACATTATTCATGTTATGCGATATTATAAATATTTAAATTGAACGTGAGACATAAAGCGTGGGAAAAAATTAATGGAGCATTGAGGACAATTTATTTGTTTCCTAAACAATACCATCAGAAAAATATGTGCATCATATACGAGTACATATAATGCTTATAAAGTCTAACATTTTAGTACATTATTAACAATTCGTAGCTCGTAATGCATACATAATTTTTATACAAAAAATAGAATTTAGAGTAATCTAGTATCATGTATAATGTTATTTGCTCCCAAATATTTTCGGTAACAAAACCGTTCTTTATGTTTTTTTGTTAGTTTAAAAATCAAAAGCATAACAGGAAACAAATATAACTTAAAAAATAACAAGAAACTAAGTGCTAATAATGTTCTCATAGCCTTGTGTAAGGCATGTTTCTTATAGTGTTGTTTACCAATTTGTTTAGTATTCGCCCATTTCTTCAAAACAGCATTTTGTAAATCATTTAAAGTTTGTAGTTGTTTATTACGATCGGAGACTCTGATTGCAGATTGTTCCAAATATGCTCAATTGCTTAGATCGAAGAATAAATCAAGCCATTGCAGACGGTTGATGTCTTAGTTTTTAATAAATTCATTATAGTTTATACGAGCACAATAATTGAAATCGTATAAAACTAAAAGCCAGCAAAAACAGTCGGCATCACTTTATTCTATATATTATTGTATATGTACAATATAGAAATGCCGACTGTTTTTGCAGGCTTTTAGTTTTTTATACGATTTCAATTGTGCTCGTATAAACTATAGAACAGTTGGTTGTAGAATTCTTTCTAAATATTAATAACAATAAATTATCTGTTACCATTTCATTTAAAATGTTAAGTTTCATACGAAAATAGTTCTAATTTGTACGATTACAGAGAACAAAATAAAAGGTATGCAGTCAGTCATCAAACCTTTTGTCTTATCTTCGCCAAACTCGTAATATGCCAAATCTTAATCGATTTCTAAAGGATTTCATTTCCATTTTGGGTGTCCAACTGCATTATTAATGCCAGAGACAGGATTCGAACCCTCAGAATAATGGAGAGATTATCATCTAGTCATACTTGCCATCGCTTGCTCTAGCTAATTACTACATCGAGCCATTAAATTGTAACTTATTTTCACTATTACTAATTAATTATACATCTAAAAATGGTGGTTGTCGAGTTTTCAATTTCATATGTGAATTTAACTAACAAAGCTGTCAATAACAGTGACTTTCATATCAAACACTGCAAAAATATCATCCACATACTTAAGCCAATCCCTGGGGAATTACTCGAATTCTTCTTTTGCTTTTGTTTCGAATCTGTTAATGAAGAGACTGGCAATGAATAGTGACAAAAAGTTACCCATTATTGTCCGTTCGTGTTCGAAGAAATTATCATTGAACGGAAAGCAATTTAGTTTCATGCAACATTTAGTGAGTTAAATATATTCTTTTACTACATCTTGCTCGAGATTGTTTGATTCGAGTGAATCATCAAAGTAGTCCAAGGTTTGCGGTACAGGAAAACTTTGATTCAATGAAAAAAGGTGAAAGGAGATCAAAATGTCTTGCGACTTGATATTTTTCACCTTATTAATGAAATTTATTTTAAAGCTGAAGAAACTTCGTTCAAAATTTCGAAAAAAATTATCAAAATTGATCGACGTTTAAGCAATGGCGACCCATTTCAAATTTTGAGGAATCTAGCTCCTAATCTGAAAGATGCACAACATTTTTGCTTTGTTTTCTTAAACTACTGAGATATGCAAATACGTGCTGAACTTTTTTATAGTAACTCAAACATTCGATTTATGTAAAAGGTTTTATAGTAATTTATATAATTTTTAAATCCTTCAAATATTTGCCGTGGTAAATAAATACACTGAGTGAACCGATAGGTACTCCATTTAAAATATTAAGATATAATCTCATTAATATAATTGGTGCAGCTGTGAAAATGTCATTATCCATCATCGTTAAATACGAACACATTGTGAGTGAGTGCACAATAATATTGAAACAGTGGTGATACATCATTATAAGAATGGACATTTTTATAAAAGGTGTCGACCCCGAGCGCATTCACACGATACCTGATCAGTTATCGTGGAATTGGTTTTCGAACAGGTAGACTACTAGTTTTTGCTTTCAGTGACAGGATGCTTCCATAATACATAGGAAGAATGACAACATCAATTAGCAACCATATTTGGAATTTAGATAAATTGTGTAGATACTCTGGAGGAAAAGTGATACATACCATTAATTTTGATTCAAGTGGTTGTTTTGTTAACTATGTTTTAATAAATATGATAACACATGAGAAAACTTGTAACTATTACTTTTATCTTGATTTGTAAACATTAAAAAAATATTTATGATTTATCTACATACATATGTGAGAGAAAATGACTAGAAAATTGTAAAGAAATAAATTAATTTAGGTGTTTTTGACCTAAGTAGTAAAAATTACAACGGTAGATTATTTGTCCAAAATTTAATTAAAAAAAATGCCTACAGAAAAATACAGATTTTTTTTGATAAAACTTCTTTTCAAGCATATTTAATTAGAGGAGTATTATTTTTTTATCGGGACATCATCCTGATTTAATTAGTGGTGTAAATACAGGACATGGGTCTTAAATTTTGACAAAAGCCATATTATTCCCTTACACCAATGACTTCTTGACATTGTCTTCGCGCGCTTTCAACTAATATGTTTCTTGGAATATGGGATTCCAATCTTCGCATATATCCATCCAATCTTATTTGTAACATTTCAATTGGGTTTAGCTCAGGAATCATAGTATGGAATGATAAATGTTAAACGATTTCAAACACATTTAAGATTGATCGGATCCTATGCAATCGAGCATTATCAACCAAAATATGAAAATCTAGACCTACAATGCTTGAAAAGGACATGGCTCCCGAACAATAGGGATCGTGAGTTTCAGTAGGTTTTTCTGAAATTTTTTGTACAATATACCCAGAATGACACTTGTATACGCGGAAAATTATAGACGATATCAAGCACTCTATATCCTTGCTCTAAAATTAAATTGCGTCTACACAAGATTTATCAGTAATGATATGATTTTTTTCAAATACTCATGTAAAAATTCAACTTTAAAGAGCGGTAATACATTTGAATCAAACTGAAAAAAACTTGGCCTCATATTGTAAACGGTTTATAAAAGATGAGGGTCAAATATAACATTTGTAACAGTAACACTTAATTTGCAATAGGGTTCTATATCATAGCCAACAAAATCTCTAGATCTTACGTCTGTTGAATTTTCGTATGTTCGCTTTAGACATGGATGTCATACTTTATTTGCAATATTCTTTAACTTTTACACAACACTATATTTAATATTACAACATAAGTTTGTATAAACATTCATAGTCTCTTTATTATATTTTATTTTGTTTTATTATTCATTTTACTGATACACGGAAAAAAAATCCTATTACATGGTAGGAGTAAACATATAGGTAATCACAAAGAGAACGATAACTATTACATGCAACCATCTTGTTTGAATCCCTAAATAATTATTGTAGCATTAGCATTAATTTACTACAGCATACATTTTTTAGATCCTTTATATTACAGTTAAAAACTTTCACTAATTTTATGACAATTTTTACACATAACATGATCAGGTGAGAATTTTAAAAGATTTGGTCTTGGACTAGGCAAATAAAATATACTTTCATATCATGCTTGTACAAATGGCACATGAATGTGAGGTTAAATTTTTCTTCTTAATTCTGAACGGAATTTTATTATTAAGGAGCTTATACATATACAAATAATAGACTGCTGGGGAATCGCCTATTAGCAAGATCATGTATACTAAATCTGTTAACAAAATATCGTGGAAAAAACCAATTGAGCGATAAGTCCCATCTATTTCAAATGCGACAAATTCCAAAAATTTGTGATTTGCTCAATATTATTTAAGTGTGTTCATACGGATTCCAGACAGTTGTGCCATATTATAATTTAGAGCGGATAAACAAAATAAGATTAATAGTGTATCAGAATTATAAAATTCTGCATAATTTTCTAATGACAAATTCAACAGTTTTGAAAGATACCGAAATTATGATATCAATACGAATATTATAGGAAAGTTTGAATTAAACGTTATGTCCAAATATTCCAATCATTCTGTCCTATTAATAACTAAACCATTCAAAGATTATGCAAAATAAATAACATATGTTTTCTTAAATTATACTTTGATACTTTTGAGTGGTAATCGATTTAAAGTTCAGGTCTGCTTGTGTTAAATAATTTTAGATCGTCAGCATACATTAAATAGTTCCATCTCAAGTTAAATACAATGTCATTTATAAATAGAACAAAGAATAAAGGCTCTAACACGGACCCTTGAGGAACACCAGATATTGCAGAGAATTCGACAGTCTTATAACCATGGTATTGAACATCTTGTTTGTTGTTACTTAAATAGGAATAGCAAATATTAATTAACTCGAGTAAATCCAAATTCGGACGATATTTTTAGTAAAATGCTATCATGAAGCCTCTCGAATGCTTTGGAAAAGTCCGTGTAAATGATATTGATTTGACTTGTCATCTAACACCTCGGAAATATATGAAGTAGTACCGAGGGTAATACTCACTAAATTGGTAATTGGATCGACTTGCCACAAAACTATCTTGATTATGTAATACATATTTATATATTTACACGTTCCTAAAATCATAATCATATTTTGATCTTAATATTCTTACAATTCAATCATAATGAATATCTCTACGAAGTATTTGTTAAGGTAGCAATAAACTTTAAACACCAACATTTAAGTCTTGATCATCTAAATGACTACCTAATAAGGGGTAAACTCCAGTAAGTAGCAAAGTAGGTGAAACACAAATACGTGAGCGTAATTGAATTTAATTGTCTTTCCTTCTTCTTAATCTCCTCGTCGAAGACGTCGGCAGGCGGACAGAGCACACCATGGAACGGCTTACAGTGATTGAGTTCTCGGACCCAACCTTACTATAGTAATCCGCTTACTGGATTAGAAAAGTCATTTTGTGTTCCTTTTACTGAACTTAGCCTAGTAGGCTCCGAGATTGGCTCACATCCGTTAGGAAAATCCCTGTAATTCAATCCCTTTCCTTATGAAATTCTTATCATATGTGGGCAATATGCTATTTAACGCTGAAATCGGTTTATCTTTGGATGGCTTCTCGAAATTGAGAAAATTTATTGGAAAAGTACAAAATGCACAATATTGTACAGCAGCGTTTCGTTTATAAAATATATTTAATTTTTTATTGCAAAAACATAGAATTGTGTCATTTTTATTTCTCGTTATATCTCTGAGAAAAATAACAAAGCCGTTCACAAATAATGATAATAATAATAATAATAAACAGTTATTTGAAAAATAATATTACAAGAATATTACAAATAAAAACAGCGAATTTTAATCCATTTAATGATATTTGAACTAGTATTCTAATGAGGAGTTAAAAAATTTGCAAAATTAAATGGTATTTTATGTATTAACATGTGAAATATTTGTTTTGTTGTAAACATGTCTATCTGTTATCTATATGTATTTATTATATAGTGTTTTCACTTCAATATTAGCCACCTGGAATAATCTGTATCTGTAGTCGACAAGATTTTGAGAAAAAAAAACATGTCGATTTAGTTTTCAAGGAGGCCGGGCATTTCGAAACCACTGTTTGCTTTTTATGTTTCACCCCTTCATTTTCAGCCACCCCAGGCAAATGATGTGCCCTCTTATGTTTATAACAGGTTTGTTAATACTCTTATCCAATCAGAAACTGCCTTTTTGAAAAATTTATATTTCTGATTCTCTGTAATTCTTAACAACCCTATTATTATAAAACGTAAAAGAATACATCACAGGCCTAATATCAATATTATGTTAACTTATCTCTTATTTCCAAGAAAGATTTTAAATGACATTGACTTTTTGTTTCTAATGGAGAATTGTAGTTGTATCAAAGTTATGTTGAATATTTGTTTTATATTTTTGTCTAGTGTTATAATGTGCCTATATACCTAATATAGTGCTGCCACTGTCCTTGTCTAGTGGTAATGAAATGAGGTTTTACAATAATATTTATTTTATTTTATTTAACATCCCAACCCCTAAACAAATCCCTTTTATATTGGAATGAAATAAATTATTTGCTCCTAGCAAATAACAATTTTTGTTTGTTATTAAAAAATCTATCGAATTAAAAAAAATGCTGTCGTCGAGTGAATAAATATTTTATTAATTTCAAACTAAATATTGTATTAAAAAAATATAGATTTTATATTAAATGAAATCATCGAAGAATACAACCTATTGGTTGTGGAGAAACGTGCTTTTAATACAATAAAAGTTTATTCTAGGTTAGAAAATATCTTGTTCATTCAAATATTTAAGCATTTCAGACAAATAACAATTTAATAAATATAAAACTTGTATATTGTTAATGTAATTAAAATTTATTTAAATCAAATAGAATATATCAAGACTTAAATTCTCTTGACACAAATAAAAATTTTGTATTGCGTATATACAAATAAATTTTTTTCTTTGGTATTAATAATTTTTGTTGTTCAAAATAATTTTTTTTAAGTGTGCATATACATGAAAACATGTCTGTATGTAAATACCCTGTAGTTGGGGAGAAATTATCCCCACAACCTACATAGTCGTACTAATTGTACTAAATGTACATGTAAACTTACGAAACATTCAAATGTGTCAACCACTATAAATAATTGACTATGCATTTTAAAAAGAAAGAAGCTGCCCGACATCCTTTTAATTGTACCCAAGACGGTCGTTCGCTCTGACCTGGAAAACAACGTATTTCAGAATATTAGGAAATTCCTTCATTAAATCCATTTCGAGTATTTGTCTCTTTGTTTCTGAAGGATAAAAATCTAGTTTAAATAGCCCTACAAACAGAACGATTCGAGGCACGTCATTCATTAGTCTGAAAGTGCCTAATCGGATTCCTCAAGTTGATTTATATAGTTGTTTGATTATTTTGATCAATCAAAAGAGGAATGTCTTTCAAGCGAGTAATGGTGAATAAAAGTGCCAAAGGTTTACATCCTCGAGTGTTTAGACATGCTATTAATTTCACTTGCTTACACGCTACGAGAGAATTATTGAGCTGGAAGTAAAATTAGAAAAGTTAATGGGGTCTTTAAAATGACAAATTCACTGCACTATTAATAGACAACAAAAATTATATACTGAGGTCCAAAAAAAATAATTGCACCCAGTTATATTAGAGTAAATGGACTAATTTTGTAATATGATATACAGTAAAGTTACGTAAATAACGATTAGTTAGAGTTCAGCTAGATTCATACACAAATTAGGTGGTTTTTCAATAATGTGTTGAGTCTACCATGCACTCGTAAAGACGCTTCTACTCCTCTATAATCAATATTAATGACGTGATCTATTGATTTCTGAGGTAGCTCATCACCCAAGCTATCTGAAACTCAAATCAAAGTCCCAGTAATATCCTTGGGAGTTTATGTAAATTAAACACTCTCTAGCCCTATATCCCACACATTTTCTAAGAAAGCAAAATCAGAAGCATTGGCTGGCTATTGAAGAACCTCCACATTCTTATTTCTTAGATATTCCCTAGTAATAAATGTCTATTGTATATGGTTGCGCGTAATCTTGATGAAAAATGTCATTTTCCATCCAGTATTTAGTCGATATCCCTGACCGTTTGAAGTACATATTTAATAAATTAAGTACTTAGCTCCTGTTTAGTAAACGGCTGCAGAAACATAGTAGAATTAATAATATTATTTTTATTGGAATCATATTTTCTACGATAATAATTAGTATTTCTTTGTGTAATATGCACCAAGTCAAAATGTGTATTGATAAAATAATTATTAAATTCGGTAGCCACGGTATTAGGGGTCTCTATTAACATACCATTCTTTTTTATTGCAACAATATACTTTCATTTTTTTTCATATTTTTATTTGTCAGTTCAGAAACAACATTCCACATAGTTCGAATATTACTTTCAGAGCTACAGATGTTCTCCTGATAGTATTCTTTTTTTAGTGTTATTAAGTAAACTTTTATGTTTTTTTTTTTGCCTGGACATACGCGTCCGTTAAGAAAATGCATTTTTTTTAAATTTAAATAGACCTTTCAATGAAGAACTCCATGTTTTTATATTGTCGTTTATCCATTTTTTAAAGAGTAAGTGATAGATCTTTAAAGTTGAAGAAAAAATTTGTTTGATGTATCTCTCGAATTTTTTTATCTACAAAGATTCTTTAAATTTGGTATAAGAAACCAGTAGTAAGTAGTAGCTCTACGTCTCAACATTTTATGACCAGTCTCTCTGAAATTTAAAGCTTAAAATAAGACGTTGTGTGACCATAAATTATTAGAAATGCAAATTTGTTTTAACAAACATTTCTTTCCTTACTTTTTAAAAAAACGAGTTTTAAATATAGTTATTGAGTCGTATAACCATTATTAACTCTCTAAAATGCACCGCTAAATTTATTACATGCGTTTCTGTTACACCCTGTATATTACTTTATCATTATATACGCCATTTTGATTTTCCACTGAAAGAGAAAGCAATAATAATTGACGTTTAGTTTTACTTAGAAATGCAATTTTATGCGAGTTAAATGAGTAATATTTCATTCTAGAAATAAAATGAACAGCGATGACAATGGCCGCGGTTTTCGAACATAAATAGAAACTTTCAATAAAGTGCCAATAAAACGTTTATTTGAATTTTAACCACTCAAAATAATTGTGTGGTTTCAAATTACATAAACGTGTTGATATTGAAAATAACTAAACAGTGAATTAAATATAAATCCCATTTATATTATTATATTTGTTAAAACAATAGAGAGCTCTGGCACATTCTCACAGAATAGATGCATTGCACGATGTGTAGGTCCAAAAATATACAGACTGTAAAAAATTCATAATCTGCAAACTCATGACCATCCATGATGGTCGCAAATAACACTTAATGAAATAATTTTAACTAACTTATACATGGTGTTTGCGGAAATGGAAAAGAATTCCTCTCACCAAAATAAGAAACAGAATTAGTGGTTCTAAAACGTCTCCTAAATTGTAAATATTTTCTTTGATTGTGAATGTATTAATATGAGCACAAAACTTGAACGTTCTCTATGTATAACATAGGCCTACACACATTTTGGTGCCTGTGGTTTGTTAAGTGTTTCTGGGTAATTTTGGGATACAGAATCCAAAAATACCGTTAGATTTGCTTTATTAGATCTAGATTCTGAAATGCGGTATATCTGCCCTATTTTTTAAATCGATAAATAGATAATAAAATCATGTCATCTTTTAACCTATGTACATTTCAGGTTATTACTATTTACTAAAACTTGCTTGCTAAAAAAGTCAGAAAATCCGTAGTAAGATATTTATTTCATAAAATAGATATATACATTGATCAATCATCACTTAATAACTTTATTTTATAAGACTTTCTTGTATAAGGTTTACCAGAACAGTTTCGTTGCGGCAATAGTCGGCCATCATGTGGATATCACATCTTCCTTGATATCTTTTTTTCCATAATTTTTATATCCTGGTTGAATCTTTCCCCTTGTTCTTCACTAAAATCATCTAGATTTTCTGGAAAACGATCTATGCTGCTGTGGAGGTAGTGAAGCTTAATACTCATGTACAACCGAGCTTATTCAAGTTGGAAAACATCTCTTCCACTAATTCAAAGTAATCCTCCGCCTTATGCTTTCCAAGAAAATTTTTAATTACTTGAATAAACGAACACCAGGCATTAGACTCAAGCGAAATGTGGATCTTTTATAAGCTGCCTTATCTGAGGATCATCAAAAATTCCGGCCTTCAGTTTTTCTGTATTTATCCCAAGAAATTTATGTGACAAGTAGCCAAAACAAGTTCTATCTCGATTTAATGCAAATCACCCACTGATGTTTTTCATACTTGATTTTTTTTTTACAACTAGCGATATTGTCTCATACTCCTGGTAGAATGTCTAATAGCTAGAGAGCCATATTTGTGACCATTGTGTAAAAGGACACATTTCAAACTTCGCTTTGAACTATCAATTAAAAAACGCCATTCGCCTGGTGTATTCTGACAAACCCATTTTCTCTAAAAAGCCATTTATATCATTACAGAATATCAGGTTATTTTCCTGAGAGAAAAAGGGCAGCAGATTTCTTTCTCTCTTACGATAAAATATAATATTAGTACCTGAATAGAGTTGGTTATTTTTATTTAATCTGGAGACAAGTAATTTGGAAGGCTGGGGTCTCTAATGAGATCATACAGCTCTTGTTGACTGAAACGTAGGGGATTTATTTGTGCTCCTTCAAAATTACTGTCGCTTTCTCCTGATCTGTCTGAGACGTTGATGTATCAATATTTAAGAATATAGGCAGGTTGCTGAACTATGGAACGGATATTTCTTCAAAATGCTGTAGAGGTCTCCTAGCTGAATTCAGATCAGGGATTTGTGCCGATTATTGTGTTTAATGTCTTTGATGTTTACAAGACAAAAATTGTTTTCTGGTTTCCGCCAAACTATTGGTATTCCAAACATTAGGCACTTCCCCTTTCCATTTGTCCACTGTCGCAAATGTTCAACGCATGTTTTACATATGAAATGTGGAGTCCAACATTTATCCTCTTCCCCCTAACTGGACGCCAAAATAAGCCAAATATGCCATTTTCGTAAAGGCAGAAGTGGGTTTTCTGTTTTCTTTCAAAGTGTATTTATCACATATGTCACAAAAAACGTCTGAATGATTTACACAGCTACGTCTGCTTGTGGAGGCCATAGTTTTTATACAACGTATTGCCCCATGAAAACTCCCAAGTACCAAAGTAAATTGTAGAATGTGGGCGTAGACACTAGAGACTATGGGCCAGCAAGAATTATTTAGGGGGGGGATATGACTCGGGTTGAGGGTTGGGTTTTATGGTCATGGGGAATACCCAGTAGGGCTATTTAAACCCTGATTTTAGGTAAGAAAATATTATTTTTGTCTCTGAATACATAATTATTTCATTAATTTTACATTTTATCGGACCAAAATTTGTTATAATATATCTCAAAAACTAGAGCTCTACGAAGAAAACCGCAATATACTTTTCGAATCAGCACATCAAAAATATCTCAAATCAATGCTGATGTTTCCGGCACCAAGACAAAAAAAATGTTTTGTGGACCTGTGAATCCATATATACATATAAGGTGGATTAGATTTTAACACTTAATCGTGCCTGAAAGAACTTTGTTTCTGAAGCTAATAATTAAGGAAAGAAATGCTGCCAATTTTCGAAAATGTCTATATCTTCAACAGAACGCGAAGATGCGAGCATCTCAATTGGAATATTGGGCAGTGGAGCAATCTTTTCTCTGGTGAGTCCCGATGCGTCCTGAGGTCTCCTGATGGGCGAGAGAATAAATGATTGATGAATGACGTTCATCCTAAGATAATACAACGGACAAGTATTATTGCATTTTAAGTTATAAATTTAATAGTAGAATATAAATATTACAGTACAATAATGTTGGTAATAATAAATGTTAAACCAAGATGATAAAAGCAATAATAGATACAAGATACAAAATAGTAACTGATACAAACTCGATACACTTCACATGTGAAACTAATAAAAAAAGAGTAGAAAAAATAATTCTTCATTAACTTGGCTGGTGTGGGTTGTCGTTAATGAAATATAAAAGTTAAGACTTAAAATGATTGACTGTTATACTAGTTTTAATTACGTGAGGAAGAAGATTGATTTGTACAACTCCCTTGTGAAACAGATTTCGCATCGTACTACTCTTAGATGTTGTTTTTACATAAAAGTTATTTGCAATAGCCATTCTTGTACATATGTAAAGTTGTAAACAGATAGCAACTCTCGTATAAGATATTCAGGTAAAACGTTTTTAATCATTTTAAAAATAAATGTCATGGTTTGAAAGTATATTGCCTGATGTTAAGCCACTGCAATGTATCTAGCATTAACTTGCTGCTTGTGAATCTATTACATCTTAGTAATATCTTTATTGCCTTGTTTTGGAAAATCTGCAATCAACTGAAATTTATACAACTTGTATACAACACTGAACAGCTACAGAGAAAATGAGGCAATATTAAGGTATTATACACAGTTAGTTTTGTATTGACTGATATAAAAGGAGTCACTCTGCTAAAAAACCAATCTTTTTGCTTATTTTTTTTGTTATATATATTCTCTGTGTTTCTTAAATTTCAGTGCGCGGTCATTTTATTAGGCCTAAATATATTATTTCTTGAACAAGTTCAACTTTTTCATTGTTTACTTCAATACTAAGATTTAAATTAGAAAACTGATTGTACAAATAATTATTACCCACAAACATAAATTTAGATTTTAATTCATTTACAATAGTTTCAATTCTAAATTAACCGTACTTACCACTTCCTCAAAATTTGTACTCTCATAATAAATAAGAATGTCATAGCAAACAGACGTATTTAGCATTTTTGCAATACATTTCCAAGATCATTAATATAGAGAATAAACAATAACGGACCCAGTACACAACCCTGAGGAACCCCAAAATTATTTAACTTGGCTTCAGAAGGAATAATGTTGAGGGGTATGTGAAACTTCTCATATGGTCCAAATGCTACTATCCGACTGATATTCTAGATGTCCCTGTGGCGGATAGCGACTTGCGAAGCAAGTACCGAGAGCGGCGACCTCTAGCCCAGGTGGACTAAACTACTGTTATTAAATATAATTTGAAAGAAACAACTACTCAGCGGGCAAATAGCTCGACCTGCATTGGATTATACCTTAAAATCATGATAGATCGGTAGCCAATATCATTTGTCAATTCCTAACCAGACATAGACCGGTTTCGAACTTATTAGTTCTCCTCAGTATGCCATAGGTTATGGAACAGGCAAATGATAGCGGCCAACCACTACTCAATTTACCTTAGTCAGTATATGACTACAACTACTCAATTTACCTTAGTCAGTATATAACTAGCAGGTTGGCCACTATCATTTGTCTGTTCTATAACCTATGGCATACTGAGGAGAACTAATAAGTTCGAAACCGGTCCATGTCTGGTTAGGAATTGACAAATGATATTGGCTACCGATCTAGCATGATTTGAAGGTATAATCCAATGCAGGTCGGGGTATTTGCCCACTGAGTAGTTGTTTCGTTCAAATCATATTCAGAAGGAATCACTTTTTGTTATTTGGTACCTATTTAATATAATTTTTATTCCAGTTTATAACAGTATTTGCAAATCCATATCTCTTTAGTTTTAATATTAGTATGATACGGTCAATTGCCTCAAAAGCACGCTTAAGGTCAATGAAAACAGGACATATCTCAACTCCTGCTCTATCTAATAACTGTATTCAGTCTGAAATTATTAACTGTAAAGCCGTCTCATATGAATGTTTACCACAAATTCCCGATTAATATGTACAGCCAATTCTTACAGGTTGGGGAACATGATGGAAAGCAGCTTTTTGTTATGCTGAATATTTACAACAAATTAAAGCTGTGATATTACAATGCAATCCTGACGAGGCTATAGCCATTAAGGAAAGCCAGGCAAATTCGAAGATATTTGTGTTGAAGCAGCTTAAAGAACTATTTACAAGATTACATGACGCCATGAAAAACTTACAAAACAGTACGTTGTCATTAGCGGAGTCACTGCAAATAGTGGACGAGGTAAATCGACTGCTACACGCTATAGGTAACAAAAAAAATGAGCGCGTTAGAGAAAAGTTTGCACGTGTATTAAATCAAAACACCGGTTTTACCAGATTGAGACAAATTTCTGATGGTACTGATGGTGCATCTCTAGATCCGTTAAGTGCGTTCAAAGACTATTTTAAGTATGCCTGTATTACATCAATATGTCGAACGGTGCTTTTCTAAATATAAGCATATTTTTTTCACCACAGCGAACATCACTTACGAAGACAACCATAGAAACGTGCCTGATGCTGCAAAGTTTTTACATATCTTCTCCAGTTTGTGATAACCAAGCTAGTTCATTAAGCTAGTTAAGGGGGTAAGTTGTGCATACATTGTTATAAATCGTTACAGTTTATTGCTTTTATTACTAGTTACTATCTTTTATTACACTTATTATGATGCGTACGCCTATGTCCTGCGGCGCATTTTTGCCAGCTCTAGTGATAAGCGACTTTAATTATTTACTTTTAATTTTTTATTTATTACTTAGGTATAAAAATATGTAATTACTTTTAAATTATCAATGCAACTGTTCCTACTCAATTACCCCAAACGGCACCCAAGTATTCAGTTGATTCTTTTAATATTACATAATTCTCACAGAAACCTATTTTAATATGCTTACTTTCTTTATTTTATCAATTATTTAACGACGGCCTTTTTCCGCTACCAAGGCCAATCACCGACGCCAACAGATCTCATCAGTGCTTGTGTAAACACCTTCAGAGAACTCCTTTGTAGGCAAGGTACACTACGCCATCAAAAAACCGGTTTCTGGGTGTTAGCTGTCAGTACAGACCAGACAAGTTCACTTATCCACAATTAGGAGTCTAGTTTTAGTAAATTTGAGCCAACATCGATTCAGCGATTAAAAAACAAAAGGTTGTAATTTCATTTAGTGACAGTCTATTACCAAATTACGTACTTTCATGTATGTTAACAATAAAATAATTAGATTAATTAAATTTGACCAAAAAATTTATCATTTAAAAATTTATTGACCTAAGTGTTCTCTCAATGTACGTTCTACGTTTGTGTTATTTTGTGTTTCTCAATGTATGTTCTACGTTTGTGTTATTTTTGTACACCATTAATGAAATAAAAAGTTGCCAAATGGTTTTAGTTTGTCATCGTTTCTAACAATCGTTATCATTAACAATCGCTTTCATCCGTTATTTTTGCAGGAGGACGTCTACAAAATAAAACCAAATACAATCTGTATTGTCGCCAGTCGAGTTCTTGCTAAATGTTAAATATTTCCTAGCATTTGGAATTTTTCAGTGCGATTGTATCAGAAAAAGGCACAAAGATGAATGACAGTGACAAAGTGAGCATAACGTCGGAAATTAAGATGAATTAGGCGTTGGGCCGGAATACCTAATGACCCAGAGGTAATCACACAGTGGGTCTTTGTTTGCTTAATAACACATGAAAAGACCATGCACCTATAATTGCCGATAATTAGACATGATTTATTGTTTGCAATAGTTTTAAATTCAGTAAAAATGTGGATTAATTTTCACTGATAGAGTAAAACTGGTTATGCCAGTTGAAGGCAGAATTTACATTAATGCAGGAATAATGACTTTACTTCATTGTAATAAAAGCACATATTATAATAAATAGTCGTTACGATTCGAATAATATACAAGGTATTATTTTAAGGACAATTACATTTTATGTTGTACTTAAAAATAGAAAAGTTTCCTTATATGAAATTCAAGCCAATCTGCTCCCTAATCTCTTTTCAATAAATTTTTCGTGTGGTTTAATATTGTTTTTAGCTTCAAAGAGTCGGTCCTTTTTTGATGAATTTTTATATCGCATATAATGAGCTTTATTTTTCATGGGACAGTTCCAAAATCGTATAGCTGAAAAAAAAAATCGAAAAATTTTCCGCCCTATAATTAAATGATGATATATTAAACAAAAATGTAGTTGATTTCTTCTCCAGTGAATCAGACTTACGGATATTTTTATAATTGAACTTGGGCATAAGGTTTTTCTCTTCGTTGTACGAATAAACTTGGAAAAAGAGAAAATGAGCATTCAGGATCTGTAGATGTAATATTTGCAAACTTAAAAAATGGTTGTAATTCAGCTGCAGAATGTATTTCACAAAAAAAAAAAGATTCATAAAGCAGAATTATGTATAACCCCAATTTTCTTGTAACTTGTCACTCTATCTCTTAGTTTCTCATATAAGTCATACAGCGTGGTCATCTTTTGGAATTTGTAATATGTTTTATAATAATCCAGATTTTTTCTTTTTATTTCTTGGGGATCAGTACCACATGAATAATTCTTCGTTATCTAAAAGAAAAGTTACCCTGTATGTTATTGGAAAAAGAAACCTCTGCGATTGTGACTATACGTCAAAAGAGGGTGCTTTTGACAACTAATATGAGACACAGAAATTTTAATATCTATAGATACATAGAACTGTTGATACTTAAGAATTATACAATATTAATTCTGTTCAATTCTTCTTTAACATAGGTAACCACAGTGTACCAAAATCTACAGAACAATGGGATAAACATTTTTCTCCATTCAATAATATTATTGCTGATTCCTTAATTTTTCTTTCTTCCTGTCCGCTTCTTTGGCTTTTTTCTTTTTCTTCTTTGTCCTAAAATCAAGAAAATGCCACAAATAACTTTCAGACAATATGATCACGAATGTTTAAAGACTCTGCCAATGATAATGACACTATAACTAAAAAAATCCAATTGTTACGAGTTGGAGAAAAAACAATTAATTTACAACAAAGGTCAGTTAAATCCATCATTATTGTTCCATTTATTTATATATTAAGTAAAATTTTCAAATTATAAATCAGTAGCTATTATGTCAAGAATATTGGAAAAAGTGGTTTTCAGGAGAACTGAAAAGTTTGCTTATAGAAATACTCTATTATTTAAATCATGGTTTTCTTAAAGTAAATTCAACTGAGGCAGTTATTGAAAACTTTCGTAACACCGATCTGAGCCAGACACTCGATTTAATAAATGACATCTTGCATATTGAAAAATATGGGTTAAGAGGGAAGATAAGTAACTGGATAACTTCTTATCTCTCTAAGAGGAAACAGCTTGAAGTAAATAGTATTGAATATGAACAAAATTAATGTTAAAATTGGAGTTCCTCAAGGCACTGTTTTGGGTGCATTACTATTTGTACTCTAT
Organism: Rhamnusium bicolor; assembly: GCA_029963845.1. Taxonomy (NCBI): domain Eukaryota; kingdom Metazoa; phylum Arthropoda; class Insecta; order Coleoptera; family Cerambycidae; genus Rhamnusium; species Rhamnusium bicolor. Next base: position 114,062 of record JANEYF010004428.1, on the reverse strand, counting down.
ATTAACAATTTACCCAGAATCTAATCAAGATACCTTAACACTGTTTGTTGATGACAACTCTCGTTGTTTCAGAAAAACTATACGAGCATTATTAATAACTGTTCAAAATAATACTAATAAATGCACAGATTGGTATAATAATTTTAAATTGTTTTAAACTTCAATAATAGTTATTTGAGAAAAGTAGCTAGAAGTTCATCGAGCAGGTGAAAAGTACTAAATTTCTGTAAGTATTAAACATATACTGTGGGCTATGTTGGAATGAGCATGTAACTTTATTATTAAAAAGTAGGCATCGTTTTGTTTCGTATTGTATAGGTTAAAAAACATTTCCAATATATGAACTGAAGTTCAAGAGCTAAATATACTATTAATTATAATATTCTAGGGGGCTTCTCATAAAATTTTGAAAGAATCATAAAGATTCAGAAAAGAGCTGTTAGAAATTTGGAGTTACACCAAGGAATGCATCTTGTCGTAATTTATTACAAGAATTACAAATGTACACTATGTTAAGTCTAACCAAGATATCTGTATAATTAATATCAGGTAAACATTTGTGTATTCTATTTCTTAACGATGTACGAGAATGGTCCTAGGTCCATAGAATTAAATTATTTAATAAGCTTTTAGTTTTCACGAAAATCTCTTCTGTTCTTAAAATTATTACTGTTACGTGTTTGCTATCCACACAAACACCTATACTCGTAGATTCGTTGATTGAAAGTCCAGGTAACACTTACTCACTACTTTATTTACTAATTAACAATTAACAACAATAGATTAATAACTGACTTAATTATAATCACAATTGAACACTTATAACATGTCTTTTTCGTATTTCTTCTTTACTCGCTTGCGTTTCACTTAAGATTAAGTCTCGGCCCACCGTGCGTCTTATTTATACATCCATTCACCCGGTCTAGAGCACTCCAGAATATTCCCGGCCGTTCTCATACAATTCCCGTCTCATCTAACCAGTCTACACAGTCCAGTGGCGTAACAATACATCTATCACGAATAATCCTGAAGTGAAGTTGGAATCTTTGATGTGACGTAGTTTTCCACAAAACACCAAAACACAATATATTACACTCGACGCGCGTTTCACCAACCAAGTTGGCATCATCTGGAGGTGATTAAAACTGAAACAGTTTTAATCATCTATGTAGTATATTGTGTTTTGGTGTTTCATGGAAAACTACTTTGGGATTATCACTGACTTACTTTCGCCATGATATGAAGTGCATGGACTATAAATTTTAATAACTCACTGCATCTGTAACTAACTTAATACATAGTAACTACCAATACTCATTATAATTTTTTATTCTTTACCTGTTAAAATTTATTTATAATTAATTGTTTATTTATGTTGGTTCCGACTGGCACTTCTACCCTAGGTAATTGCCAATATGAACCATGCTTTTCCAAAACAGATGGAATAGTTCTTTGTCGAATACTTATAGCAGTATTATTATTTTATTACAGACACTGAACATAACTATAAGGTCACATTGCATATGGAAACTGATGTTTTTTATTCCGTTGATTCTGCACTGATTGTAAATGGCTTTTTCACCTATCCAAGTTTCTGGAAGGCAAGCAGATGTCACGTGTAGTGTTGTGAGGGCCGAATATTTCCAAGTGAATATTCCCGAATATGGCGTAAGTTACGGTAATATTCCAGTTTCCAAGTCATTTGTGGAGCACGATTTTATTTGGCAACTGTTACGAGGTCAGATAATATGAATTGGTGGAAAGGTACGTGTATTAAGTCATTTGTGGAGCACGATTTTATTTGGCAACTGTTACGAGGTCAGATAATATGAATTGGTGGAAAGGTACGTGTATTAAGACAAAATTAAAAGATTTAGCAGCAGCTATTCTAGGTTTACTTGCTTCAATAGCAGTTATTGAGAGATGATTTGGTACTTACTCCTTCGTGCACTGTAAGAAAAAAATCGATTGATTACAGGGAGAAGAGGTAAACTATTATACATTGTACACGAAAAAAAAGAGCCAAGAATTTCTATTAATCTTTTTCCTGAGACTAAAATGTTGCCCGCGTTTCAATCGCAAAGAACTTGCTCTTATAAGGAAGTCATCGAGCAACCAAAGGAGCACTGCATAGACAGAATATACATAGAGGTCTATCCTCATCTAAGTAATCATCGCTCCAAATCTTGGACCCCGAAATTTTTATATCGACACGAACAACGCATATTTATAACGATATAATAATTTTGGGGTCCAGATTTTAGAGTGGTAAGTTTTAACATGGGATGGAACTATCTATTTATATTTAATCCATGAGCAGTATCTAGGAATATATCTGATGGTGACGATGATTCAACTTCATTAGAAGATGAAAATATATCACTCCACGATACTAATGCAAGTGCGAGCATAGAAACCTTTTCAGATATTGAGGAGGATGATTAAGACAATTGTTTTATTTTGTTTTATTTTTGAATGTAGAAATGTATTTACTTATTGTTAATTTCAAATATTTAACGTTTGTTATATTGAATGAAAATTAATTTTTTTATTACCTATTATTATTCTTCTAAATTTTTTATTTTTCATTCTTGGGGCTTACTACCACGTGGATAATCCTTGGTCATCTAAAAGTATGATATTGGAAAAGTATCCAAGAATTATTTATGTGGTAGTAAGCCACAGGAAAGGAAAAGAAAAATTTAAAAACAGCACAGATAACGTTCAGACAATATTTAGTTTTCTAGTAATTCCCCTACATTAACGAAAATAAAACGTTATTATTTTGACACCACTGATAATTAAATTAATCGATGTACCTAATGTATTATATAATCGAGTTTATATATTTTTCATAAAATATCTATATTTTCCTAAAAAAATTAAATATTCTCGAATATTCTCAAAAATTCTCATCAATAAATTACCGAAATTTTACAACACCAGTCACGTACATAGCATTTCACCGATATATTGTCAAATTTTAACTCTGGAAATCGCCTGACATATTTTAAATGTCAGTGGCCCAGCGCAGCTGGCCAGCTGCCTGAATTTGTAGTGAACTGCGGTCATAAATGCGTTGGTGCCATTGTAGGACCACCGCTGTAGTAGTAATGTTATGCACAATTCTATTTATATGAAGAGAGTGGACATATAAATAAAAAAAGTGTATTTTCTTAATATTAAAAACTGCAATAATGCATTTTAAGCAATAAAGTAAAACATTAAAATTGATATTTAGGTGAATTTAACCTGTTATTGTTTTTGTTTGCAATCATCATTACTGAATTTGTTGATAAACTAATAGTACATTATATTCAAGACGTGAATTTGCAATAAATTTCGTTTCTGCCACTTCTACCTTTCATGTTTTGAATGTTCAAATATGTGCGTTTTTCCTAAGGTACAATATTTGCATTCAAAGTATTTTACACTACGAATAACAATTAGCATAAAATTATTTATAAATATGCAATGTATATTCAGGAGCATAAATGTAAATTTACAGTAATGTGCCATTTATTATAATTAACTTGAGTAAATGAATTTTAATGAAATAATTTATTTAATTAACTCTCAACAAGATTGTTAAACAGATTTAGTTACTAATTGCAATCATTAGAGGTATTTTATTAGGTGTAATTTCTTTATTTCAATTTAGTTATAGTTAGATATTGTTAATTTTTTGTGTCTGTGTGGCCTATAAACATTTAAACCCCAGTTATTGGGTATTTACAAAAAAGTTTCTCGGAATAATCTGCTAACTACTTCAATCCTCGTTCAATTGCCGTATGTAGCATGAGAACGTTTTAAATCTGCAGACGATAATCTAACGATAACTTAGAAACTGCAGTTTTCAAGAAAATGTACAAGTGGACCGACGTTACTAGACATTTGTATTACTAAAAGTTTAAACCAATTTCAGATAATTTGAGTTACTTTTATCGTATTTTTTTACAGACTAGTTAAACATTGAATCAAGATCGACAAATTTTATTAGAAAATTTACTCTAGGAAAAACTTTTCCAACAATAAAGTTTGCGAATTTACAGAGATATTATATAGAGTAGTGGTGAGAGGTATGAAACTTCTTGTATGGTCTAAATGCTACTATCCGACCGACATCATAAAGGTCTCTGTGGCGGATAGCGACTTGCGAAGTAAATACCGAGAGCGGTGACCTCTAACCCAGGTGGACAAACTACTGTTATTAAATATGATTGGAACGAAACAACTACTCAGCGGGCAAATACCCCGACCTGCATTGGATTACACCTTCAAATCATGATAGATCGATAGCCAGTATCATTTGTCAATTCCTAACCAGACATAGACCACTTTCAAACTTAATCCAATGCAGGTCGGGGTATTTGCCCGCTGAGTAGTTGTTTCGTTCAAATCATATTTAATAACAGCAGTTTAGTCCACCTGGGCTAGAGGTCGCCGCTCTCGGTACTTGCTTCGCAAATCGCTATCCGCCACAGAGACCTCTATGATGTCGGTTGGATAGTAGCATTTAGACCATACGAGAAGTTTCATACCTCTCACCACTACTCAATTTACTTTAGTTAGTATATGACTAGCAAGTTGGCCACTATCATTTGTCTGTTCCATAACCTATGGCATACTGAGGAGAACAAATAAGTTCGAAACCGGTCTATGTCTGGTTAGGAATTGACAAATGATATTGGCTATCGATCTATCATGATTTGAAGGTGTAATCCAATGGAGGTCGGGGTATTTGTCCGCTGAGTAGTTGTTTCGTTCAAATCATATTTAATAAGAGATATTATACTTTACATACATTTTTCATTAATGTCAAATTCATATGGCAATAAAAAAAATATGGGTTGTCTCCTACTTCCTATTATGTAGATATATCGTTCATCCAGAACAGTGTAAGACAACTTAAAATTTTAAGGTTTTGAGATTTTTACGTATTTGGTAATCATACGATATATATTTTCAGTAAAACACTGAGACATCTTAAAATTTTTATTCTAATTAAGAAAAAAACGACGTATCCCAAGTATGGGATTTTAAAGTTATTTATACAAATATTAGCAAATAGTGGGATTTAATATAAAGATTTGTCACTTATTCTCATAACACTATCATTCTCTCACTTCGAATAATGATAATTAGAGTAATGGTGGTGGTTGGGGAGTAAGACTCCTGGCGAGATCTCTTCAGGATTCATAATTCTTTTTGTATACTGCCTGGGCGCATTTAAAGCCCGTGCAACTAACGGGTGCGTTGCACCAATAAACAAGCCGCAGGGTTTACGAGCTCCTTGTCTGTAGTTTACTACAATTAGAGAAAAAATAAAAATATTTTGAAAATTTTATGATTTTATGAATTCTAAGATTTCTTGGATTTTTACGATTTCCAATTATTTTGTTTCAAACAGAAACTAGTCTTTTCATTATTCTGTCTGCTAAATTTTCCTCACACCGTTTCTGGTGTGTTTTATTTTGCAAGAGCAGAAGGCTTTGTACGACGAGAGGTGAGCCAATCTAAAATTCATATTATGAAAACGTTTTAAAACTAAGAACTCGAACAGTAAGCATTATCTTCATTATTTTGTCAGCTACAAATATTATGTACTAAAAATCTCTAACTGACAGTTTTTCTCCAACATCAACCCTGTATACTAAGAAAAATCATCATGTAAAAAAATTCTTACTATACTTGTTTTAATATGTCGCCATTACGAATGATTTGGAAAAAATCACTTTTTTTAATCTAATAAATTAAAGCCGTTGATACAATACATTTCTTAAATTTAAAATAAATACAGTTTAGCTTATAATTTATACAGCAACAATAAAAGTTACTATAATACTTATTTCTCTAATTTTTAAATAAAACAGTATGTGGTATATTTGCATATCGAATGTTTTTAACAGTTATTATAAGAATTCAGAAACTCACAAGTAAATCCCTGTATTTTTGACATATTTCTTTTAAACTATCTCCAGAATGAAATTAACAACAAAAAATCTTTTGAACTTTTCTACAAATTTAAAATGCATGCCTAGGCTAGACGAGTACGTGGTTTGAACGGAAAAAATGTAGTTCACAATTTTTACTGGTTTTTATGTCCACTATTGATATATAGGGTGAGTCTTAAGTGTGTAGTTATATTTAAACCACCGATTCTTGACATCTGTAGATACTCTCTGACACATTTTTTTTTAATTTCCACGTGTAATTGAGTTATCGACTTTCAAAAAAATACGATGAAACTGTTTTAGAACTGCTGGTTATTGGAAACATTCTATATCTTAGCTAAAATGATGTAATGGACTGAAGCAACGTTGCCGCATTTCTTATGCAATTTTCTCACCTAGTACCGATTTTATAATCGTGAGTTAACATAAGTTGGAGGTTACCTAGCATTATATTTTCACAAAAATCGATGAGATTCTAATACAAACCACTTCAATTAAAAGTTACTTTGCTATAACCACTTCCAAAACAAATGTAAAATTGAAAAAATTCGAATTAAGTGTGAGTTTAGCTAACCCACGATTGAAAAACCGAGCCCTAGCAGTTCATTCCCGAATTTATAATAACTTTGGATGAAATAATTACCTACTTAAACGATTAATTGCTTTAATTGGCCTCTAATAGTAAAACACTGAAGGTGCAACACAATAACAATCAGGTGATGGAAAATAATTTGCAGTATTTTCACACACCTCTGTCACTTTTTACACTGGACATACCTAACAGTTTGCATTTTTTTTCCTCCATAATAGTCTGGACGGTTAGGAGGATAGTGTACGTCATTTTTATAAAAAAGACCAATATTTTCTTGAGAAAACAGCACTTTATTCGCGATAGGCCATTACATGATAAAATTTCAACCACGCCATAATGTGAACTGCGATATTATCGTGGCGTGTCAGATATTTACCACGTTTCCATGGAGTATTGAAATAGACTTCAGTTCAATACCGTTCAACGTTTTCATGAACAGTATCTAAAATGATTTGAAATCCCGTTTTGAAATTTTAACATTTGCCAGATGTTAACTGTCATCTTGGGGCAGGTGTCTTTTTATCAGCTGATGTTTTTGGTTTGTTAGAAATTATAACTTATCACTACATATTTTTTTTTAAATAAATTAAGTTTAACAGCCATTCAGCCACAAAATGGAAAGTTTGAAAAGGTTGTAATTTATTGGTTATAAAACAAACTTCACAGTGCGTATGTTTATATTCAATACAATAGCCGTTCTCATGTAGTTGAATTGAGTTGGATCTCGATATGATCCCAGGAAAAGTCGAATCGACCTTGGGATTGAAATCGAATTCAATACCTGTTCTACCTGCTAATAGGTGTGTCCCCAAAAAAATTAATAATAGTTAAAATCATACATTTGAACTATTACCAATATTTGAAATTGTTTGGAAAAGAATCATAGCGACTGTCCCCTAACTGTTAATTGGGTTGACGTCACACAGTGCGCTGCGCTATTTGTATTGGAACGAAAAGATTAATTTAGTTACAACCATAGATTAGAGGTCTTATAAACAATAGTTGAAATTTATTTGGAAAAAGGATCATAACAGCTCCCGCAGAAATCGTTTCTCCCGTGCTTGCTAATTGAGTTTGACGTCACATACTCAATGGCTTGGACGATTTCTGTTATTAAGAATAATAATAATTTAAAATACACAGCAAGAGTATTGCATGTTTTTAAAATTTGGTGCTTACGTGACGAGTTCTGTTATTTATACAAAAAAGTGTCAGGATTACCTAATTTTACAAGGCGAAATAGATAAACAGATACTTTTAACACCTTTTGTTTTAAGAGCAAGCTACAAGTGACAAGTGTCGCTTTCCACAAAGGACTAATCAATCGCGCCTTGACCGCCTTGAGGTTTATTCCTTATTTTCGGCCAGTGTGTACAGATATCATGCTTTCTTAAAAAGAGCTAAATGTTTTATAAACTATTACATTTGTACGGCGTCTACGCTGATATTAAATAAGTCTAATATCGTCTCACAAAATGTCCGTGACATAAGGGTAATAATTTTTTTAAAAATTCAAAATTTGCAAATCATGAGTTAGGATAATTGTGATGACGAACTCTGGCAGTGGCAACACTGCCTTCAGTTACGTCATTTCTGTGAACGGCGTTTACAAAGTTATCCAGTGACTATCAAAATGTCAGTTGCTGGAGGACGAAGAAATTATCAGAAATTAAACCTTTTTTTGTTAAAAACAATTTGTTGACAGTGCCAATCAATTGTACACGACGAAATATATCGAGGGTTAAAATATAACTACGCATTTAAAACTCACCCTGTATAGAATTTGAATTTTTGTGGGGTAGTTTTTGGACAAAGACTACCCCACAAAAATTCAAATTCTGTAGTTCACAATATCATTAATAATAAATACCGAGTTGCATCTGACTTAGCACAGATGCAAAACTCGGTATTTGTTTGCTTCGGGCAGAGGCATAATTGGATATTTGATATTAACCAATCATGGTGAAGTTTCATGTACCACGTGGGCTAGCACATGTTTGCCGCCAGAACTGGTGTCAGTGTTTATTGAATTTAGAATCAACAAGGTCTTGATAAATTTGAGTAGAATGAATTTGTTTTCTCTTGGAATTTTACAACTTACTTATTATGTGGTTTTAAATATTAAATGTAGGTAGATATTTTCAAGGGTACTATAAAGTATCAAAAGTGTGCAACAATATATTGCAATACACTTTTTGGCACATTTTGCACCTTTTTTATTTAATAATCAAATAACTGAAGAAAGTTGTTTTACTGGTATTAGCACATTTCATAACTTGATCTTTGGATAAGGTAAATGAGAAACATGGTTTTTGAATCCTTTACTGTAATTAATTATTTCTTAATATTATGTGATTTTTAGCAAAAATTCAGTATTCTAATCGTAAATATATACAGTGTTATTTTTAACACAATATGTGATATATTAACTAAATTATTGAAAACATATTATACGAGTAATTTAAATATCAATTTACAAATTTTGGTGTTAAAAATGTATAGTAATATAAGTAGAAAAAGAGGTCTTTTGGATCGGTCCTAAATCAACATTAATTTTTTTCAACATTGTTTCATAAATTTCTTATAATTTTCATAATTCTTATAATTCGATTATCACATGTTAATATCTAATACTTATTGTCTCAAATTACCTTTCTTAACATAGTAATATTACAAAAACAAACATAACACTGAGCACTGTGGACTATGCAGGGTGTCTCACCAAGAACTGCATCGATCGATATAGGGAAAAGTACGTACCAGAAAATTTTGAAAATTTAGGGAGCTGCTAACGAGCGTTAAAATGATTTAATATTTTTTACTGTGTAGCGAATAATATGCTGAACACCTTTCCGTGAAAGTAACTAATTCTACGCGGTCATATAAGGCAAGACCAACTGCGGAACAGGGGAATACGTGCCTAATTCCTTATAAATTTTATACGATAAATCCCGATTTCCCGCAGAGATCCTGGTTGTCCGATCTATATATAATGCAACCAATATTACAAGTATATAAATAAATGCGTACATATCAGCTAATTTAATAATATAAAGGCTCTTTAAAGTACATAATTTTTTTTATATAGTTGCCGGCTCTGATTTTATATAACTGCCGTTCATAAAATTTTAGATTAATTTAGTATCGATTGTTATCTGTTCCTTCTGTATCATCGAAATAAATTTGAAAATAGCGTTGATTTCACTTCGTCTTTGCAATTTCAATTTCTTTAATCATGGTTCATAATGAGTAATATTCCTTCATTATATTAAATCAGAGCATTTTGTGGTTCACTGGTTTTTAAATGAAATTCTAGAATATAATTCTATAAAAACTATAAAAGAATATGTGACACCAATTTTCGTAGAGAATATTTCAAACTGTATTATTCCAGAGCACACATTGTACATACACAGTAATCTATATCAAAATTGGACACTTTAACAGTGATGTGGGCGCTGGAACAATGACAACTGTTAGAGGTAAATAAAAGTAATGAACATATCGTACAATGCGCCATAAAGATAAAGAATGGGACCCATCACACTGTTTCAGTTTGAAATATGTTGTCCTCCTGATAATCAACCAACCATACGGTGGAATTGCAGTGGCAGAACATTAGGATAATTGAACAGCATATAAAAAAATGTCATTCCCTTATAATGTCCATCTTAAGATCTTGATGAGTAATTTATTGATTTCGCCATAATGACCCTATTGCATTTGGATTTTCATAAAACGAAACAGAAACATGTTTTCAACCCTGGAATCATCAATTTTAAATAGCCGGGGGACCTAATTTAAAGTGTTTTTATTCAAACAATTAAAACAAGTATGTATTGGGAATTTTGATATATTGTTACCAGTGTGACAGTTTAATGGATGAATCTCACGATTGGATTTGTATTTGTGACATATTATAAGAGATCAGGAGGTAGCGATAAATCACGTCAATTCCAGAGTTGACGCAATATCTTACCTTGTGGTTATTTTGGTACGATCGGTAACATCCAAAATTAATACAAAGAGGGCTGAAAGTATTTGTGAATCACTGACACACACATATTCAGTCTGTCCAGCGAAAGAAGGCCGGCGGAAAGAATGTGCTTTCTGCATTCCATTCACCATAAAGCAAAATGAAATAATTGAATTAGTGTTTGACAAATTTTTTTGGATAGTCAGAAATAACAAAGTTAATGGATGTGGGACTCACACAAAGTTTCCCTCATATCTTCCTCAGTATTTGAGATAGACCCATCAACCCTGACCTCATTGTGTTCATAAGAAAGCGTTTTAATCAAAAATGTAAAAATAGACAGGGCGTCCAGTTTAAAAAAATTAAGTTAATAACTAGCCATTGTGTGTGAGCTTCAATTGTTTTTCTGATATGATTTTCAAAATGTACATAAAAGTGCTATAACTTTTGTGTTTACCATTTTTTCGTAATAATAAAAATAATAAATTTATGGGGGGTAGGAATCCTCATAGTTTGAAAAAATTGGTCCCATAACTGTTTCTTGAAGTATTCCGTGTTTTATGAGTTTTTCTCACTATATTTACCATTATTAGATACAATTGAAACCTATTTGAGAAGTAATTCCTAAATATTGAGTCACAATTTATCGACCCATGATTGTTAGGTAATAACTGAGATACCTACGTTCTTGGTGTTAGATGAATTATATTCATCTCCATATAATGCTATGTTGGTTGACGAAATGCACATCGAGTGTTGTGTGCGCATTTTGGTGTTTATTCACTAATAATATCAAAACAAAGGTCCAACCCACTGTAGGAGAAGTGGCACAGGTTTTGAAGAAGCTCTAAGTCCATCTAAAAATTTGGAATATCAATTCAATTTACAGAACAACCTGCAAAATGACAACGTATTAATATCTCTCTATTGAATTTATTCGTATTAAAACACAAAATACAAATTCAAATCTTCTTATACCTTAGATAAAAATCATAATAAATATTCTGATCATAAGGTCAACAATAATTTAAATTCTGATGATGTCTTAGGTGACAAATAACCAAATAACTAAATTCCAAATAACGAATCGTTCTGCTTTATTTATAGCTATGTGTCACATGCATTCCCAAATACATACTTATATTCTTAATCATTTAAATCAAGACATGACATGAGAATTATACAACAAATTATTATGTTGTATTCTCGATTTGTTTAAACTCTTGTTATTCAAAAGGTATATTGTTGACAAGAAATTTATGACAGCTGAGCAACGATCATTTATTTTTGCTATCATAAAACTATACGTTTCTTGCGTCATTATCTTAGTAGTATTGACTATTCTTGTAAACATTCGTTCCTGAATAAAAACCAGTAACAAATGCCTATATGCCACCTTAACTGACATGGCACAAATTATTTATGTTATAAATTTTATTAATTTATTCATTTGTCGGAACCTCCCTGTGTTAAACTTTATTCAAAATTATCGTCATATTTTATGTGCTTAACAAAAACCTATAAAAGAACTTTGCACTAAAATAGTATAGCAATTTGAAAAGAAAGGGAGTATTCTACTTCATTTTATCTATATAGAATTATATGTCAAAATATTAAGTCTAATAACAGTTATCGTTACATATAGATTAATATCGACATGTTGTTATTATGTTACCACATATTTTACCTTATATGATGCATATTATAAATTTCTGTCTTAAAAAAAACGTTTTCCCTGATGCTTAGAAAGTGACTAAAACAATACCTCTGCCAAAATATAACAATCATAACAGCTTTAATGACCTCCGTCCCATAAGTTTACTTTCAGTTTTTTCCAAAATTATTGAAAAAATTATGAATTTTCAAATAAGGAATCAACTAAATATATGAAATAGTTTACCTACAAATCAGTCAGGATTCAGGACTGGTCATAGTTGTACAACTCCAGACCCACGAGACAGTGAAAGTCCAACAGGGTCTGCAGGCAAACTCGAGATTTTATGACAGGACACAGCAAGCTGAGATCGGCCTGCGGTGGAACTCTGTTCGCTATAGAATTCTATAGTTCGACTCAAAGCTATAGTTTTGGCACTCTATTATGCGATTCCTACTCTTGCCTCTGGTGATGTGCCTCCAGAAGCTATAGTTAGTTGTCGACATATCAGGAGGTGCATATTAGACAAAGACAGACTCAATTTAAAGAAGATTTTACAAATTTAAATTAACATTTTACGCCGGTTTTGCGTTTGTCATTTTGTTTTATATATTCTGATACTCTGATTTTCTATAATAATGCGGGTAACCGCCGAACATTGGAAACGGTTTTTGGAGATTGCTAAAGAAAATCCTGAATTCATTACAAATCAGTTTTGCGGAAGTAACGGCAAGGCAAAACTTAATACATTGTGGCAGTCTGTGGTCAACAAATTAAATTCTTTAGGCTATGGTAAAAAGTCTGTTGCAGACTGGAGAGAGGTAAAAAGCGTACACATTTTAAAAGGTTTAATTAAAATAGGTTCCTATTTATTTAAAGACAGGAACAGACTGGAAAAGCAAAACAAAAACTAAAGCTGCGAACATCAAATTAGAACAATCAAAAACTGGAGGTCGTAGTACAAATATTTTTATTTAATATGATTTGAAGGAAACAACTACTCAGCGGGCAAATACCCCGACCTGCATTGGATTATACCTTCAAAACATGATAGATCGTTATCCAATATCATTTGTCAATTCCTAACCAGACATAGACCGGTTTCGAACTTATTTGTTCTCCTCAGTATGCCATAGGTTATGGAACAGACAAATGATAGTGGCCAATCTGCTAGTCATATACTAACTAAGGTAAATTGAATAGTGGTGAGAGGTATGAAACTTCTCGTATGGTCTAAATGCTACTATCCGACCGACATCATAGATGTCTCTGTTTCGGATGGCGACTTGTGCAGCAAGTACCGAGAGCGGCGACCTCTAGCCCAGGTGGACTAAACTACTGTTATTTAACCTTAGTTAGTATATGTCTGGTTAGGAATTGACAAATGATATTGGCTATCGATCTATCAGGGTTTGAAGGTATAATACAATGCAGGTCGGGGTATTTGCCCGCTGAGTAGTTGTTTCCTTCAAATCATATTAAATAACAGTAGTTTGGTCCACCTGGGCTAGAGGTCGCCGCTCTCGGTACTTGCTGCACAAGTCGCTATCCGAAACAGAGACATCTATGATGTCGGTCGGATAGTAGCATTTAGACCATACGAGAAGTTTCATACCTCTCACCACTATTCAATTTACCTTAGTTAGTATATGACTAGCAGATTGGCCACTATAATTTGTCTGTTCCATAACCTATGGCATACTGAGGAGAACAAATAAGTTCGAAACCGGTCTATGTCTGGTTAGGAATTGACAAATGATATTGGCTATCGATCTATCATGGTTTGAAGGTATAATCCAATGCAGGTCGGGGTATTTGCCCGCTGAGTAGTTTTTCCTTCAAATCATATTAAATAACAGTAGTTTAGTCCACCTGGGCTAGAGGTCGCCGCTCTCAGTACTTGCTGCACAAGTCGCTATCCGAAACAGAGACATCTATGATGTCGGTCGGATAGTAGCATTTAGACCATACGAGAAGTTTCATACCTCTCACCACTATTCAATTTACCTTAGTTAGTATATGACTAGCAGATTGGCCACTATCATTTGTCTGTTCCATAACCTATGGCATACTGAGGAGAACAAATATGTTCGAAACCGGTCTATGTCTGGTTAGGAATTGACAAATGATATTGGCTATCGATCTATCATGGTTTGAAGGTATAATCCAATGCAGGTCGGGGTATTTGCCCGCTGAGTAGTTTTTCCTTCAAATCATATTAAATAACAGTAGTTTAGTCCACCTGGGCTAGAGGTCGCCGCTCTCAGTACTTGCTGCACAAGTCTCTATCCGAAACAGAGACATCTATGATGTCGGTCGGATAGTAGCATTTAGACCATACGAGAAGTTTCATACCTCTCACCACTATTCAAATATTTTTATTTTATTTGCCTTTTTATATCTATTCTACATCGGCATTTAAATTTAAATCATAATAATTTATTTTTCAACGTAATATTCTCTGGAAATATTGTTATCTTGTAAGTAAATGAAATTATTTAGTAACTTTTTCCCCAGTTACATCACCAGATAACATACGATATTTTTAGCGTGGTTAATAGAAATCCGACGAAACCCGAAACGTTGTCGATAGACAAATGGAGTACGAATTACGACGACTGTAGAAACATTTTGTAGATTTCTACTATAATAAGAAAACTATAGATATGAATTGTAGACAGAGTGCCACTGCTGGTTACTGGGCTTGAGTCGGAAGACTCTGAATTTTTTAATTGGCACTCTGACACACCATTGCAGACTTAGGAGACATCTATCACTGATAGGTATTGAGGAAGACCCTACATGTCCATGATGCGGGAGTGATGATGACACACCTTACCACTTTCTGGGACAATGTGAAGCTTTCCGGGCGCCTGAGACATAGCACTTTCGGTTCTGAAGCGCCTCTAAGAGAGGAAATGAGCTCCCTCGCATTGAGGGAAACCCTGATCTTCATTAGAAGCTTGGAAAGATTCGACGAGGGAGCAACAGAAGTACATGGCTGAGGGTTGGTAAAAAGGTTCTGTCTATGGCCTACTTGCCAGGAGTTAGTCTCCCTTAACATTAACATTACCATTGGGTGTACAACTGTTTTATTAAAAATGACAGATGATATTTCAACTGCAACTGACATAAAGGAAGAGCAACTGCGTTTGTGCTTATCGACTACTCTAAAGATTTTGATAAAATTAGTCATCAATTATTTTGCTCTATACTACATCGGATTTTCTCAAAATTCAGTAACGTTGCTAAAAAACTACCTACATAATCATGTACAATTTGTTGAAACCACGAAATGAAACTCAAATTATAGTAATGTAAACTTTGTAGTCACACAATGAACTATTTTAGGACCCCTCTTTTCTCCGTTTGCACCTGCAATCTAATTACTGGTCTATGAAATTGAGAAGCTTCTGGCAAAAACAGCACATGTCCAAATCAAATTACTTGAAAGCGATATTCTTGCTCCATCAAGTAGTCGATATACATTGCTAAATATTCATCATCCGAATTCAAAAACAACATAAATGCCGAAATAACTGTATTTTTTTTTATTGTTAATTGCTGAGAGTTTTAATATTGATGATTCTTTAGTCACCTTTGGAATGATGATTCTCCTTTACTACATGTTTAAATCTACTTTTTTTAATAATACAACTTATTTTGTCTTTCTGTGTTCCATAATTCTGTTTCTAAATAGCTTATTATCTGCCTAATATAAATTTTAGGGCATGTATTAGTTTATAAAGATTAGCTTTACCGTATTTGTTTAAAATAAATTTTTATAAAACGTTGTTTCTTTCATAAGAAACTTCCATATTCTATTTTTCCTTTAGATATGAATTTTTTATGCAGGTGACCTGAGTAAATCTTTTTTTACTAAGAATAACTTGCTTTAAATATTGGACAAACACGTCATTTGAAGTAGAAATACAGTGTATAAATGAATGAGGATCATTTGTAACTGTTTCGAACAACTAAAAACTAACGGCCAGAAACTAAAACATCTTAAATACATTTGTGAGCTAGACTATTTTACCGAAATTTCGAACGAAACTTTAACCCATATACACCACCCTTAGTTGAAACAAACTAACCCACTTTCCTTGCTCAAAACTAAATGTGAAGTAATCAACTTTAGATCCATTTCTTAGCACTAAGTTCTGAACTGTTTCACTGTATTTCATGTTTCAAAACAGTTTTACAAAACAATGAACAAACCGGTATTATATTATTTACTGAAAGTTCCCTTTCATTAAAGTTTTGCCACGTCACTGGAAATTTAGAAACAGAGTAGTGTTACTGCAGTGACGCCAACTGAGACTGAAAGCGATAGAATTGATAAAATAAAGTGGTTAATGGTCTAAGGCTCTGCCCAACTACCAACTTCATGGTGGCTCATGACATTCTGTGATTTATTGGCTCGGTTTAAAACAACCTCTCTGCGTTGTATCTACAAGAAATGCCAGAAACTAAAACATGTTGGGAGATTGATAGACGATTAATTCAAGTATTAAAATGTCAGGAGATGTAGAGAATTCGTTTCTCTGCTCTGACAGCGATTAGTGAATTCGAGGGTATTGTGTAAAAAAGAAGGATGGAGTTGTTTTGTTTATTTATTTCAACAACTTATTTAGATAGCTAGAGTCAATAACCTAAATGAGTAAAATTATAGTCTTATGTATAATAAATTATTTTGATTCCAGGAATAGTTTTACAGGCATGGGTAAGTCCCAGTATATTGAATTTTTTTATATATACAGGGAGACCCGTTTTTCATTTACCATTGTAAACCGTAGGGCTACAAAGTCGGTTAAATTACAAAAAAGTCGCGTCATTTCATGCCAATTAAGAAACAGTAAATAGATCTAAGATATCTGCGAACATTCCTTAAATATTCTGAAAAAACTGAAAATTCCGATTTTGGAAAATCTGATATAATATCTTCATTACACATGATAGACAGCTGCAATTTAGTACTTTTAAATAAATACATAAGAGGAATTCATATCTACTAAAAGAACATTTTTAGGCCTACGCAGATATCTCGGTTCTGTTTACTGTTTTTTTCATGGGCCTGAAATTACACGACGTTTTTGTAGTTTAACCGATTCCGTATCTTCTACGGTTTGCGAGATACCAAAGGTGGGAGATGAAAAACGGATCCCTCTGTATATTGTATGAGTCTACTTTGACTCAAATAATAGCCACCCTGAATATCTCGATCTAATGCAAATATTATTTTGAGTAAAAATGCGTCGATTTGCTAGGGGAAAGTTGAAATGTATTGTTAAAAAAATGTTACCCCCTATCTTATGATACATCATTTTTAAGGGTCTAAAAATAGCAATTCTTTGACACTAGAAGAGTTGGAATTGGTTCATACATTCGTGAGATCGAGGGGTAGTTTTTTCTGGGGCTGGGCATCAAAAGAAAAGACTAGAGCAGCAACAAAAATTTATTTTTTAATATATTTTTCTTGCTTTTGACTACAGGTAGATATTACAACGTTTCAATAACATCTTTAATCCGTTGTAAAAATATTCATTTGGTTTCTCCACTGCTATAAGTTCGTCATTGTCCCTGAATATTGTCTCCTTAAGTGTTTTTTTGAGATTCGGAAACAAAAAGTAGTCAGTGGGTGCTAAATCTGGACTATAAGGCGTGTGTTCAATTTCTTCGAAATCACAATCAGCAACAGCAGCTTTTGCAAGTCTTAACGTGTGCCCAGGTGCATTGTCGTGGAACAACGAAAAACATCAGTTCTCCGCGTCTTTTCACTCTAACGGAATCTCTGAGGCGATGCACAAGCTTGAATAATGCTCTCTCGTTACTCTAGTACCCTTCGTCAGATAATCAATGTACAAAATTCTCAAGTAGTCCTAAAAAAGGGTTGCCATCATTTTCCTGCAGACCTTAAATTTCTTGGAAGAACTGGAGTCCTTGGCATACCACTGCATTGACTCTTGTTTCAAATCAGGATCATAACAATGAACCCATATTTTATCTCCTGTAACAAGTCGGTTGATAATTAAATCTAGTTCGTATCTACAAAGCGTCAAGAATTGTTCATACGTTACTAGCTGAACACGAATTTGAAATGACGAAAGCATTCGCTGAACTCATTTTGCATTAACCTTTGTCATTCCAATGTAGGCATGTAGAATTCTGAAATACGTGGTTTCTGAAACTCCTAAGATATCTGCTAATTGCCCTTTCTTCAGTCTTGTATCTTCCAGTAACAAACACTTTGATTTTTCAACAACATCTCACGTGATCACTTCAGATGTTGTCAAAAGGGGATCGACGGGAATCATCCAATGATTCTCGACAACATTTAAATAATTTTGACTACACGCAAATAGTTTAGGTGGAACGACATTCATTCCCTTACACAACTAATATTTCTTCAAGAATAATTTTTCAAGTTTTTTCTTGTTTTGCAAGCAATTCTATAACAGCACATTATTTGATTATATTCATTTTGAGAAATTAACACATTGTGCGACGACACAAACTGACAGATAATGAAATTAATAATGTTGCATTTGTTCTGTAAACTGACGTACCGTTTTCCAAGAAATATGTGAATAAAGAAAACTTTGTGGAAAACTGTGTCAACATTTAAAACGGCCTAGTCCGCGGATGTAAAAACTACCCCTCATATAGCTAAAAACTGTACGATTAGATCCACCCTGAAATTTTCGTAATCTAAAGCAAATATCATTATGAATAAAAACGACAGATATATTCACCGAAGAAAAAGTTGGAAATATGCTATTAACATTCAGAATTTCCAAAACTAAAATCATATTTTGGTTCTTATAAATCAATTAAAAATAGTCGATATCCATAATGAGAAATTTTTGTTCTGCTTGTTTTGTCCAAGTATTCAGAATAAAAATGGAAAAAGACTAGATATCTGTTACAAGCTTTTGTTTTCTTAGAAACATCGAGAGTAGTTAATATTAATTCATTGATGTGAAATATAAGATGATATAAAATGGTATCCACCTTAGTAGAAGGAATAGATAATTTCCATTATGGAGATGAAAATTGTTGTGTTCATTAGAATCGCTTTTGTTTCCAATAAGAGAAATTTAGGTCACCAATCCGTAATAGATTTAGTGCAGAAGTTCGCGAAAACTGCTACACAAATCGAAGATCTCGGTAATTTCGCCCTGGATCCAACCACATCTATCCCAAAACTAGTTAAGTTAACTCATCCGTCTGTTGGCTCAATGCATAAGATTTGGAAATTAACGAGTTCTTTTCTTACGAATTTTAAATTCTTCTCCAATCCAGCGAAAACGAGAATTAAATTTTGTGAAAAAATGATCCAAAGAATTATAAACGACCCAAACTTTTTAAACAATATCTGTTTTAGTGATGAATCTATCATCGTGTCTGTGAACAAATATAATTGCTATTATATTGGCTAAATTCCCCAGATGAGCAATATGTTAACCGGTATTCTAGATGCCATTATTGAAGAAAACCTGAATACACAACTGTATTTAACCTTCCTAGAAAATCTGTTAGATTCAGTCATCACCCAGTCCTTGGAAAATTAAACTAACAAAAAAAAATGATGCATAGAAAAATTGCATTTTCAACAAGACACTCTCGCTTTAATATATACTGAGACAATTATTGGACCAAATATTTCCTGGAAAATAGATTGATAAGAGAGATCCCCAAGAATTGCCGGGAAGATCTTCAGATTTAGCTAACTCCACTGGATTTCTTCCTTGTGAGTCATTTAAGAATATACGTTTTCAGAACACAATCTGAGAGTAGGTATTCAAGAATTCAGAATAAGAATTACCAAAGGAATGTAATCAGATTACCTGTGAAACGTTCACAAAAGTTCAGCAAGAGTTCCAAATAAGCTATATTTTTGCCTAGCTAATAATGGCCGACGTTTCGAAAAAATTTCATATAACCGTAGTATTAGTATTATACATTACCTTGCAAAATGATGCATCACAAGGTGGTGCTATTTAAAATTTTCAGGTTGGATAGCTAGAAGAAAGTGATGAAACATAATATTTTTTAACAATGTATTTCAACAGTAGGTGTAGAAGTATAAAATCGGAATTTTTTTTGTAAAAATTACATTTTATTTATTTGAAAATTATAAAAAATATTTTATTCAAAAGTCTGTCTCCATTGGAATTCATACATTTTTCCCACCTCTCCGGCAGGTTATGAATGCCACGCCAAAGAAACAATTCTTCCTTTGAAGCGAACCAATTGTCGAGCCATTTTCGTACATTTTCATACGAATCGAGATGTTGTTCGGCGAGTGCATGTCCCAATGATGCGACCAGATGGTAATCGGACGGAGCCAAGTCTGGAGAATAAGCCGCATGCGCTAGTATTTCCCAATTGAACGCCTCGATCGTATCCGTGACCCGTTTTGATGTGTGTGAGGGGGCATGTGGGACCCATTTTTCCACTTTCTGAATCTTTCCCATAGCTTTCAGACGAAGAGATGCTGCTTTCTGCGTCACATTTAATTGTTCCGTGAGTTCTTGTTGAGTCTGAGTATCGTCTTCATCCAATAAGGTTTGCAAGTCCTTGTCTTCAAACTTTTTCGGTGGTTTCCCACGCTCCTCGTTTCTCACGTCAAAATCACCACTTTTAAATTTTTTAAACCACTCGAAGCACTGAGTTTTGCCAAGAGCATGTTCACCGTATGCTTCGACAAGCATTCTATGCGATTCTGCAGTAGTTTTCTTCAAATGATAGCAGAAAACCAATGCTGTCCGCAAATCATAGTTCGTAGGCACAAAACTCGACATGTTTGAGGTTATAGAAAAATATACCGGTGTATGAAACTTAGGTTATTGTGTGTTGACAAACTTCGTCAGCTGTTAGAGGAGGAAGATGGCGCTGTAGCAGCGGTCTTACGGTCTTTAAACTGATAGCGAGCACCATCTATAGGGAAATTCCGGTTTCATACTTCTACAACAATATTTGTTTTGATCGAGACATATTCAGGGAGGTTATTTTTGAAATTAGAGCACTGTATACGTGGTTGCCATTTAACAATTTTTTGCGTTACAAAAAGAAATTATAAAATTTCAGGTGTCATAATTTTATTGTTTGTGTTACTGTGATTTGGTGGTTGTGGACTGTTAAGGAAATGTTTGTGATTTTGAACTACTTTGCGAATTTACACATCTATTTTTCTATTGTATCAAGTTTTTTCAAGATTATGCTATTTTGTACAGTATTAAACGTTAACTTATTGGATGGACTACTAATTTTTTCTGAAGTTTGTTGTCATTAATTTCTGACAGATGTAATTACGTTTTCTTTTTAAGTAAAACGTTACAGTTTATTAACGCTATAAATATGCTGTACCTTGAGACACGGTAAAAAGTAACACTTGCAACAAAAAGTATTCTCTTCAGTTTCATTGGTTGCTTGCGTATTAATGCGAAACTAGCCAGATGGCATCAGAATGCTAAAAGCTAAAATTTTGAATTTTGTATTTTTTTTAGTTCCTATGGAAGAATTCAGATAAAATTATATGACCTTAGGTTTTTAAACACTATCAGATAGGCAAGAAAAATCGTGGAAAATTTCCATTTGGGATCAGGAAGGTTAGAAATGAAAAACTGTACTTCAAATTTAATTTTACTAGTGAGGATTTCGACATTTTGAAAACAATTAAATTATTGCGACAGTACTCTGGAGCTAAATATATTCAGCTAAAGTCTAGCATTACTTTAAGAATAAGTGATGATCTAATTAGTTGGTGTGATTCTACAAAAAATTTAGGACTTTTGTCTGATATTAATCTTCGTTATACTAAACATGTAAGTAATTTGATACAGAAAACTTATCTACGCTTAAGACTTCTATATGCAAATAAAAAATTTTGAATTTCAAATTAAAGGAAAAACTTTGTGAGAGCCCCTTGTTTTGTCCATTTTTTATTATTGATATATCGTTTACTATCCTTGTCTTGATATGGTCAACAAGAAACGTATTCAAAAGGTACAAAACACTTGCTGTCGATATGTTTTTGATCTTAGAAAATGTAATCATATCTCTAGTAAAATTAATCAGATACAATGGTTAAATATGGACAATTTATTTAAGTATTTTATTTTGGTTTTTGTTCACAATTTATACACAACTTCAATGCCACTCTACCTTAAAGAAAAACTGATTCCAAGAAATACTATTCATAATGTTAATGTTCGTGGCAGAGACACATTAACAATGCCTCTGCATAGCACTTCCATGTTTCAGAGATCATTTTCGTACAACGCAATTTATTTATACAATAAACTAAACCTAGATTTTAAAAAGTATACCTTTCCTAATTTTAAAAAGAAACTCAAAAAAATATCTTTTAGATCAGCAGTTACTTGGCAACTCATTTTAATTCTTGATATTTTTTTCTCTTTTTTTCTTTCTCTTCTGTTTGCATAATTTTAGGGATAATCTACTCATTACTTTTACGTTTTACTTTCTTTCTTACTTTTTTTCATCTTTTCAATTTAATGTTACTATTATTTATATTTATATTTTTTTATGTAATTATTTACATTGGGTTAAGTGTAAGAATAGCCCTAGAGCTAAACTTCGCCCAGGGAGTAAATTAATTAATGTAAATTCATTAATTTAATAAAGACGTTTTATTATTATTATTATTATTATTATTATTATTATATTTAAATAGTAAAATAGTATTCTGCTATTTGTAAAGCCCGTTTGACAAACTTACATATGTATTTGAGTTGAACTTTGACCTTAAGGTGTACCTACCAATTATATTCATAGATTTCATAAACTCTTGTTTAATTTTTACAATTTTCTTGCGTTGTTCTTTACAATTTCTTTTAACACTTTTTCTACCAGGTTGCATAAATTGCAATCGTGGTACAATGTACAAGAAGTTTTTCTGCGTGTACGTTTTAAATATTCCTTCGGTATAAAGTAACAATTGCTAAAAGTGACATTTCATTTTCATTAAAGCACTAGTTAGTTTATAATTATAACATGTAACTAGGAAAAATTGTAATTACCAATGAATTGAGTGCTTTATATAGTGGCAGTATATTATGGAGTCATTTATAAGTTCATAAACCAAATGGAATTGCTTTATGCAGTAGATTACTTAAATGGTAAAACTAATAAACCATAATTTAGTGGTGATAAAATTTGTTATGACATTTTATTTAACATTAAACGTGACTCATATAAACAACAATCGTGTTTCTGAGATTGTTAAATAATGATATATTGGCTAAAACAGAATTAATTATGTTTGACCCGAAATACCAGTCTCACTTTAAAAACTAACCACTCTGGATGGAAGGCACTGTCGAGCTTTAAACAGCCCAGCCAGCCGGTTTGGTATTGTTTATTCATCGTTATATTCTAATTGAATATTTTAAGACCTCCTTAATCTTGTACTCTTATTTATGATTATTCAGGTGATTAGGCGGTTTTTATACGCCTCTGGGCGTAAAATATTCCTCGATGGTTTTTGTTTTATTTTATTTTCTGCATTATTGTGACAGACGTTTATCGAGATGAATTTAAAATTGTTGTTAATATTATTTTCTTAACAGTAGAAATAATTATGATTTGTCAAGCTGATTAATTAGTTGATGATGAATAACTGTTGCTAATTATATTTTGACTTACTTAATTATAATTATTCGCGTAACTGAATAAACTGTTAACTATCTATTAGAAATTAACTACTTGAATTTTATTATAACTAATATAAATTAATGTTCGTAAAATATAACAAATAAAATGGAAAAATAATAACAGCTTTCGGAGACGAATAATTTGTCGAGCTTAAATACACACAAATATTGTTATTATTGATGATACTTTACACAAGTTGTTGGCTGTTAAAGTAGAAATTATTTGATTAATAAAAAACAGAAAAAACTTTATTTCCTATTTTTATTTCTAGAGGACTTCCAGCCAGGTACATGAACAATTTGTCCTACGTTTCGTCCGAGTTTTCGGACTTTTTCAAGGTTAAAAGCTAAAAATAATGGTTTTACATAAGTTTTAAATTAGATTAGTGACAGAATGCATATCTAAAAATGTGTTTTCTTACCTAATATTTTCCTATTTTAATTTCATTGTATGGGTGGGTTTTATTTTGTTTTTCATCATTTTTTTATTTGATAGGTATGTGATGTACGGCTATCCAATATCATGAGAATGTTTACAATAACTCTGTCACTCGGACCATAAATATACTTCAGCTGTTATAATTACCTACTCTTAAAAAGAAACACATCAACAACGACACCAAATACTGATCATTCTCTGCCTAACTCGTCGAACTACACGTACATCACATACCTATCAAATAAAAAAATGATGAAAAACAAAATAAAACCCACCCATACAATGAAATTAAAATAGGAAATTTATGTTAGGTAAGAAAACACTTTTTTAGATATGCATTCTGTCACTAATCTAATTTACGACTTATGTAAAACCATTATTTTTAGCTTTTAACCTTGAAAAAGTCCGAAAACTCGGACGAAACGTAGGACAAATTGTTCATGTACCTGGCTGGAAGTCCTCTAGAAATAAAAATAGGAAATAAAGTTTTTTCTGTTTTTTATTGATCAAATAATTGTTATTATTGTTTACCAACTAGGTTGTTTTTTTTATGTATTTGTTTTAGATTAAAGTACAAAGTCTACTAGTATTTACGGTAGCAAGTCCCAAATTCTAGAATACTTTGTGGAATTTAGTTTTGTCAAATAAGAAAATTTTATCAATACTACTTGTAAGATAAAAATTAAATCAGTTATCTATCAAATCACTATTAGAGATCGGATATCGGCGAGTTATTCCAGTGCCGTCTACAGAAACCTTGATAAGAAATGTTTGTCATATGAATTTGTTTACTTCGTATAAAGTTTTATATAACAATATAAAAACTAATTCGTTTATGCATTTTTTATAATCATATAATTTAAAAAACCTTCTAGGTATCCAAAAGAATTAGTTCGATTGTAAATCAAATTAAAACCGATTGCGAATGTTTTCTTAACGCCTCTTAAGTCACCGACGTAACTCGCAGAAAATCCTAGGATTTTGTGTTGGGTAAGGAGAGACGAGGCCCTACAGTTTATTGTGGAGTCCGAACCACATCTAAGGCATCGACAGTTTTCTCCCATCTTAATCCGAAACAAATTACAAATAAAATTTCTAACTTGATCCGGGATGGATTCGAACCATCGATATTCGGTACCGAGTAAACAGCTATAAACGCTTTACGTACTCGGCTACCATATAGATATTCGAATGTCCTCTAAAAATCGTATACCTATTTAACGCAAACTGTGAATTAACATTTGCATTATTCTCGCAGGTAGAATGTTATGCAATACTTCCCCGCCGCGCCGGTGCTACGATACGTATATATGTATGTGATTTTTCACGAATTTCTATCCAATACACTACGAAAACGAAACATTAATTTTTGCTATTTCTTATTAAGTGATAATTGTAAATTTAGGTGGCTGAACTATTATGGGCCTGGATGAATTACTTATATTTATAAAGATATTAGCACTGTCATTAATTAGGTTCTTTTGAAAGTGACAACTGTTTAATATTGTAATTGTTATTAACAATTAACACTACACCTTCATAATAGTTCGGCTACTTACAAATGTGATTAATAGGCTATATATCTGTATCGCTTTAAAACAAAATACAATCGTATCAGTTGTCAAAGTTGAAAAATTATCATAATTTGTATTATTAAACACATTTGGTAGTTTTCTAATAAAAAAAGGCGCGTGGTGTAGCTTTAAGTGACAATACGCATCGATCAGTTATTGATGCCCACATCTCGGAAATTCAGCTCGAGAAATTGCTATTTCTCCTTCAATTCCTCGATCTACAGTGCAAGGCATTATTAATTTTTATAAGAAAACCGCCAGTGTAATGTAACCCAAGGTAAAAAAAACTGGTCGCCATCACGGATTTCACGTCTGGATCAACACTCTTTAAAAAGAAATATAAGAACAAATCGACTTGCGACTGCAAAAAAAATCACAGTAATATGGAGGCAAGCTATTAGTGGAGAAGTTTCTTTATCAACAACCAAATGCACAATAAACTGGGATATAAATTTTGCAAGGTAAGTTTTAAATTTTTGCAATGTTCCTTTCGTACTCAGTACTCACTGTTTCATTAATTTGGCAAAAGAAAAGCCGTTGCTAACAAAACAGTAGAACATTAATTTAAGATGGTCCAAAGAGCACAAGGAGTAGACTTAACAACAATAGTATAGCGTGATTTGGAGTGACGAGTCTAAATTCGAAATTTGTTTGGGCGATACCAGAAAGCGTGTGCTTAGAGCACCAAAGGATACTTATCATCCTGATTGTTTGGTAAGGAAAGTCAAATTTCCCGCATTAGTTATGGTCTAGGGGGTATGAGTGGAGGGGGCGTAGGAAAACTGCATTTCGTAGATGGCACTCTGAACGCAAAAAAGTATAAGCAAATCCTAAATGCCAGTGTGTTGCCATCAATACTGTATTTTCCAGCAGGATGGTGCTGCCTATCATACGGCCAAAACTGTGCGAAATTTGCTTATAGAACTTAATTTATCTCCTATAAGGTGACCCTCCAGCAGTCCAAACCTAACGCCAATACAATCTCTGTGGCACGAAATGAAGAGAGAGTTGCGCAGGCATCCAGCGTTTCCGTCAATGATCTTAGAATTAGATTACAAGAAATTTGGGATAATGTGACTCCTGAGGAGTGTGCTAAACTGATGGATACAATGCCTAATAGAATTAGAGAAGTCATTGCTAATAAAGGCGATGTAACACAGTGTTAAATAAGTGGCCGAACTATTATAAACCTGTAGTTACAATCGTTAATGCCAATAATAATACTAAACAGTTGCAATTTTCCATGTTTTCTTCTCATTAATCAGAGTGCAAAAACACCTAAGTAATGGCGGTGGTAATATCTTCATACAAGTTATTATTTATTATTATCATTATTATAAACGTATTAAGTTTTGCTATTTTTTATAAAGTGATAATTGTACATTTAAGTGGCCGAACTATTATGGGCTAGGTTCGTGCTACCTCCACAGCCTATATTGAGAAGATGTGGCACTTGGCTGAATACAGCACCTTATTACTACAGAAATTTGCAGACAGGTGGCGGATTTTAACAGCAGAACATATGGAGCAACTTTTAAGAATATACTTCGTTTGTAAAGAATAATACCGGTTCATTCACTGTGAAAGATTTGACAAAAAAAATGTTGCTTTCTTGATAATTAGGGAAACAACAGTCTTTTTACCTTTTTCACAAATATGTAACATTTTTTTCATATGTTTATTAGTTACGGTAAG
Organism: Rhamnusium bicolor; assembly: GCA_029963845.1. Taxonomy (NCBI): domain Eukaryota; kingdom Metazoa; phylum Arthropoda; class Insecta; order Coleoptera; family Cerambycidae; genus Rhamnusium; species Rhamnusium bicolor. Next base: position 86,497 of record JANEYF010004428.1, on the reverse strand, counting down.
GCCTGATTCTGTTAAATGTTTATAAAAGTTGAAAGTAGAAATGTTGTTTTTGTGTGTGAATATGCTCTCTAATCATATCAAATGATCTACCTATATAATATGCTGCATTACGTTCTGGACAATCTAACCAATACTAACAAGATAAAATGAAATTAGACATGTAAAAAACGGTGTTTTATAATAATTAATGTTTAATTTCACAATGGCAAGACGGCATTTTCAATTAACTGGAGTGCCATGTTTATTGTCACTAACTCCCATTTTATTTCGCATATTGTTGCGGTGAATACTAGAATCTTTTGTATACAGGATGAATCGTCTGGATTAGGCCAAAATAAAATGGTGAGGTGTCCCCACCGAGAGATGTTAAAACGTACAAAAAGAAAGTCAATAAAACAAAAATAGGCAAATCATGTCACTTACACGCAAAGCTATTGCGTGTAAGTTGTCGTTCGCGAGTCGGAGATCATGATATTTTACTGACGGACTTTTACATAGCGGACTAGTCTACTATTACCATTTGGCTTAGTCAGATGAATCACCCTGTATACGGGAAACATACGAAAACTTCTTTAACTGTCTTGGTTAATGTCATAAGTAAACTATTTAAAGTTAGGATTAGTTTTCGTTGTAAAAAAAAGCATAAAACTTCTAACTACCCATTGAACTTAAAATTGCCATCATATCTAATTACACCAAAACTCGTTAACCTGTCAATAAAACACTATTTATGGAAGTTTTTGCTGTATTCCAATATGCATTCATCAAATCAGACCATCTTTGAATAAACAATATTGCACTGAGATTACGCTGTCGTTTTATAGGCAATTTGCGTTTGCAAATTATAACATCAAACGGTTTACGATTATTTCACAAGAAGTTAAAGCGATTCCACAATTATTAATTATTATTAATTAAATATTTCCCCTTTAGCTTGTAGAAATATAATATCTCGACATTAGTTGTGCATAGTATGTGGCCGTACATTTCTTACAACTTTATTATCATTTATGGTCATAAAATTGGGATTATATTTTGGATATCTTTGGTGTAACTTAAAACCATTCTGTAAAATTTTAGATACTTATTTGTATAGAACAAGAGTGATGAAATTACTCAAACATAAAATCTAGAATTAAGGGCACATTTTCAATTATTTAGCAGCTTAAATATTTGAATTTATATTTGACATTGACATTTAAATTATCATAAAACATCCGTTTTATAATATATATTAACGCCTAAGCTTAAATTTATGTTTAATACATTCAGAGTTAAAGCTTTTTTTCACTATTTCTTCGAAGTTTTCTAAAAATAAATCCATTGGAAAATGCTCTACCACTTTTATTTAAAGTATTTTTTATAAAATAAGTAAGTATCTTATGCTGCAAGAAAAAGTATTCGAAAATTAATAGTTTCAAAGCAAAAAAAAACGTAATTAAATATCATTAAAATAATGTATTGGTAATAATTATGTATTTTATTGGTCAGAATATTCTACTACTATTCTGGTGTTCGGTGATAATTAAATTGTTTAATTTAATAGCTGATATTTATTGTGCAGAAATTAATAACTGGCATGGTGTTGTGGACAGGTACACCATCCTGTTGCTAAATAGGATTATTATAATTCACAAGAGGAATTTCTTCTAAATAGTTTTCTATGTTATTTTCCAAAAATTTTAAATACCGTTACTCGTTAGTTTACTTCGAAAATAATAAGTTACTGGTCCTAACTCTATTGGCCAAAATGGCATACCAGACATGAACAGATCCGTGATACTGCAATAGGGAACTTGCACATTTTTTTTTACTTCATAAAAATGTTCTACAATACTAAAAAATAAGATATGCAAAATATGACGCCTTAATTCCCAATAATAAATTTGTTATAAATTATTAAAGTTTCGCGCGCGAGCGAACCGTTTCAAACAGGTTCAAAAGCGCGGGAGTAGTCGTGACATCACACCATACAATTTACAAGCGACGACGGAGAACTCGACCGCTTGATTTCAGTCGTAAAAATACCAGCATCGCCATAAATTTTAAGTGTATACTTAAAATGGAAACAAAAACTCCTTATTTTAAATATTGCAGTAGGTCTCTACATGTGTGTGAAGATCATTTTAATGTAAGTACATTATTAAATACTATATGTTTATCTACTAGTTTTTCGCAGGCGGGCAATAAAATATTCTGAATTCCGAATTATTGAATTTTAATTAGGGTAGGATTAAATAAAGAATGTGTATACAATGTTAGAAAATAAGATTAGTAGATAGAATGTAATTTAGTGATACTAAGTAAAGGTAATTTCCTGGTGCAAAAGTAAACAGCTATTTATTATTATACTCTTCGCAAATACGTTTACGAAGAGTATATTGCATTTGATCGGGACATTTCTAAAATCGTTAATATCGCTCGCAGAGAAAAAAATCAATTCGTTCGTCATCGAGTTCTGAACAACTTTCAAAATGTCCGTCTGTTCATCTGTCCGTCCGTCTGTCCGTCCGTCACGTTTCTTGTAAGCACGATAACTAAAGAAAGAAAAGTCCGATCGAATTGAAATTTGGGCTATAAGTTAGTGTTAGCTAGAGGAAGAAATCCATTGTTTTTGAAAAAAAATCAAATAGTAAATAAAAAAGTTATAGGACATTTTATTTAAAAATATGATTCTACAGAGGGTTGCAATTTTCAATGTGCTACTAAAATTGAAGTAATTTTCTATAGACACCAAAATGCTGTAAAATATACTACCACAAATTTCGCCTACGCAGTCGGCATCATCGGGAGATGAAAAAAATTGAAAATTAAATATGTGATCGATATATTAGGTATTGTAAGAATGAATCTTAGTTTATACTATAAAATATACTGCCACGCGCTTCGCCAATACAGTCGGCACCATCGGGAGAGAAAGTTAAATATGTAGTCAATACATTAGGTATTGTAAGAATGAAGTTTATAAGACAAACACAAGATTCCTTTCAAAAAACTGCGAAGAGTACCTACAGAATGTACAACAATTATATAAAAGTTCAATAACAGTACTGTCTGCGAAGAGTAAAATGTTTATCTCTAGTATATATAGTATATTGCAAATACCTTTCCCTTGTCCTTTAATTTATTCTATTCAAATTTTACATTTATCTATTATGTGAATGATAACACGAAACAGTCACTTATTTCCCTTGCCCCAAAACATAGTACGAAAATACCTACGGTAGGTAATTATACATTTGCGCAACATTTCCTTTGCAGCAAATGTCTTCTATAGAGACACTTTACGCGTGTGTACAAATAAAAAACACGAAAAATGTAGAAGTGGCTGTTGTAAAGAATTACCCTAAATTCTTTCATAAGACTAAGTCTGCTAAAAATGCTTTGTTGCGACTAAGCATTTTGTAGTTATTTCATTTTATTCCGTGATCAAGTCATAACTATTTTATGTTTATAAATTATTACTAAAAGCTAAAAAAATACATACTTCTCTGCCTTGACCCCGCGGACCTCTCCAAGGGAAAAACTTTCACGATTTTGTATAAAAGATGCCACCATAAACATATCCACTTTAGGCAAATTATCAGATTGGCCCTTTGAAAAACCTTGATCAGTCATTTTAAAATATCTGTACAACTACAATAAGCGGTACTATAAAACACAATTATATATTTATATCAGAACAGTCACTAACAAATCAACCACAGTCTAATAACATCATATTGTACATATGTTTATATAGAATGTCATACTTTGTTAATTTGTTTGTATTATTATTTTTAAGTATTTTATGAATGAGTTGATTTTTTAGTTTTCTTTTTTCTGTATATATGTATATATTAATATAAATCTTACTCTGTACCCCATACAAGTTGTAAATAATCTACTTAATTGTGAATAAAGACTTTAAATTGGAATTGGAATTGGTAAACATCTGATTGTGTTGCTTCCCGGCGCGACGACTACCGAATATTGTATGGTGTGACGTCACAGTCAATAGTAGCTCGTTTCGGGCCACTTCAATTTTTTCGCTGTTTAGATCTTTCATACTGATCGCGTGGAATTAGAAATCTTATTTTTTTGTGAAGTACACGTTTTATTACAACGTTACGCTATGTTTTTTAGTATTATTATTATTTTTAAAATTATAGGCAAGTTCCCTATTTAGCAGATTGAAGTTTTCTGTTAAACATTCCTGCCGTTGTAAACATCGTCTCATCCGTGAAAACAGTTTTATTTAAAAAATATTAATTTCCTGAATACATTTTAACATTTCTTGGCGAAAGTGTGATGTATTCTTGCATTAGATCATGAATCGGGGTATACTTATACAGCTTATATTAGTTATAATGCCATGATTTGTCAAAAAATTTAGCAGCTTCCGGAATAAATCTTTCTGGATCTAGAAGAAAACAAGTTTTTTGTGACCTCTATAGAAAGTAATAGTTTCGTCCCTCAAATGCTGGCAGAAAATGGTACTTTCTCTCCCTAGGGAGGCAAAATAGCTTTCCTCCGTATGGAGGAAAGTATTTTCTACCAGCATTTTTTACTAGACATCAAAATTAAGGCAAGTAATTTCATTGTAAAGTGTTATAATGTTTTATTAATTTTAAACAATACGGCTTATTTTAGAAATATAAATATAATTAACATTTCAATTTTTATTATCAATTTTGTCATCGTAACAACCACTTAAAACTGGTATTTTAATATTCCACGGCTTACTTACCATTCAAATTATTCGTGTTATTAAAACTCTCATAATGCCAATATATGTATACTTTAAGAATTGTTATTTATATTTCACCCATTTTTTATACTAGAGGTCCTAGAAAAAATCATATATGTAATATGGGAGGACAGCGTAATTTCATCCCTTGGATGATTACCGCGTTGGCAATTAAACTTTATCCGCGGGATGAAATGTTACACTTTCCTCCCTTGTTATACAAATAGCTATTTAAACATGTACTAAAAATTTACCTTTAAAAAAAAGTAAAACATTTATGTCTTCCTCTTCGTTCCTTGCAACAGTTCTTCTCTTCTTCTGAACAATTACTGTATTTCTAGACGATGTGGTGTTGTTTTTTCTAGAAACTGTCGATGATACTTAATTCGAGTTATTGTTGCGTTATTACCATTTGAATAATACAAACGTATTATCTCATGTTTATCTGCTTCCGATTAGCCCATTTCGAAATAGATACAGGGGAAAACAAAAGTCCATTTTTCTCGATATTATGATTTGTGTGCCATCTTTTAGATTATAATGGAATATATAAGGACGGCATACATGATACAGTTTACCGGAAGGCAGGCCTTCCGGTTTGCAAACCGGAAGGCAAACCGCATCGTTAGTGGTTATATTGGCCGCAAGGCCCGGCCTGAACTCTCGGCCTCCCGAAAAACTGCCAGCGCTTGAAATTTTGCCTGCCAGCTCGCCTTATATTACCGTAAACAAGTCGGACCGTGTGTGTGTCTGGTAGGTACAGGCCAAGAGTATCGGTTGTACCACTTAAGATGTAAGTCCAAATAAAGACTTTATTAATTTAGATAAAGAAAAGAGTCTTATACGAAAGTTGTTGTACATCAATCGTACTACAAACTAATGTATTTAAAACTTATAGAGGATGTTCAAATTTTTCTTGGTCAAATAAAGTTTTATTTTTTTAAATGGAACAGGTATATTATTACACTACACATGTTTATAGCAAAGTGACTGCAAATCCTATTAACATTAAGTTTTCTTCAGATGTCATCGCGTGATAACTCTTCACCACACTACATTTAACGCTGAACAAAACCCGCTGCGAAAACGTAGCTTATATGCCTGAGCAGAGAGTACAGGTTTAACCTCCCGGTTTGGTGGCCGGAAGACCGGTCTTCCAGCAAACCGTATCGTGTACTACAAGAAAACTACAAAACTACAAGGAGAACTACAAGACAAAACTACATTTAAAGAATGCCCATGTAGGGGAAGAGCCAATATTTTTTTGACCTAATGAAAGGAGAAATATTTATGTTTATATGTATTTTGTATTATTATTACAAAATGTATTTCACTTTTGCACATTTTCAATTGCTGGCAACTGATCAGTTAAATACAATTTTTTTTACAATATTTGTGAGTTGTATGAGGTTTTAACGTTTAAAATTACTCTGATGTATATAAAATTTCTAAAATTTATAAAATGTCACTATTTTGCCTTTTCCCCTATGCCCTTCACATGTCTTAAAAACGGTTTGGGCAAATATAGGTAAACTATATATTTTTGAAATCTTACTGTTTTCAAAAATATATAGTTCGTTCATTCTTCGAAATCCCATAAAATAAACCCTGTGGATGGATGTCAAAATATGTGGGAAAACCTGTACATAAATTTGAACTGTAGGATTTATTTTCATCAATATTTATTAATGACAAATTTCTCTTTAAATATTTATATTCACCAAATTATTGAAAACATGGTATTAAATTTTAAAATAAGACAGTTGTCTATTAATTTATTTTACTATGTATTTAATAACTGTACAAAAATGGGCAAAATTGAAAAACTAAAAGTAGCCTACTAATTAATTAACTAATTCAAATGTGCCGACCAACGAAAGGCTTTGAAATTAATGATTATGAAGACATATCTCTTACCTGGAATGTAGGTAGGTGTCATTTTTTATCTCCAGCTGGTAATAATATGTTTGTATACGTATATTTTATATGTTTTATTTTGTTTTTTTTTTTTTAGTAAAATTAAATGTGCAAAAATACCGTCTATACTTTTTTTCCTGCAGAGAATAATCCAGTGCCCCAGTAAAAAAATATATTTTAAAAATCGTAAAATTTTTGTTTTGTAATCTAATTGAAGAAATATTCTCGCATGTATTATGCAAAAAGACTTAAAAAGTTAAAGTTAGCACGTTTAATAAAATTTTACGTTTCTTAAATAATTTTCATTGCCGTTATAAAAAAATATTCCACAAATTTTTGAAAGAAAAACGTATTTGTCTCCATACATCAAAGCCAACTACCGTGAATATTATATTTGTTCTGTTAGTCTCCAAGGATTGGAAACTCGTTACATTTCAGTGGTGGTTACCGGTTCTTAGAGCTAAAGTAAATAAAAACAATATCATGTATATTTGACTCTGTTATTTACAGAGAAATACAAAACATATTGTTTTATATTGCATGTATTATTTTCGTTTTATTCAACAACATACATTTGCATGTGAAGTTCCTATGTGTATAGTGTTGGACTACATATGTAAAAAAATAAATGGAGTGATTCTTCACCTCGTAACTCAAAACAAGGAGAAATTACTAAATACATATTTATATAAGACAATAGTTTTATACTGAATAAGATTTGCAGGAAACAACTACTCAGCGGACAAAAGCCTCGACCTACGTTGAATTAAACCTGCAAGTCTTGTTTGGTAAGCTACACTGTTCAAAATTAAACGGTGTTCACATTTACCATTAAAAATATTGTAAAAGTGGTGTGAAAATTTACACATTTTGGTGTAAAATCAAACACCATCAAATATTGTAAAAAGTACACTCATTTATTTAGTAAATCTTACCATTTTTTGGATTAGAAATTATCTTAAATACTACATTTTCGTATATTATACACCATGCTTAGTGTGATTTTACGTTTCTGCGATTGCGTCAAATATCTGACGCATGGTAATCAGTAATTAACAGTTGATGATCATACAATACACAAAATCGTGTCTAGACTTAGTACATTCGGTAGATATTTTATATATTATCTTCAGTGGCGATTTATGTGTTGTGAGCTGTAGAACACAAAGAAATACAGAAAAATGAGAATAGCGATTGGATTATTAAAATCTATTACGGGAAACGAATGACTTAAATATACCTAGTTATGTCATTCTACACTGTTCAAAATTAAACGGTGTTCACATTTACCACTAAAAATATTGTAAAAGTGGTGTGAAAATTTACACATTTTGGTGTAAAATCAAACACCATCAAATATTGTAAAAAGGACACTCATTTATTGAGTAAATCTTACCATTTTTTGGATTAGAAACGATCTTAAATACTACATTTTCGTATATTACACACCATGCTTAGTGTGATTTTACGTTTCTGCGATTGCGTCAAATATCTGACGCATAGTAGTCAGTAATCAGTAACAGTTGATGATCATACAATACACAAAACCGTGTCTTGACTTAGTACATTTGGTAGATATTTTATATATTATCTTCAGTGGCGATTTATGTGCTGTGAGCTGTAGAACACAAAGAAAAACAGAAAAATGAGAATAGCGATTAGATTATTAAAATCTATTACAGAAAATGAATGACTTAAATAGTTATGTCATTCTACAGCTTTTTAGTGCAAATGACAATATACTCCATATAGTGTATAGTGTACAATTAATTGAGTTATCTGAAATGTGGCATTTATATTTAATAAAATACATGACATTTTCACATTTTTGTAGCTTATTTAAAATGAATGTGTTTTCTATCCCTTAAGAATATATCCTTTTAGAAAATTTGCATTTTCAAATTCAACAATTATAAGGTGTATAAATTAATCAAAATAAAGTATAATTTTACAATTCATAGGTGTAAACATTTTACACATAAATAATGGTAAAATTTTACACTGTATCATTGGTGTCTAGTGTACACCTAATTGGTGTGTCCCAATATGTACCCCGTGTGGTGTCAATTTGGTGTGAAATTTTACACCGTATTTTCAACTGTGTAAGATCATTTGTCAATTCGTCACTAGACGTAGACCGGTTTCGAACTTGTTATGTTCTCGTCATTATGCCATAAGTAATGTAAAAGACAAATAATAATAACAAACCAAGCTAGCCTAAAACAGACTTAGCAAAACAGACATGGTGAGTGGTAAGTGTATCCCTCTGGTGCTACTACCAGTCAGACATCACTGATACCTTAGTGACTGATAGCGACCTGCAAAGCAGCTTTTGGTACCTGCTCTCAGTCACTAAGACATCAGTGATGACGATTAGTAGCACTGACCACTAGAGGAATACACTCGCTATGAATGTCTTGTTATATAGATTTTCTTAAAAAAATCTATATATACATTTATGCTCGGCGACTTTGGGCCCCCGTATCTCGAGAACGGCTGATCGGATCGACCTCAAATTTGGGATCTATCCGAATCTCGAGATTTCCAGAAACTTTCCGTCTGTCCGGAACTCCGGAAGTCCGGAACTCCGGTAGTCCGGAAACTTTTCTTTGAAATGCGATAACTGTCCCAAATATTAACCGATCGACTTCAAACTTTTACCAGGGGTAGACCTCCATGGTCTACATATGCCTATTGATTATGAGCCGGTTCCGAAAACGGCAAGTGGGGCAAAAACGGCCCAACAACCAATTTTTTTACCTTCCTTTGAAATGCGATAACTGTCCTAAATATTAACCGATCGACTTCAAATTTGGAACAGGGGTGGACTTCTAAGGGCTACATATGCCTATTGTTTTGCAGCCGGTTTCGAAAACGCGAAGTGGGGCAAAACGGCCTAAAAGCCATTTTTATTTATTTTTTTTTTTTGAAATGCGATATCTGTTCAAAATATTGACAGATCGACTTGAAATTTGCAACAGGGGTAGACCTTTACGGTCTACATATGCGTGTTGATTTTAAGCCGGTTCCGAAAACGGGAAGTGGGGCAAAAAAAAATTAAGAATTTTGTTTTTTTTTTGGAAATGCAATAAATGCCCCAAATATTGACCGAATTGGTACAAATATAGGCATATTAGCATAAGACTCAATAAAATGGATCACAAGGAACCGATTCCGACTATTCACGAACCGCTCCGATCATTCCCGAAGGCGTTATAAGCACTTTTAATAGCGGAATCGTTTTCTAGGTAATCGGACCCAAGGAATCGATTGGAATCATTCTGGAACCGATCCCATGTACTTTGTCCGTCTTTTGAAAATCTATATGGCATCTTCAACGCAGCGGTGAATGTACCTCACTTGTTTAGTCTGTTTTAGGCTAGTCTGGTTTGCTATTATTATTTGTCTTTTCCATTACTTATGGAAAATACTTATTACGATGTGTAGTGAGGAATTGACAAATGATATTAGCTACCAACAAGATTTGCAGGTTTAATTCAACGCAGGTCAGGGCATTTGTCCGCTGAGTAGTTGTTTCCTGCAAATCTTATTCAGTATATAGTTTAGCCCAGCAGGGTTAGAGAGAGTTGTTTGTATTCATAGATATATAAAATCAATAGGCCAAGGGATTTATTAAATAAAAATACCGCAATCAATAATCAAAACCAAAAAGTTGGTCAAAACTAGTGCTGGCAAAAACCGGAAAAAGTGAAACCGGTTAATCGGTTTCCTCAAAAACCGGTTTCGGATAAATCCGGGTATGCAAATATAGATCAAAACCGGTTAATCCGGTAATCGGATATTCGAATAATCGGTTACTCGGATATCGGTTATCCGAATAATCGACTATTCTGATACCCAAAAAAAAACACTTAATCGGTTATCTGAAAACCGGTTAATAAGATACTTGAAAAGCTGATTAATAATAAAACAGATTGAGTTTTTAATTTAAATTTTAGAAGACAAATAAGTTTAATATTTTCATTTCATTAGATCAACTACTAGTATAAAAAAACACGATACAACAATTTTATAGAACTATTATGTACTAGTTATTTTGCCGAGATCGGTATCATCCAAAATTAATACAGAGAGCTAAAAATATTGGTGAATGTAACACCAACACATACATGTATATTTAACTAGCGATCATAAGAGTAAAAGTATATTGTCTAGTTATTTATTTGTAACATCCTATAATGCTTCTACTCACCTTCTTTGGGTATTAAAGTATTAAGCCATTGTCCTATAAATTATTTTAAAAAATTTATTAAGTAAACCTCTGCGCCAAAAGTATTATCCTATATAAACATAGAAACAGAAACCTGTCGTGTTTAAAATCGCTGAAAAAGCAATAAAAGAAATTTTTTCTCTAATTTTGAGAACGGAATAAGAGTATTCCGCTACCTCCCGATTGCTAACTACATAAATATTGCATAATACGAGACGAAACGTTGAAGTTGAAAATAAAAATTGCAAAGAAAATAGTGCAAAAGATTGTTTTTCCTGCGTTTATTTAGAGCACGCACACGGCTCACACCATGCATGAGTCATGTCATGATGAAAGTCTAGCTAGACTTTTTAGTGTTGTGATTGTGTAATATTGTGTTTAGTTAATTTTCGGAAACTATGAGAAAAATTACAAAATACAAAATATATCAGGTTCTATGTAAATTCTAAATTAAACAGGCGTCGGTGGTTACCAGCCCACCAGTAGTTTCAGATTTCAACATTTGCTAGAAAATAAACACATATTAATCGATTACCCGAATAGTCGGTTATTCGAGAAACCGGTTATTCGATTAACCGGTTATTCGAATATTAGGATATCCTAATAACCGGTTATTCGAATAACCAGTTAATTCGAATATTCGGATATCCTAATAACCGGTTATTCGAATATTCGGTTATCCGAATGACCCACTATTCGATTAACCGGTTTTCGATTTTGTACAAAACCACGAATAATCCAAAACCGATCAACCGGTTATCCAGAAAACCGGTTTCAGTTGCCAGCTCTAGTCAAAACTCTTGGTTCTCCAGTAGGTTCATGCTCCCTCGAAAAACACCATTTTGTGAACGTTCTGGAAGTAATAAAAAAATTGTGATTTAATTATTTCAGGGGACAAGAGAAGAGGGCCTTTCTTTACATTATAAAGTGTCTACACAAATACAATTTTTTATAGTTATTTTTATCAGTAAATAAAATATTAACACATTCGTGTCATACAGAAAGAATTAACGTAATTTTAAAAGCCCATTGTTTAATTCTATATGATATGATTATAGATTACAATATATGGCGCATATTATTCAAGAGCTCACTTGTATTTAAGAAGTACATATTGTTGGTTTAATTCATTAACAACATTTAAAAAATAGTGAATTTTATTGTTCATGTTTAATGAACAAATAGTTGCGGTGTGATTAACAAAAAGGAAGAAAGATTTTACAGTTTGGGATTATCCAAACTATAAAAAACTTCATATTTTATCTTAATTTTACAGTATCTCAGAACTAAACTGAAAAATTCACTAAACAAACTACCGGGGATTATTGTTCTCTATTGCTTGGGGTAATAGACTGTATGGGGTTTGAACACGGAATTAGTGAATGTGGTCCACATATAAAAAATAATATTTTTTTTTGTTGTAACAACTAAAACACAAGCCCATCGGCTATACACCACAACTTTGTACAATACAAACTTTCACAGACTTACTTAACAATGTAACAATGATATAATATGTGTAACTTTTATAAGAGATCTTGAGATGTGTTTACTAGCTGCGAATAACAACATGTGTGTGTTTCATGGAGTCAAAATTAATACATTTTCTAGAAGCGCTGGCGCTGCCACTCACACACAGAATCGACATGAGAGGAAATTTTACTCTTTAAGCGCGAGTTAATTTAAATTGGGACAAATCTACAAGATCTATGTTAGATCAGGATTGTAACTTCAACGTCTATATCTTTATTAATCCTCTATATTTGCATAATTTCTTGAAGACAAATTAGTTTTTCTGTTGTTTTATGTTCTGCTAATCTAGCTTGGTATGTATTGGGCAGAGCGTTAAGTGACAAACTGTTCAAATCCTGGTTTCGATTCTGGCAAAGTCGAAGAGTTTGGTTGTGTGTGTCCGCGTTTTTTCAACTGTGTAACCCCTGTCCGAACAGCTTCGGTTTTGGTTTAAGAGTTGTCTAATTTATGTGGTGTGTTTTATGTTGAGATTAACCAAAAAATCGATTATGAGTGAAAATATGTAAAAAGATTTTGTGGCTGAGTCCCCTAGTGCTTGCAGTCAAGAAATTACTACAATGCCGATGGCGTGAAGTCGACAAATCCATTGAGCGTAGTGACGGTGAACACGAGAAAAAATATCCATTAGAGAAAAGTAACTCAACAATTAAACTTCTTTTTGGTTTGTTTTAAGAGACTAAAGTTCGACTTAGAAGAAAAATTATTGAGAGATTTGTTTTGCATGGAAATTTGTAACTGTTCTTGATTGTACCGTGATCTCACCTTGTGATACACAAAACATATACCCAAATCATTTCGTTTTTGATCTTGTATATAGGTGTGAACTCATGGGGAAGTTATTTGCTGGCTGTTGATAAAAACCTAGTAAACACCCAAATTTAGTTTTTTATCGTGGGTCTTTATCCAGCTTGCATTTCCAATAATGACCCGGAAAAGACCGATAAACAAGCAGAGTTTGATGCTTACTAGGAATTAATAGATTAATAGAAACTTTGCTTGCGACCCTTGTTGTATAAATATTACGGTTTTCACCAATTGTTACTAATAAACATTATATATCCTAGCTAATTTTTACAATAACAGTAATTTATATTTAAACTTTCTTTTTCAATTTCCGTTACTAATACAGACAAATTAATAAAGTTGGACTTTCTTGTTTCAGATTCTAATTTCTGCAGATATAGACGACAATAAATTGCATTTCACTTATCTCAGCAGGTGAGTAAACTGTAAATATAGATAGAAACGGTGGTTGAACTTTGTTTCGTGTTTAACGTTTTTTTTGTTATGAATGGAATTGTTTTGTTACTTATTATTATTATCATTATCATGTTTGTGGTCCAGCACATAGACACGATTCTGCTTTCTGTTTAAAATATCTGGACGTTATAGATTGCAATTCCATCTGTAAAAAATATCTTTGGTTAAAGATATGTTTTTTTATGTTACTGCTTCATTCTCAAACGTAAGTGATAATAATCTAGAAATTTTAAGGTTTATTAAAATTTCCAGGCTATTGAAAATTATAAAGGATGTAAGATTTTGATATTCCTTGTAGGGAACACAACTTAATATTATGCGTGTAACAGACATAATACATCCTTTAGCAATTTTGTTCCATGTCTATCATAAACTTCCCTACTTCTGCTACAGTATGTCGGTGAATAGGGCGATCATTTATCACTCAAATTCCTGCTAATCTTTAGTGTCACTTTATAGCAGCTGGGGTTTTCCTAACGAAGGGCATACGCCCTAGTTTTAGGGCTATTATTTATAAGACAACAATTGCGGCCTACACGCTTTGTATGAGGAATGTTTCTCTATTAATAAAACTGAGGTTAGGTGGTAAATTGTATGTATTTATCCAACAAGGTTTTGCTGGATTACAAAATGTATTACTGCGTAGAACTTTCGGAATGTAGTTTTTTTTGTAAAAGTTGAATTTTCTTAGAAGTAAGATTGATTAAGACAATACTGTCAGCACTTCAGAGAATAAATTGAATGCTGGAAGTAAATAGCTATAAATCTACCCTTATTATTGTAATTTGAGATAAGTCCCTAACTCTCGAATGGTGCATTCACAGTATAATTTAGTGGACTATTTCCCACATGTATCTACATCCAATAAAATTGCTTAATTTTTGTCACAAGCTCCAATGAAAACGCTTTATTAGTGACAAAATTTCAAAAAAAACCTAGTCTTATTGCTACTTAAATTAATTTTATTGATATGTATCCATAGAAACCTTTTGTAGCGCTGATGCTACTAAATAAAACTTGAAATCAGAAGTTTTTTTTATTAACGAAAACAAGTATGAAAATTAGTTACGTGAAGATACGTAATATGTATCATTCGAGAGGTGTGATAAGTCTATTATTATGTGTTAGTCAGCTAAGGGTATTTATATAAACGTGTTGAAAGCAATGAAGGGAAATTCCTTACTTTAGTGCGGTCATTGATACCTTGTTAAATTGCTTTAAAGGTGTTACTATTAGAGAAGCCCGATTGTGAACTTAATTGTGACGTAACAAACAAAATGGTTATCTTGTGGTTGTAACGTGTCACTTTGGCACTCTCTAGTGCAACAGTGGTACTTTGAACTTTTTATTTCGGTATGGTCTCGAGTTATGTTATGAAATATTAACTTATATTACAAATAAGCAACCAAGGAACCAAGCAAGAGGTTATGAAAATGCAAGAACGGCGATCGGTTATATCAAGTACAGCTAAGTTATGGAAGCTACTACTACGGTATTATTATCAAATGATTACTACAAACATCTACAAAAGCAAGCAAGGGCTGATTTAAAATAAAGCAAGGGTACGGCAACTACTACTACAGCAGGCAGTTAATGAGACGGTATTAAGGTAAGCGGTCGGTGCAGCAATATATTTAGTGATAAGCGGTTACGGAGAACAAGCATGACAGAATTGCAGGAGGTCAGTCTAGAGAAAGTGGTATATTTGACTGTCTAATCGCAAGCGTGCTATAGTTTAAGATTAGCTCCTAAGATCTCTGATTAGAGTTTTTTGACTACGTATGTATGTCGGACGGAACGGCTAATACATTGCACTCCAGTGCACTTCGTGAGATTCTATCCACATACGAGGCCGTAAAACCTCACTTATACTGCTTAGCATTAATCTAGTGAAGTCCTATCCACCGACGAGGTCTGGCTGTGAAACAATGACTGAGATGGAACTCTATCCACATACGAGGTTTTAGGGTTCTATCCTTACGTCTGCTACAACAAATAATGACAACCGAATAATCTCGTTGCTCTTTTAACTCTATAGCACTGTAGTTTAATTGACTAACTCGTATTTTAATATAAACTGTCCCTTAAACTTACTAGACCAGAGATATGCATGGATGCATGAACGTTGACGCTCAGTAATTACGTATAGTTCAGTGCGATAGGTTATCACATCAACTTCATAATTTAAATTCAGTGAGCACAGCTGACGGACGGATCGGTTAATACATGACTTCCTGGGACACAGCGTGAGATTCTATCCACATACGAGGCCTTAATATCTCACTTATGCCACATCGCATTCACCTAGTGAAGACCTATCCATAGACAAGGTCTTACTGCCTTACTGGTAGTTAAACTATGACTGAGAGGGAATTCTATCCACATACGAGGCCGTAGAGTTCTATCTTTACATCAGCTACAACAAATAATGTCAACCGCGGATTCCCGATGATAGCGGTTAAATAGATAACCCTACTTTTATCAATGAATCGCGAAAATTCCCGAATATCTCTGACTTATTCGGAAAACAGGCACTTCGGACAAAATAACACAGCAGTACATTCGGACACAAACGGTAAATTCTGACACAAACGGTAAATGATGGGCAAAGAAAAACAGTAAAACGGTCAAAGTAATTCTTACCACTATCGGATTGCGAAGCACACTGGAGATTCGGAGCTGAATGCTGCTAACTGAAACGCTCATCAGAGAAGAAGTGATTCTTTTGTTTCAAGCGGTGTAAGCAGTTTTGTTCCCAATGGATGACGAGAATGTCACATGTCTTCCTGCGTGAGGAACGGAATTGCGATTGATGTGGAGGGGCAAAATTCTTTAAGCTTAGCGAAATACGTTTGAACAAATTCTCTGCGTTATTTAATATAAACAAATGTTTATCAAATATACCAAGGCTAAATCACTTCGTTGCATTATTATTGCGTTTCCAGGAAGGTATGTTAGATTACAGTTTCTATAAGTACAATTAAAAGTGTGAAATATTCGGATACACCGACCGTAGACTTAACTAAATGTTTACTGTCGTGTTTCGAAAAGTCATTTTATTATTGCGTCTCAGGAACGTCGGGTACACCTTTTTATTAAAATAAATAATAACTTTTCGTTTGACGTAACTAAAATGGATCGTTTTGACGAAGTGTCAATAGATTCTTTTAGTGTGACGTCACATAATTATACAACCTACATACTATTGTTATAACACACCGGTTGCCTACATATCACACTGGAACTTAACCCTTAATGCATATGTCTATAAAGGCGACATTTTTTCTTGGGTTAAACGTAGCGTAGAATTTTATTTTGTTTCTTCCCTGTAAGAAATGATTAAGAAACATTCAGTTGTCTACCATTTATCATTCACAAAGCATATGAAAATATATATAATTATAACGCATTACAGAAACTTTTATTATTAATATAAACAATATTAAAAACGGATGAAATATCCTCCAATAGGATTAAAGTCAAAAGTTAATATTGCTGCTAACTTCACCTTCCTTTCAACTTGCATTGCATTTTATAACCTATCTTTCATATAAGCAAGTTCAGGTGTGGTAATATCGATTTGAAAAAACGTTTTTGTGTTTATTTTGAACCATAGGTTTATGATTTGCTACAGAGTGTGATCATGGATCATACTAATAAAAGTGGATGTAAAATGTTTAATTTTCCAATAACAAATTAAAAAAAGGATGGGACCACTTTTTGTTATGATTTGCTTTTGTTATTTATGTTTTGAGGTTAGAGTAGTATACGTATTTGTAGTAAGTGCATAATGAAATAAGTTAATATGAGTGCAATATGTCGTGTTTTTCATACTTGCCTAGACCACGTATAATATGTAATTTAACATCGTATTGCATTTTTTGACAAATTCTGAGAATTCGGAATTTTCTCTTTTCCATATGATTTTATTTCTTTGCAGAAGTCAAATATATCACTCATACAACCGGTTTTTAAATTTTATTTTATAGGTATATTGATATATACTGATAAAATAGTGAACTGGAAATAATTTTAAATCAAAAAACTGGTAAAGCTAAAATTTTTCTTAATTATCTACCTGTAGGATATTATATTCAAACAATCCAAACACAATCAAAGTTATATTATAAAAAGAAAAGAAGTTATAAACCGTATGAACAACTTGAGATTAGCCATAAACTAATTTACATGTGTAATTTGATTTTCACAGATCGTAATTTCTATTAATGGATACTAAATATGTTTTTAATATTAGTTTATTAAATCAATAATAGAGTTTTCTAATGTACATTGTACATAATTCAACATATTCTGTGTGTGTGTAAATTAGTTGCTAAAAGTTCTTAAATATTTCCTCCAAGGGAGATATAAAATAAAATTCTACTCTCGAAAATGTCGCCTTTATGGACATATGAATTTAGGGTCAAGTTCCAGTGTGCTCTATAGGCAACCAATGCGTCATGAGAGTAGTACGTAGGTTGCATAATTATGTGACGTCACTACTAATGAAGTCTATTAAGAACAATAATATTTATTGTGTTGTATTATAAATGTTGTTGTTTATTTGGAAAATTGTCCGATCAAATATATCACGTGCTTACGATTTTGTATGCATAAATTTTTATTAATACTCAATATTTGTTGCTTGGTAACGTCCATCAACCAATTTAGTTATGGGATCATGATTTTGATCCCTAATTTGTCTCGTGACTTTCGTAAATAAAATTTTATTCAACAAAATCATAAGCCCTTGATATGTTATCACTGGTAATATAATTTTCATGATTTTTTTTTAAATATTGGTTGCAATACCTACTTTGAAAAGCCTCCATTAATGTGATGCAGAAGTTTTTATTACATAATGAGTAAGCCTGGCCAAGGTCGTTAATCCTGCAGAGACGTACTGGGTATGCATCATATCATAATACTTGAATAAGTACAATAATAAAAACAAAAATATTTTATATATTGTGATGTATGTTCTTATACTATTTCGTTCGCTTTAAATTCTTTTTTATGTATTTTCTTATGTTTTGTAAAGCTTAGTGCTGCACATTATTATTAAACTGTTAAATGACGTTCACACATGTACATTGTATATCTAAGTGATAAGTAATAATAAATAAATAAATAAATAAAATAAATGGAAATACATTTTATTAATACTGGTGTGTGTGTGTGTGCGTGCGCGTGGGCGTGTGTGTGTGTGCACTTTATAAAAATATGTATAAAACTCACCTTCTTAAGCAGATTTATGAAGTAGCTTGGTTGTCGTTATCACAAACTGGAGCACTTCTATAATAACTGTGTAGCATCAGATATGTTTCTACAGTTGTCTCAGTAAGCGATGTTCGCTGTGGTGAAAAAATATGTTTGTATTTTGAAAAAGACCGTTCGACATCTACGGAAGTAATACAGGTATAAGTAAAACACTCTGTGAACTCACTAAACGCAGCTGTAGATGCACCATCACAAATTTGTCTTAATTTGGTAAAATCAGGATCTTTCCGTAATACACTCTCGAATTTTTTCAATAACGGGCTTATTTTTTTGCGTCATTTATAGTTTGTAGCTGTGTATTTACGTCGTCCACTATTTGCAGCGATTCCACTAACGACAACGAAGTATTTTGCAATTTTTCTATTGCATCGTGTAGTCCTCTATAATTGTTATAAATAGTTTTTTAAATCTGTTTCAAGGGAAACATCTTGAAAGCTTGTCTGGCTTTCCTTAATAGCTGCAGCCTCGTTAGGGTTGAACTGTAGTATCACAGCTTTTATTTGTTGAGAATATTCAGCATAATAAAAAGCTACCTTCAACCACGTTCCCCAACGTGTAAGAATCGGGTCTGGTGGTTCCGGAATACCAGGACACAGTGTGTAAAATGCTCGAAGCCGTTTAGGAGATTTGAGAAATACTTTTTTTGTATTTGCTATTAATGCATCCACCTCTGGAAAACATTTTCGAATCGTTTCTGCTACAAGATGGAACGCATGCACTTTACACGTAACATGTAAAAACCTACAATCGTCTCTTTGAAGAAAACGGCCCACCAAACGCATTGTCGCAGCACCGTCGGTCACAAACATCAACACTTGACTTGTTGACAGTTCAAATTTTTCGAAAGTCTCCAACACCACCCGCGTAATTGTTTCGCCAGTACACGCAGTTAGTCTTTTGCTAGCTAGTAAAAGTGGAAATGTTGGTTTAACAGGGTCGAGTACACGTACTATAACATTTAAAATAGAATTTTTTTACAATCTGTCGTCTCGTCAACACATAACCACAGCCGTGTATTTTTTTAATGCACATTTAATCCTATTTACAATGTCTTCACGAACACTTGGTACATATCTTCGTAACGATGAACGACTTGGTAAATTCACCTGGGGATTGTATTTATTCCAGAACTCCCGAAATGCTGGTTTATCCAAAATGCGCAGGGGAACATCACAGGCAATCAGCATTAACAGTAAATCAAACATAAACTGAGGTTCCAAAGAAGACACGCCATTTTTTTATTTTTATGCCGGTTACTATTGACATGAATTTTGCAGCCGTATTTATTCCAGCACATTAAGTCTTGATCACAAACTTTACAAATTATTTTACATCCATCATAGAATAAATCCGGAAATTCACCGATAAATTTATTCACTTTATCAGCGTACGGTCGTTTTCTACTCTTTACGCTCAACATTATTTATTATTTATTAGTACTCTATGCTTCGTCCGACAGATAACAACTGAAGTGTGTCGTGTCTCGTCATCGTAAAAAAGCGCGCGATGGCATTGGTATTGCGCCCGACCCTGAATCTACCATCGCTTGGCCAGGCTTAATAATGAGTATCTAAGTATGCTCTGTTTCAAAGGCGCTGTTTGGAGGGTGGAAAAAGGGAGCGCCTCCTCAACTTAACCCTCAGTCCAGCTTTATTAATAGGCACTAGTTGACGTCACAATATCGCCGCAACAGCTGATCATTGGCGAATTAGACGTATTATTCATAAGAGTACATGTTAGTTTGTGATCATTGATCAATGGAAAATTTTCTACACATCTCGTTATTGTTGCTTTTATAATTTGAAAATCTAATAGTTGACAATGTTTACAATAAATAATTACCGTTATTTATAGATTATAATAAAGCTCAGATTTGCACCGAAAGTGATCGTGGTGGCGTTCAAACATGAGAAGTACTTTTATTACGAGAAAATTAATATATGTACTTTCTGTTCAATTTATTACTAAAATTGAAAACTGTTTAAATCCCTTTCATCAAAAAGGTTTTGCTTTGTAACAGTATACATATTTCACACTATTCAATTACCATTTATTCTCTGTCACTTCTTTTCCATAAATCAGGAAAAGCGGCTACTTTACTCTTGCCCAATCTGACATTTACAAATTATTTTCGCAGCTAAAATACATTCATAACATATCCCTCTAATTATTTCACAACTTTTCTTCACGCCATCTACACGTGCGTATATTGTCAACAGATATCGCAGTCCAGGAATAAGGAGATTCACAGGCGATATCTTTAGATACCTCCAAAGCATCTGATAGAGTATGGAAGCGGGTTGTCTTGACCAAGTCACCATCCTATGGCCGAGTTGTGCCTGTGGATGTCAAATTTGTTCTTTAGCCTCTCGCTTTGTATTGTCATAGACGAAGTCTTTCTAGAAACGTTCCTTATATGTCGACTATAAATTTTTAAATGGTTTACGGAAATATGAAACACAGAACAAATAATTGTAAAAAAAGAATAATTATAAATGATGTATAGAACATAAATTATTTAGCAAGGGAAACCCCTTAAAGAAAATTGTATACTTAAAATTATTCTCTCAGAAAATAAATCTACTAGGTACTTATATATTCACCACAAAATACGACTGTGGTATATAGTTTAGGTATCCATATTTTTCAGGAAATCCACTTACTACGATTAAAATACCTTCAGCTTCGTGTTCATTATAATTACCAACTTGGAAACTAGAAACTACCGTTTATTAAGTGGCAGTCTCTTACTTATTAACGTAGTTTGTGAAGTAACTTGAAAATCAATAATGAAAACTTGGGAAGTAACAGTCTGAATGAGCTGGTAGGAGTAATTAAGCCCTGTTAGTGTGACGCCATCTGGCAGCGGTCACCCCTTAAACTAACATGAATGAAATTCCAATATCCTGCTCCCATCCAGTTAAACCACGAATATACAGGACGAATCATATGTGGAAAATATTCAAATAAAAATAAATGATTACTGCCGCGGTTTTTTTTATTATTAGTTACTGAGTTAAAGTGTATAAAATCAACTTATGCTTCAAGTTTTTCATTTGTTTTAAATACAGAGAGTGTAAAATTAATGTGGTTGGTATTTATTTGAATTACATAAACTTAAACTTATTTAAAATAAATTAAAGATTTTAATTTGTTGAATATGAAGAATCGTCGAATGTGTCAGTAGCATTCATAGATTTATAATAATAATAATAACTTTAAAACGTCTTTATTAAATTAATAATTTTACATTAATTAATTTACTCCCTGGGCGAAGTTTAGTTCCTAGGGCTATTCTTACACTTAACCCAATGTAAATAATTACATAAAAAAATATAAATATAAATAATAGTAACATTAAATTGAAAATATGAAAAAAAAGAAAGAAAGAAAGAAAGTAAAACGTAAAAGTAATGAGTAGATTATCCCAAAAATTATGCAAACAGAAGATAAAGAAAAAAGAGAAAAAAATATCAAGAATTAAAATGAGTTGCCAAGTAACTACTGATCTAAAAGACATTTTTTGAGTTTCTTTTTAAAATTAGGAACGGTATACTTTTAAAATCTAGGTTTAGTTTATTGTATAAATAAATTTCGTTGTACGAAAATGATCTCTAAAACATGGAACTGCTATGCAGAGGCATTGTTAATGTGTCTCTGCCACGAACATTAACATTATGAATAGTACTTCTCGAAATCAGTTTTTCTTAAGGTAGAGGGGTGTTGAAGTGGTGTATAAATTGTGAACAAAAACCAAAATAAAATACTTAAATAAATTGTCCATATTTAACCATTGTATCTGATTTGATATGATCAAATTTTCTAAGATTAAAAACATATCGGCAGCAAGTATCTTGTACCTTTTGAATACGTTTCTTGTTGACCATGTCAAGACAAAGATAGTAAATGATATAGCAATAATAAAAAATGTACAATACAAGGCTCTCACAAAGTTTTTTCTTCAATTTGAAATTCAAATTTTTTTATTTGCATATAGGTCTTAAGCGTAGATAAGTTTTATGTATAAAATTACTTACATGTTTAGTAAAACGAAGTTTAATATCAGACAAAAAGTCCTAAATTTTTTTGTAGAATCGCACCAACTAATTAGATCATCACTCATTCTTAAAGTAATGCTAGACTTTAGCTGAATATATTTAGCTGCAGAAGTAAAGAGCATAGCGAAGGATTTCGACGTGTTGAGCTTTAAGTTATTTTCAGAAGCATACCTTTCAATATAACTAAGGTCTTGATTAATACTAAGAGCTGCTTGGTGACAATTGTCGCTGTTAAAGTGAAACAACAGTTGGGTATCATCCATATAAGTCTGCATAGACATATGTTTTATTTTATTATACATGTCAGCCGTGTATACAATGAAAAGCAGGAGACCTAAAATTGATCCTTGTGGAACTCCCGATGACACATTTCCAACAGAGGATTCAGTGCTTCCAATTCGCACTAGCTGAGATCGTGATTTTAAATAGTTTTCAAAGAATAACAGTGCAATGGGGTCAAAACCATAATACTTCAGCATACTTAGCATACATGAGTTCATGACTGATGGTGTCAAATGCTTTGGAAAAATCTAACGTAATGAGTACTGTCGCAAGTTTTTTGTCTATATTTGTGATAATAGTATCATGATGGTTTAGTAATACAGTTGTTGTACTATGAGCCAGGTGTTCTGAGGATTTTTGCTCCTCTAAAAATGAAAGATACGCTGTTTTTTCTTTACGAATTGCATTTAGCACAAAGTTTCTTTTTGTTTTATAACTAGACCAATTTTCCGGGGTATTATTGGCTTTATATTTTGACAGAGCTTTCTGACGATCTCTGATCGTCAGTTTAATCGTGTCAGTTAGCCAAGGAGCATGCGGCTTACTTACTCTTTTCGTACCTACAGGTGCATGAATGTCGAATAGATTATTAATAAGATTAGTGAGAAGGTTAACTTTATCCTCGATATAGGGCAAGTAAAAAATATCATCAAAAGGTATTGATTGTAAGTTAGAAAGAAAATTATTGTAGTTAAAATCATGAAAATTTCGATATGTAACATATTTTTGCGCTTAGGGATCGATAAGTGAAACTCACAGAAAATTAACATATGGTCAGTAACCAAGTCAGCAATAAGCGTCCCAGCAAAGTTAGACATATTTTTATTTATAAAAATTTGATCAATCAAAGTTGCAGAATACTGTAATCAGTATCAGTATCTTTTTTATCCTTACACGTAATAACATTTTAGTGTAATTAATAAAATACCTATCTGGCAATTGCAAAATAACTGTTTTGTCAAGGATTCTGGAGTTGGCGTTTCTACCAAATGTATCAGAGCAAAACGGACTTTATGAGCAACGAGATTAGCGTCATCGCCTACGACACGACAACTTGATAGAACAAAGCACCTGCATCCTGTTCTGATTGTAATTAATGCTTTTATTTTATTTCCAAAACTTTATATCAAGCATTGGATTTGACTTTGAAATTGTAGAGAAATTCTACTTGCGTCATGGTGGGCTTCCTAGTTCTCGAGCCTCCTTGCCATTTCTATTCACGTGAAAAATTTGTATATTTGAAGCATGTACCTAATAATAGTTTTTTTGTCCTCGGCTATATTGAGTATATATTTTTCCCCTAAAAGAGCTGTAATATCTTCTCGCGCGGATGTTTTAACATTTCTTTTAATGTTTCTGACACGTTTTAACCGATCTTAACAACCAATATATAAAATAAAATGATAATTATTTTATTGTCCAAAAAACTCTTCTCAAATTATACTCGGCACTGCTATATTTGATTGAAAAATTAGGGAGTATATCCAACGTCGCCTAATATGTTTAAAATGAAATATGAAATTTCCGTGGCGCTGGAGTTCATATCAGGCAAGCAAAAGCACAGCAGGAACGTGTCAGAAAATACCCCACGTTTACATATAAATTGAAGTTTATGGTTTATGCATTTATACTGAGTTGCAATAACATTTTCGCAAACCTGGGTTTAATTAAATATTGATTTAGTATTACAACATTTATCCAGAATTGATTAAAAAGCAAATGTGTTATGGTGAAAATTCTGTGGGTACTGTATTAATAAATAGTATATGATGATAATAAATCTATGTATAATGTTAAAAGTTTACTAGTTTAATTTCATCTGCAGGGTGTTTCACTGGATGATGTATGTTATAAAATGAGAATTAGTTATTATTACTATTATTCTCAGAGGAAGATATTGTGATGTGATTATCAAAATTAAACAAACAACTAAACCTATAGAGTAATGATTATATATTGGCCAGAAACCGATTTCTAGCTTTGATATGAAAATCATCAAAAATTTTTCTTAGTGTGCAAGATTTCGAAATCATTTTACGCCAACTTTTTGGTTTTTTTGCCCTTTAACATTTTTAGACGCCTATTCTGTAACTCACAACGATGTCGTTAACCCTCGATAACAAATTACTTACAATAACAGAGAAATCAGATAGTCGTATTCTGTAATAATAGTAGATTCAAACGAGGAGCCTCGATCTCTATACGAGGAATACACTTCATTGTATTTTAGAATTTGATTTTGGAAAAAAAAATGTCTGATCAAAATGAGTAAGATGAAAATGGATGTCGTCGTTCGGGCAAAGAAAAACCAGGAAAAGTCAAAGGCGACGCTGATCTTGATAGTGAAGTTCAACTTTGACAGTAACAAATGTCACTGTAAGTTTGACAGAATTTTTTTCCCATCAACAACTGTCAGTGTCATCTTGACAGATAAAATATGTTTGACAGCTACCAATGTTATGGTGATTTCCATTGATTGCACTACTGAGCGAATGTATCTCTGTCCTTTTCTATAATTATGTCTTAACAGAGATATACTCAGTGCGCCCTAGTGCAATCAAAGGAAATCGCCATTAGTGTCATTTGGAGAGTTTGAATATTTTTGACAGCTTCCATTGTTAGTGTCAGTTTGACAGCTATAAAATAAATTATAGAGAAGTTCCATTTGACATTTCACAACTTTTGTAATTCTTTTAACATTTATATTGTTAATACACGTATAGTTAAGAAAAATATGAAATATATACTGCCATTTAACAATACTGCAATTTCTACTGCTTCTCTTTCGATTTGTATGAGACGTAATAAAAGTATTTTAAACTTTCGATAATGGTTTTTTTCGTTCTCAGAATTCATATTTAAAAATACCTCTTCCTGCAACACCTCACTCAAGCAATGAGTATTGATTGAGTACTAATTAAACTAAATCCTATTGTTTATGTTATTTTAAAGTTTCAGCTCCATTTTTTCTACGATGTAGTAAAATGAATAAGATAAATACAATAAATAAGATAAATGATATATACTCGCATGAAACAAATTAAGCAAGTAAAAGAAATGAGACGAATAAGACAAATTAGATAAATATGATAAAGAAGGTAAATAAATAAGGTAAATGATATAAATGTGATAAATGAGAAAAAATGATAAATAGGATAATAAAGGGAACATTCAAGAAGGGAGCAATAATGTTAAAATGTTTATTTATGTATCGCAAATTTTAAATTTAAATGAAAAAATTTGACATTTCACAAAATTGTTCCTACTCTTTTATTAGCTAATCGAATTTTATCAAATTGTTATCTATATAACATTAATCTGTTGTATATATACATATATTGTTACATCTTTAACAAATTCATATTGATCTTTTTTTTAAACTACATTAATGGTGACATTCTGTAACTCAATGTAGCAGATGTAAGTGATGTAAAACAATAACCTTGATAGATATATGGTTAAGCACAGAACAGATAAAGAAAGAACATCGAGCTTTGGCACTGTAACGCTGAATTATATACAGAATAGTACCACAAAATATGAATAAACAACTGAAAAATTCTGTGCAGTTGCTATCTGAACTTATTTTCAGTTTCGACTACAATAATTCTTCGACTTTGACATACATAATATTTTGTTGGGCAGCTATAATAAGACGTAAACAATTCTAATAAGTTTCAACATATTCTGATGGCAGCACAGCACGGTGAGAATATTTGATAAATTAACATTAAAATTCCAAAACGCGATTAATGAGAACTTGTGAAATTGAACTAATTAAGAAGGAAAATTAATAGGAAATAAGGTCCTACCTTTTTTCTGGGGTGGGAGGGGGGTGTCCTTTTTTTATTTTTTTCGTTTAATTTCTTATTTGCAATTTTATTGACAAATGTAAAAGTTTGCTTTCAATACTTTTCATTTAACTTTTTTCAATGCATATAAAAAGACAATTTTTTATAGTAAAAGGACGTTCTAGTTAAATATGTTTTTACTTGATTTAAAAAACCAGAAGCTTTTATGTCCATCGGTGAATTGTATCTCATTAATCCTGGTAATCATTATCCAACTGAGTAACGACAATCATCTCAACGATACTGGTTACTGAAATTAAATTGTTACAAGGTCGTTCAGACTATCGTTAGAAGATTAGTAAACGACTACGGAATGTTATGCAACTACATTTTATGGAATAAGCCTTTTAGGTTAATTTTTGTGCTTGTTTATAGCTGTTTTTTGGTGTGTATACGTACAAAAAACTTGAATTTCATTGCTGAGTTTCAAATATATAATAAATCAATTATTTTGACTTTTCACATCGTTGTTATTTTGCCATGAATCCGGTTACTACAGCTAAATGCAAAAACGTGGCCATAACAAGAAGTGTTGATCTTGAAAGAAGTTTTCTTACTTAGAAAAATATAGTTTATCAAGTGCATACCAAATGCAAATGTGTTACATCACACGTACCTATCTAATAATTTTGAAACAAAACAGACGAAACCTTATATGAATGTAAATTCGAACCCAAGAATTACATGGAAAGCTTTTTTAATTCCTTTTCTAATCGGCTATAAGCATTTTGAGCTCCTACGTAGTGAATATGGTTACATTATCTTATGGAATTAATGTTAAATCTACAGAAACTACTCGTACATTTTGTCTAATTAATCTTGGATTAAATATCTGTATAATATATACCAGCCTAGAGGTTATTGAACTTAAAATCATCTACACAAAGTAGCATATTGATTATTTATAAATACTCAAATTAACCAGTAATTATGGTGGGTGATCGTTTTCTAATAACAATATAATGATTGTTATTAGAAAACGATCATTGATACAACTTAATAGTCCAGTATTAATAACTGTCGTTATTTTTTTACATTCCTTTACAGAAAATATATAATTCTTTAATTAATCGAAATCTAGATTTCAACAAAACACTCAATTAGTTTTAATCATCTGGTGATGATGTCAACTGGGTTGGCGAAACGCACGTCGAATGCAGTATATGGTGTTTTGGTGGCATGTAGAGAACTACATCAATGTTATCCTCACATCCAACCCACTTCAGGATTAGTTATTTTTAACTTATTAGAAGACCATTATTATGCTAAAACTGCAAACTCTATTGGGCTAACTTATTTTTAATTTTATATTTAAATAAAACAATTATGTTATGTAAAAAATAAAAAAAATTGACAGTATTTATTTTATAATTTGATTATATCATCAGGTAGATACTTAACACTTCATATATCTTTTACTCAACAAGTCTAAACAGAATGGAGTAAAATTTTTATATTAATCAACCTCTAAAAAATATATCTGGCAATTAAAAGGGTTAAGTCAACTGATTCTAACGATTCCTTCTCACAAAATTTTTTTTATTATTTCATAGAATAACATCAAATTTATGAATTACCTTCCTAGAGAAAAAAAACAAAACATTATTGCCCATATCACAAATAACATATTAAAAAAAATTAATAAATAAATTTAGCACCATATGTTAAAAGCATTTTTTATTTATTGAATACTTTAGGAAGAGAAGTCTATGACCCACCAGGGTTACCACTAATACGGCAGAATTGAGCACCTGCTTATTAATTCTAACCTTAAAGGCCTGAGGAAAATTAATAGGACACAGGAAAACATGATTAGCAGTGAATTCACAACTTTGCTATTCGTGAGAAAAAGCCGTGATAAAGTAATACCAACGGTTTATGAAGCTTAAGGGTGTGCACATAATACGTCATTTCTGCTAAACAATCTTCAAGCAAATACTGATATCAGAGACAGAAATCATCAAGAATGAATGGTATTCCAGAAAGCTAAGTGATATATAAATCATCAAAATATGGCTCGATTTTAGATTGAGTCCAAAATTTTCAAAATTCTTTAGCCTTATTAGTCATATTTCTGCGTATTACTCTACCAAGTTCCAAGTTTTAACTTATTGGTCAACTTATGTCTCTAAATTCGCCTTATATCATCATGATTTTATACATTTTATTTTTTGTTATGATCCCATCGTAATATAAAGAGTGAAAGAATTAACACATTTTTCTAGAATTTTCGAAAATATGCTTTTTGAAAAAATAAGTTTCTATTTCTGTCACCTTGAACATCTTTGAATGAAGATCAGAGCTGAGCAAAGTACTGTACGTTAAAGTTCTTTTGGAAGTACATTTTAAAAGTGCTTCTAAGTGCATTGAAAGAGATTTCAATTCCTTTCAGCAGGACTCAAACTTTTAAAATGTAGCTACATCGATAACTGTCTTACGAAATTGGTTAATTTTATTGAAGAACTTGACTCGTCCCATAAAAGATTTTTGGGCTCTTTTGTTTCCAAAGGTTTACAATGAAGGATGGGATGCCCAAAATGAGGAGGAACTTCGAAAAAAAAAGACCGAGAAATCTATGTACCGTCTGAAATCTAATGATAGGTGTTCGCAAAGACTTGCGCCTTGCGGAAGATCATGGCCCTGTTTATTTAATTTAAGTTCATAATGTTGTTGCTTATGAAACAGTTAATTACTATGTATTATATAACTAACTATAAGTAAATGCCTTTTCTTTACAAATAAATATAGTTTAAAAAAACTAAAAAACACGCTTTTAAAGCACATCAAACTAAAAAGTGAAAAATAATTATTAATATAAACTGAAAACAATAATGAACGAAAAATACTAGTATTATTGTGAAAGAAGCGTGGGTTGCTCGATATACGAAAAATATGGCACAAAGCGCCCCACGATTTTTTTCACAATAATACTAGTATTTTTCATTCATTATTATTTTCAGTTGATATTAATAATTATTTTTCACTTTTTAGTTTGATGTGCTTTAAAAGCGTGTTTTTTAGTTTTTTTAAACTATATTTATTTTTCACTTTTTAGTTTGATGTGCTATGAAAGCGTGTTTTGTAGTTTTTTTAAACTATATTTATATTGCTTATTGATGCTGATATTATAACATATTACGATCCAACAGATATTTCTGAAGAAAATATATTTTTTTATTTCAGCCATGGGATTTGAACTCCGTCGTTTCGCGTCGACTAAGACTTGCCCGCTCGGCCAACGACCGAACTGAGAATCACGGAATATACTTACAATATTAAGCCTCTTGCTCTCACGCAGAGGATACGTGAGGAAAGGACTGGCGATCCTGATCAGGATAATGATATAAACTTATCAAATTATTGTATTGTTACCGGTTCTTCGTAAGTGTACAAAGTTTCAATTAAACCTGTCCGTTTAAAGTGGGTCAAAATCGAGTCCAAAGAGTCAGTTACAAACAAACATACAAGTGAAGCTAATAAAAGCGTGTTAAAAAGCTTTAAAATGTGTGCCAAAACTTATGGGACATACTTTATTAATGCCACGAATGAATTCACACTCACATTTTATTTGGCATTTACTATATCTTACGGTCTCCCTCCATACTGTAGATACTTTGAAAACAGGAACCCAGTATTCGACATATTCTAAGAATAACATCAGATATATAAATAAAGATCAATTTATCCTAAATCACACTCTTCGAGGAATGCATTTGCATAACACAACAAATCAATCAGATATAAATATTCATTTTTGTCCTCTGAGATCTCGCATCGTTATTTTAACAAACAACCACATATATTCATATGTATGTGGTGTCGTTTATTAAATTATTTTCAAATGGAAATTTGTGAGCATACCTAGACCTACTGAGAATTCAAGCAAGTGCTGGCGACGTTCTAAATATAATTTTACTATGTGATTTATTTTCACAATATATTTGCAACAGAGCACACCACAACTGTAAATTATATTTCTGTGGCAGTGAAACTGCTTTATTGTTTTTATTGGAACAGGCATAAAATTATTTACACGTCCCTAGACACCATTTAAACGTTTCAATTGAAATTAAGTCGAGCGTGATTCCATTCGATTTTTTACATATTCATCATCTGAATTTCCAAATGTCTGAGTATTAAATATTGCTGGGTAGTTATTTTCATAGGTATCGCACAGATATGACAATTAAATGGATATATTTACATTAAAGATTAAAAAGGCCGTATGAAAGCAGTTTCAAGATTTTTGCCAAGACAAAATATAAGATAAACAGATCCACCCTATCAAAATTTTGGGACAAATTATGGAAGATTGGGCCTGTAATATAAAAAAGAAGAATGGTCAATACTTTAAGAGAATTGCAGTTAAAAGTACATGGAACTAAGAACAAATGTTGCAAAAAAAGTCTAGGGTATAACACATTTATATTTTTAAGGACAATGAATCCAAAAAAAAAAGAAATCAAGAGACGTTTGAAACGAAAAAATAACGCTTCCTCGAAACAGTCAGGACAATCGAAATATTAGTTCGAAGGTTTGAACATATGAAGAATATATAAACTGATGAAACTAAGGGACGAATACCTAGAAAATCTAGAAAATGACAACTAAACAAAAATTTCTTCAGGCAGCTTCAGTGGAAGAGAAGCAGCAAATTGTTTAATGTCAACTTTTAAAGCTGAAATAAATAGCAATGGTCGCGAAACGGGTCCCCTAGAACATCAACTCATAATCCTGACCTATCCAAAACTAGACAAGGAGGAGACAGAAAACACGCAAATTTAATTCCTTAAGTGCCCATTCTTTTTCCGGTTTCCCGAAGTTGGACAGTCCTGGCATGGTTTCGATCCACATTAGAGTCGTGAGCCAGCAAATTATCTAAATCCCGCAGGGTTAATGGCTATAGATTTCAGAAACGTGTGCCCTAAGCAGACGAAGAGATCTTGAAATGATCGCCTTCTGCATTTGGTCTGCAAGCCACTCAGCTGATTTTTGGCAGGCTGGTATGATCTTAAATTCGGAGAGCAACGTAGGCTTTATTCCTCTCAGTACACCGATTACTAGGACGCCCATCTACAGAGTAGCCTGGGTATAGCTCATACCGGAGATTGTGATATTTGGTCCGCTTTTTCTTCCTTCTTCAAGGTGAAGATTTTCCCGGCAATAGCCGAAAATTCGATGACATCGTGGTTTGATGGTCGAGGAGGACTATGTCAAGCTTATCGGCAACGGATTCAAAATCTCCAAGGGTATAAGGCAACACGGGTGTTTGATCTACCCTTGGATTATAATATAGCACGCGTAACGACGCGTTATGTCAGTGGATGTAGGCTGAAATCGCATATATCAAAAGTAAATGTATGTGCGAGTTCAGCGTCTGACGGCAGGTTCCGCAATTGCTATCAGGAATCTCTGCATGCCATGTGCAGCTGTGGTACACCAAGGTGTTGAAAACACCATCCTGATAGGTCACAATAAATCCCTCGGTCTCCGACTAAGCCCAGCTGACCTTAGAAAGGTGAATGTCAGCCTGGTCGATAAACCCAGTGTTTCTATATTATTATAGAAGACACCATGTTGGGGTTTATCGACGTGAAGAATTTCCCACTGAGTATCTCTGATTCTGGCTCTCAGGCGATTCAGAAGAAGCTCAGTGACTGACTCTACACCAGCACCTCGCCGGCCTCTTCGTCTGGTGTCGAATGTGAGACCGAAATTATCTGCGGATCCTCTTACTGGTAATTGTCAAAGAAGTAAAAAAACTGGATATTTTAAAAGCAAAATGGGCGTCGGTGATTGGCCCTGGTAGCGGAAATAGGCCGACGTTAAATAAATGATTAAAAAAAAAGCAAAATGTATTCCGAATAAATTGCTCCTCAGATCCATGGTAATTATGAACTATTTTTGTGTTTTTTTAATGGGTACACTCTGCTCTTATAATGATAATAAACTGACTATAATCCGATTATTTTTTTCGTTTAAGTTAAGATACTTAAATAATAATCAAAAATTGTAGAAAATTTTAAATTGCTTTATATTTTAGTCCTTACATTGAAAATGACAGAAAACAGCCACCGAAACGTTTGTGAAATGTGTTTATGAATAAATAAACAATTCAGATTTTTTTCAAATCTATCATTAGAAAATCAAAATCCCAAGAACAAAATTGCTATAAAAAATATAAATAAGGTTCAAGAAGTCAAAAAGAAAAACAACTTTCTACTATAAACATATTTGGTCTGTAAAATTTCTACATAAATTTTTGTGTATTGGATAAAAAAAATTCCGGTACCGGGAATCGAACCCGAGCCTCCTGGGTGAAAGCCAGGTATCCTAGCCACTAGACCATACCGGATGCGTAAATTCGTTTTTGTGATTACGACTGATAATCTGTCCGTTATAAAAGTTTTATTTTTATTTATAAACATATACAGGGTGAAATGCTCTGTATGGATTAATCAAGACCTTTGTTTTTCATGTTTCATTTATATACCTTTTTTTATTTCTAGACTACTATTTTGAGTGTTTGACTTTGCTTTCCAAAAATTCCTTAATAGCAATGTTAATTTTGAACATTAACGAATATTCGAACCATAAAAAAAGCATTTGGTATTTACATTATGTCTAATAAACAATCTTAGGTATTTTTCGTCGAAGTATTTGTTTGCATCTGGTTCAATACTTTAGAGGTGTGGGATAAATATTGTTCACTATTTTTCAATAATATACAACAGGCAGACTGAACTGAAAATAATATAAAAGTAGAACTGCTTGAATAAAATACAACACAATCGTTCAGTCCACTGAAACTGCACGGAACACTGAAAGAATATCTGTTACGTCCACTCATCGTCGACATCCACCGTGACAGTGCCCGCGATCGTCATTGCGATCTCCACTGCGAGTAGCGAGATATCTTCGGTATGTCCGTATCCTAATTATATGAAACATAACTAAGCCTGATCAAGGTCATTAATCCTACAGAGACGTCCTGGGTATGCATCATATCATAATACTTGAATAACTACAATAATAAAAATAAAAATATTTTATATATTGTGATGTATGTTTTTGTACTATTTCGTTCGCTTTAAATTCTTTTTTTATGTATTTCCTTATATTTTGTAAGCTTAGTGCTGCACATTATTATTAAACTGTTAAAATGACGTTCACACATGTACATTGTATATCTAAGTGATAATAATAATAAATAAATAAATAAATAAAATAAATGGAAATAAATTTTATTAATACTAGTACACTTTATAAAAATATGTACAAAACTCACCTACTTAAGCAGATTTATGCAGTAGCTTGGTTGTCGTTATCACAAACTGGAGCACTTCTATAATAACTGTGTAGCATCAGATATGTTTCTACAGTTGTCTCAGTAAGCGATGTTCGCTGTGGTGAAAAAAATATGTTTGTATTTTGAAAAAGACCGAAATAGGAAATTTATATTAGCTTTTAACCTTGAAAAAGTCCGAAAACTCGGACGAAGCGTAGGATAAATTGTTTATGTACCTGGCTGGTCCTCTAAAAATAAAAATAGGAAATAAAGTTTTTTCTGTTTTTTATTGAAGAAATAATAAATTGTCATATTTCTAGACGCCTATGGAATAATAAATAAGCATCTAAATAATTAAGGATCTAT
This sequence comes from Rhamnusium bicolor, assembly GCA_029963845.1. Classification (NCBI taxonomy): domain Eukaryota; kingdom Metazoa; phylum Arthropoda; class Insecta; order Coleoptera; family Cerambycidae; genus Rhamnusium; species Rhamnusium bicolor. The sequence continues at coordinate 51,702 of JANEYF010004428.1, read as the reverse complement.
CAGTCGATTAACTTGTCATTTGCTGTTGTCATAATTTGTGTGTGAAATATTTCTATTAAATAAAATCATATATTATTCTGAAAATAAACGCAGGAATATACTCGAAGCATATTTTAACAGCTTGTATCTTTCAAACAAATAATGCAAATACAAACATGTATGTATCACTGAAATCGTAATAAAACGTACATTTCAAAAAAATAAAAATATGTGGCTTGTTCTATTTAAAGAAATATAAGTTCGGTTATTCACACTTTTATGAAACACCATGTATATTCAATGAAGTCATCGTAAAAAAATTTATAAAATTTCCTACTATGCGTTTTTTGAAACGTCTTTCTAACCCCAAAAATAACGGAGAAAAAGGGATGGGAATTCTCGCGGGTTCACAATATACAACTATTGAACCAAGTTTTTTTTGTGAGAAACAAAATATAATGTTCTAGTAGCGTTTTAAAATTAAAAAAGTAAAATTATAAGCTCCCGGAGCAAGCATAATTCTAATTACTTAACAAAAAGTCACGTAACACAGAAAACAAGACTTACGTGACATTTTTACTCAAATACATCACACAGTAAATGTCATATTGTTTTTCGTTCGATAGAAATTACGGCGCTGCATAGTGTTAAATAGTGTAATTTGTACGTTTATATTGAATTACCACATCCTGTGCATTTTACATTAAACTACTAATATCCTGTTTAATGCCCTGATGTGAATTAAACATTCGCTTACAAATCTTACATATTTATACAATTTTATTAGGTATTCTCTGCGAGTGACATGTGACACCTTGAGGGGAAGTTTTTGCATTATAATAGAGTAGAAAGTTCGCTAATTTTATAGCGGAAAATACAAGTTGCATCATAAAAAAAGAGTCATATTTCAAAGGGTTGCAAGTTTGGTGAAAACAATTTTATTAGTAAGACAACATTAATGAAGAACGTGAAAAAACATTTTATTTTTTAGAAATAACCTCTGTAAGGTGATGCCCTGTTGTCTCCAAACATTCCTTCATTCGTGAAAGAATGTTTTCCATTACATTTTTCAGCATATTCACCGGTATCCTTCTAACTTATCCCTGTATAGATAGAATTAAGATATTTTTCGCTCATACAATTTCATAAAGTCTTACTTCTTGACTAAAATCGTAGTCCAAGGTTTGTGAAATTCTGTAGTTGGAAACATTGAACAAATATCAAAGGAAACAAAATTTCGTCATCTTGCAACCGAATAATATTGAGCTAATGAAACATTTGGAAATAATAACTGAAAAGCTAAGTTTGCAATATAATCTGGATCTCTAATTGGTATTGCTCGACTTTGAGAAAATGTCCCTGTATAGGGCGCCACCATACTATGGGCAATCTAGTTACATTTCAATTTATTATTGGTAAAAATTAGTGATTTCGCGTTGCCACACTGGATTTCGATGTCAATTGTCATCTTTGGACGATTTGTTTATGTAATGTGCTGTGACTGGATTTATTAATTATTATACTTTTTGCCTGATTTGTCAGTTTTATTAGATTTGTTCTGTATTTATTAGTATTTGAGTGGCATTTTGTGGTTATTGTTTGGTGTAGAACTTCTCTCTGTCCTTAATTAAAAATGAATTTTTGGTTCCTTGTTGCGTAAATCTGGTAGTATTTAAACACCAATAGGTTTAAAAGCTGGATAGTTTTGTAATTTTTTGATAATAAAACATTATTATCTCGAGTTGTTTTTCTCTTCTCAAATGTGAATTTTTTTTTTTCAAATATTAACTAATTTGTAAAACACGACTGTGATAATAACACAACTTATCTGCTAGTTGCCAATAATCAGTAGTAATATCACAAAAGAGTGAGAATAAATTGAAAATAATTCGACAGTTTCTTGAAAACCTGTTGCTTAGCAATAGACAAGAGAGCCAGTAGGGCTGAAGTGTCTATTGCTGAATGGCAACAAGTTTGAGAAAGAAGAACCGGAGAATTATTTTCTAATTTATTCTCACTCTCGAATGGTATTAGAAAGATTATTTTTTTAATGTTTAAATACAAAATATAAGTATTGTCTGAACTTATGGCATTTTCTAAGTTTTTCTTTCTCTTTTGTGAGACTTACTACCACATGAATAATTCTTCGTTATCTAAAAAAATATAGTTAGTTACCCAGTAATTTACTGCAAAAGTAAACCTCTGCGCTTGTGACTTTACGACAAATGATTAGTCAGAGGGTGCTTTTTTACGACTAATATGAGACACAAAAACAATAATATATTTTCCTAATGTTTCGGAAAACAAATGATGATTAAAATTGATGCCCGAAAAATATATGTAGGTAAATATTATTTCCAAGATAGAAATCGTTATAGACAATAAAATGCACAGTTTTTATTTTATTAATTTTTATTTATTTCATAACAAAACCGTGCGTTTTTATTGTGTTAATAGGAACGCTTCTTAAGATTTCTTTGTCAACTTCGGAAAGTGAAACATTTCCGAAACGAGTACTTTCTTTATTTATTTCCATTTGACGATTTAGGTAAATATAAATGACACTGATAATTCAAACTATCAGAATTGTTAAGTCGGTGAGTATCGCATAAAAACGACAGGCCAAAGCTTACTTTACTAGATGAAAAATAACCGATTATTTTTGCAAAATACTTATTTAAACTTATTTAAACAAGTCACGTACACGTACAAATTTCATGTTTCTTATTGGTTAGATTTATGATGAGGAAAATAATCACGGAAATAGACTAACGTGTGGTAGACACGATTTAAAGATCCGTGGTCTCATAACCTTCTATAATTGGTTAATATGTAGCCAATATAAATTGTCCACAGTATAGCAGCCTACATGTAGGGGACATTTTATTAGTATTGATCAGAGATCCAGATTATATTGAGAAATTCGTGGTGGTAAGTAAGTCTTTTATCCATTTGCTAGACTTACTTTCTTTCATGGTTTATTTAGGCAGTAACAATGTGAGTACAATGCTGGATTGGATATATGTATCTCATTTGAAAAAGTTGAAGTAATAACGATGTTAGAGGATTTAAGTACATGTTTTACTTAGTAGTAGTAGTAGTAGTAGTAGTTATGAGGTTGTTTACACTTTCATAATATCCATTTTTTAAAATAGGTAACAACGTTAATAGAGAGTTATTGCACGGTGAGATAAAGCTGACTTTATTAAAAGACACTTTAAATAAAGTATCCTGTATTACAATATTGTACAGTTTTAAAGAGTGTTATTGCGACGGCCTTCTTACTTAATACTTTAATTTGACAAGTACACCAAATTAACGGCATTGACTTTATGAAACTCACAAGAAAAGCCACACAAAATAAAACAGCAGAAGAAGTTGAGTAAATAAGTCTTCAAAACAAATTATAACCACTGTTGTTAGTTTTGGCATACAATTTCTATATACTTATGTCAAAATTAAGGCGCTTTAAATTAAAAGATTTCTTTGCCTGTACTTAAATTAAATAGAGGAGGCCTGTATTTAATAAAAGAAAACATTTCAGAATATGCTAAATGCACATGCGCATATATTAAATGAAGGAAAACTTTATTACAATATCAAAACAACGGAGGTTGCAAGAACTCTCTATTATATTTATAGCTTTTAAGTAGAAACAAAATAATCTTTTTCTCAAATGCATCGAAATATGTCTATCCTTTTTATATTTTGACCATCTGTTGACAATATTTGTTGAAATTTGAGTTCACTAATATACGTTGAATCAGGAAGATTCAATACGTTACTGATTGAACTTGACTGAACAATTGTTACAATCTCGTCCAAAACAATTTCAGAAGTAAATAAAACAAAATTTAGTCACTTGTTTAGGAATTTAAGTTCTCTGATAAACATTTTCAGTCAACACGGCAAATAGTTTGTTGAGTTTTTTTATTTTGTGATAAAATGTTTTCAATAAAAACAGCTTTTATTGACAAAAATAATTTTCGGGGGTTACCATATTCCACTTACCACGATGGTAAATAATATAATTTGTTGATATTCGATTCAGCCGCTCTTGAAATATTTCATTTTAAAATTTAATCAAATTGAATTTGACAAGATCGAAATTACCCTGAAAAACAGATATCTCAATGTCCAAATTTAAAAGTATAAATGTCAAAACGCAGGTTAAACAACTGTCGGTATATGGTTTTCAGGGCAATCTCGATCTTCTCAAATTCAATTAATTTAATTAGATTTTAAACCTCTTAAAATAAACCCACTACGTAGGTGTCAAAATATAAATTAAAATCCTGTACAGGGTGGGCAAATTTCGATGTTTATATAGGGTAACTCGGTAACTGTAAGAGATACAAAAAAATGGAAGACACATTCTCGATCTCTTTTTTTGAGACAAATTCACTGACGAAAACAACAATTTGCTATCGACTTTTGTTTTCGAGTTATAAACAAAAGCTCGATTTTTCGACTTAACGGACACATGTCAATATCTTGATTGTTTGTAAAGTTATGAAAAACCAACTTTTACATTCTTCAGCACTTTTTTCTGTATAATACAGTGGCGTTGAGAAATTTTTTTTCTCTTTCAAACTATATTTCATATGTAGGGCCGCTTTTGATGTATAACTATTTAATAGCGAAAATAATCTTTTAGTAAATTACTTTTGCGTTTTTTTTATATTTTTTTCCAAGAAGGCGTGGGTCATCTATGACAATGTTTATCTGTTTGTCAGTAAGTTGCATATTAATATCTTTGTTTTCGTCATAATTATACCCCCTTAATCGTAAAAGTGAAGATGTCTTACGAAAATTACGAGAAATATGGTATACTAGAATGCTTTATTCAAAGTAATAAGAATTGTGATATTGCATCCGAAATATATTTCAATCGCTATCCAGAAAGAAGACAACCTAATAAAGCTATTTTTAATAGGTTAGAAGGAAAATTTCATTAATTGTGGGTCCTGCAACAAGCCAAGACCTTAATTAGATATTTATACCTAATTTTATAATACATTACAATTACAAAATAAAAATTCAAATTATAGTAAATGTTCAAACTGATGTCTGTTATGTTCGATACATAAATTACACCTCTTCATAACACTCTGAACTGCATTATAAATATGAAGATTTGAAATGGAATTCATATAGTCTATAAAATTTTCTCAGAGTTCATTTATGTCGGTACTGGTTTTCTTGTATAATTTGTTTTTAATGTGGCCCCAAAAGAAATAATCCAGTGGCGTTAAGTCAGGTGATAGTGGTGGCCTCACTGGTCCGTCACTTCCCATCCAGTTATTTCCAAAAGTGGCATTTAATAATTCGGAAACGGTTCTGATATTATGAGGTGGTGCACCATCTGATTTCTTACATCAATTAAGGGTAGATTGTCCATAAATTCCTCAAAAATTTTCTGGTTTAAGATTTCGTAGTACCGTTGGCCATTAAGATTTTCTTGTTAAGATGTTAAAACACGATTGCCACGTAGAGCACACCAAACACTAAAACAAAAACGTCCCTGAGATCGCATGTCAACGGTACGATGAGGGTTCATATCAGACCAATAGTGCTCGTTATGCTGCTAATGTAAGCTTCGTCTGTCCAAACTATATTTCTAAAGAAGAATGGATCTTGTTGACTTTTTTGAGGATACCATATGCAAAACTTCAATCGTGGCTGAAGATCAGTTGGGTGCAGGTGATGTTGTTTCCTTATTGTATAAGACCTGAATTTGTGTGTCTTCAAAATACTCAAAGCTCGACGTCTTGAAATCCCAGAATCAGCTTCGATTTGACAACTTGAAATTGAGGGATTTGCAAACGCCATTCAAATTACAGTTGTAGAAGTTTCTTTAGCATCTTCAATGTTGTAATTTTTTGGTCTTGGCTTGTTGAAGGACCCACAATTAATGAGATTTTCTTTTAAGCTCTTAGAAATAGCTTTATTAGGTTGTCTTTTTCTGGATAGCGATTGAAATATATTTCGGATGCAATATAACAATTGTTATTACTTTGAATAAAGCATTCTAGCATATCATATTTCTCGGAATTTTCGTAAGACATCTTCACTTTTACGATAAAATGGGGTGTAATTATGACGGAAACACAATTATTAATATGAATTTACTGACAAACGGATAAACACTGTCATAGATGACACACGCCTACTTGGAATAAATATAAAAAAAATGCAAAAAAGTAATCTACTAAAAGATTATTTTTGCTATTAAATACTTACACATCAAAAGTGACCCCACATGTGATAAGTATATAGTTTGAAAGAGAAAAAAATTCCGTTTTAAATAAACTAGCATAGCCAACTATGGTTACCATTTAAAAAAATACAACTTTATGCCATAACTCGAAATTGCACCATTTTTAAATTTTCCCGACGCCACTGTATTATGCAGAAAAAAAGTGCCTCAAGAATGTAACAGTTATTTTTTCATAACTGTACAAACAACCAAAATATTGACATGTGTCTAAAACTCAAAAACAAAAGATGATAGCAAATTTTTGTTTTTCTCCAGTGAATTTATCTCAAAAAAAGAGATCGAGACTGCGTCTTCCATTTTTTTGTATCTCTTACAGTTACCGAGTTACCCTATACAAACATCGAAATTTGCCCACCCTGTACATGTCCTAATAATTATTTTACTGAAAAATAATCTTTTAGTATATGCCTGTATTTCAAGTATACGAGTATTTCGTTTATTTTGAAGTTACTAGATTTTAAAGATCACAAAAGACTATTTTGTGTATCGTTAATATCATGTAATCATTAGGGATAAATCGGACACTGCGCAAAAGTGTGACATTTTATTATATCTTGCATCTCATGGAATAATGTAGCAAGACTGTTTTCAGATTTATAGAATTGATATCATAAATCCACTGAAAATGTTCCACTGCAGATTTAATCTATAAGTCGTGATGAGATTTAAATTGACTGAAATTGCCACATTCACCTTTAACGAAAATACAAATAATCTTAATAAATGTGGCGCACAAAACTGAATGTTTCACGACCGAATCGCATTCTGGCATGCTGTGCATTTGGGAAAATTATGCAAAGAGGAAAAGCGTGAACTTTGCGCGGTTTCATTCCAGAAAGACACCGAGCTCTATTCAGTATTCTAGACACAGACGGAGGAAATTGTAGTGTGCATTAGTGAAACAGTCTTGTCAACTAACTTTACTAACACCACACCGAATAGATTTTTTTGTTAAGCATTGCGAAAAGTAAATAGCTTGTTCACAAATGACTTTACTGTTATTGTTTTTTAAACCTTTGTAGCTTTTTAGTTGACACATAACATAACTCTATTGATTGCCAAAAGAAATTTATTAGTTTTAACAGCAGGTCTTCTTTTCTTCATTAGTATTTATGTTGAGTGAGAGAGACGCTGCAATGATTTTGAGGTACAACATTCTGTAAGAAAGATGTCAGCATGAAGATTTTTTTGGTATATTTTAATAATAAATGAATGGTTTCATCTATCGAGTGGATAGATTCGGTATAAATAGTCTACTTTTAATCACCACCAACTTGGTAGGTTAAACGAGCGTCTAATATGGTGTGCAGTGCTTGTGTTTGTTCAAAACACTTCAGTCTTAGTGTCACATAAAGGTTCTAACCTTCTTCATAACAAGTTATATGAAGAGCAAACATTGAAAAGCCGATATGGCCAAAGAAATAAAAGATTGGTTTTTTCTTTATATCTCTTCTACCATAATTAGGTAAATCACTACATAGCCTGCTGAAATGTTTGTACCAAAATTACGTTTTCATTCAAAGTCCGACATGTTATAAAAACATAATATCAGTTATTTGATCAAAATATCCTCAAAAAACCCAGCATGTCTTGCACTACTATGTATAGGGTTATATATTATAAATTACCCACCCCTTATCATCGTTATTATTGCCTATTGAAAAAAAAAGTTTTAAATAAAAGTTGTGTGGTTATGACTGAATTTTGTTAAAATGCTATCAAAAGTACAGTAGAGTGCAGATTTCAGGGGATACGTAAAAATTACATATTTTTTTAAATGGGATATATTATTAAATTTTGGAATGATCCATTGTTTCTGATTTCAAAAATATACCATATATTATCCCTACGATATACCGTTTTTGAGTTATTAAACGTCGAATATCTTAGTTAAACTAGTTACTGTAAATATAATAATAATAATAATAATAATAATAATAATGGTTTATTTTCAAAATTACATACTATAAGATACTATAATTTAATTTTAGCATGCAGAATAAGTTGTTATAGCATATACTAATAAGTAATAAACCTTAGGTAAGCCTCACATAGTTATAAAAACTGGGCGTGAGTGCTACATCTTGCAGCTATATACACAAACATAATCTAAACCTAAGACGAACATAATACGTAACTGTCTACACACATTAATCTATATGGTATCAGTAGATGAATTAATATGTACACAGTTACACACATACAATAATTATAATTGTTATTATGTTCATTATAAGCATTAATATATATCAGGACCAATGATTGGTTATGCGACATTTTAGTGTTTAAAATTATTATAAAAGACAAACTGGAAGTTATAAGAATACATGATAAAATTTACAATATTTATAATGTTTACATTTATTATTTAGGTAAGTATAATTCAATCAGTGAGAAAATGTTTAGTTGGGTATAATTTTTAGATAAATAATGCAAAATTAATTAACCGAGAAAGCACCGGTATCAACAAAATTGTGTAATATCTGAAATGGGTACTTTTGGAGCCATTTATTTATTTTGTATTTAAATTTATTATAGTTAAGATGTTTATAGAGTGGTGGTATATTATTATACAATCGGGGGGCTAGGTAGGTAAAACTTTTTTGTCCTATCGTTTTATGAGCCCGCGGTACTGTTATTGTTCCTTTTTCTTTATTTCTAGTATGGTGGTCATGCGGGGGGGATAAATTGCTGTGTGTAGTTGTTTTTTGTAAATAATTGTATTGGTTTATTATTAAAGCTTTGCAGTACAATTTCCTTATAGTTAATACATCTGTTTCATTATATAATGAATAAGTTGGGTAATAATAATCTTTCTTTAAAATAATTTTTAAAAATCGTTTTTGTAGTTTCTCAAGGGGATTTAGGTTTGTTTTATTTATTCCACCCCATGCTAGCACACCGTAGCATAATTGCGACTGAATAAGTCCGTAATATACTGTTTTTAGCTGTTTAGAGGTTTTTTAATTGTTTAAATGTATAGATAAAGCATCTCAATTTTTTGCATACACTTTCTATATGAAAATCCCATTTTAAATGGCTGTCAAGAATCACTCCAAGGTATTTTATGTACGTTGCTTTTTGGATTGTCTGATCTGTCTCTTCAATGATAATATCTGAAAACTGTGGCAGGTTACTTTTATAGGAGCAGAATGGTAAGAATTTTGTTTTGTCTATATTAATAGTAAGAAGATGTGTATCTAGCCAATCCTTTACTGTTTTTAAATTTTTACTTGCAAGTTTCCTTACCATTTCTCAAGTTGAGGCAGTGAAAAATACTACAGTGTCATCTGCAAATGAATAAATTGAGCCATCTAATTGTAGAGTAAGCAGACCATTTAGATATATACTAAATAGGATTGGTCCCAGAACCGTTCCCTGTGGTAAACCGTAAAGAACGATTCTGGGATCACTTAGTGTATCTCCTATTTTGACTACTTGGGAACGATTGTGTAAATAACTTGTAAGTAAGTTGTGAATTTTACCCCTAAATCCCATATCCCAAAGTTTTCTTAATATTTTTCCATGGCTTGTTACTGTAAATATGGAAAAGTTAACATTAATAAAGTGAGCTAAGAAAATGACAACTATTATGTTTGATAAGTGACATTTCTTTAATGAAATAATCAAAATGGTTTATAGTGAGGAGGAAGAAAGAAACCAAATATTTACTTGTTATATACAAAATAACAAAAATAAACGTGCAGCGAAAAAAGCGTATAGGGTGTTGTATCCAAATCGTCCAACACCATCAGAAAATACGTTCAAAAATATTTAACGAACGGTGAATAATACCTCCAGTTTTAGTAGAAAAAAGCGTGTAGGTCAAGCAAACCAGGAAGAACAGCTAGATATACTGCTTCATTTCGAAGGTAAGCCCATCCATATTTATTCACGAATAGATTTTTTTTGAAACATTGTATTATTTTTTAGAAAATTCGGAATGCAGTATAAATAATGCAGTCGATCAATTAGGTAAAAGTTATTCCAAAATCCAGCATATGTTAAAAAATAACAGCTACAGACCATGAAAATTTTACCCGTACAAGTTTTAACAGAGGCTCATAAAAGGAAAGGGCTGGACTTTTGCCGCCAGATGAATCGAAAGTTGGATGAAGATCCCGATTTGTTTACTAAAATATTATGGATTGATGAATAATTCTTTTATACGGCAGGAGTTTTTAATAGGAAAAATCAAACAAAAAAAATCAGGAAGAAAAACTGTTAGCGTTTGGTGTGGAATTTAGGCCCAACAAAATTATTGGGCCTATATTTTATGATTATGCTTTAACTGGAGTTACCTATCTGGAAATATTTATCCCAGAAGCAAATATTCTTTTGCAGAATTTTCAGGAAGCCGAATTTGATGATATGATTTGAATGCAGGATGGGGAAAACTCCGCATGGTGTCCTACCCGTTGGAGATCATTTGAATAATGTATTCCCAATATGGATAGGGAATAATGAACCTATTAAATGGCCACCTGACAGTCCGGATTTGACCCCTATGGATTCACTTTTTTTGAGATTTCTAAAAGACATTTCCAATAATAATAATAATAATAAAAATAGTATTCAAGTAATTAAAGACAGGATTCGAATTGAAATAAACAATCTGAATGTAAATAATTAAGCCATTTCCGGTGCAATTATAAATATAAGAAGACGTTATCAATTATGCATTGACAATAATGGTGGAGACATCGGACATCTTTTATGAGTTATTTATTTATATTTAAATTTCCTAAATAAATCTTTGTTATCTATTTTGTATAAATATTTGGTTTTTTTCTTCAGCACTGTAAACCATTTTGATTATTTCATTAAAGAAATGTCACTTGTCAAACATAATAGTTGTCATTTTCATAGCTCACTTTAATAATGTTAACTTTTCCATATTTACAGTAACTAGTTTAACTAAGATACTCGACGTTTAATAACTCAAAAATTATTCCAGGGTATCCTATTTAAAAAAAAACTATTATCATTTTATATCCCCTGAAATCTGCACGCTACTGTACTTTTGATAGCATTTTAACAAAATTCAGTCATAACCACACAACTTTAATTTAAAACTTTTTTTTTCTATAGGTAATAATAACGATGATAAGGGGTGGGTAATTTATAATGAATAACCCTGTACGTTAACTTGATCAAAATTAAAAACTGCTAGAAGACCACTTAGGTACTTATGTGTTATTTTTGCCGTTTTAATTATCTAAAGCGTCATCCAGATCAAAGCAATTTTGTCGCCGACATTGTCGCTAACAAAATTTTCAAATGTTTCTAAAATTGTTACTGACATTTCTGGCAACAAAATTTTGCTTCACACACGGTGGCAGTGATGTTTACAAACTTTGTCGGCACAATATATCTAGGGTGTAGAGTACACTGTTCAGACCAGCATAACTTGACTGATAAATATTTAGCAACTTTTGACATATATTTATACTAGTATATCCAAGAATCTCGACGTAACCTGGTGGATAAACCGTAAATCTAGAAGGCGAGTAATCTGCTTTGTTTATTTCGGATGTCTTCGTGAATTTTTATTTATACTTAGCAAAATATGTCACAAAACAAAAGTGTTCATAGCAGATTCTGTTTTGTGTATGGTTGTCATTCAGGTGAAATAGCGATAAACATGTTTATTTTCATTAATATACACATCATGACAAACTTCGTAAATTAAAAAGAGAATTAATACATTTAATTTAATTCCAAAATTATTTTACACTTTCAATTTGTTCCATCTCATAAAATAACTGCAAACTGTAAAACATCCAGATTAGGCTATTGAAAATGTGATTTAGTAAAGAACAATTATTGCGTTAAAGGGTTTTTATGGTTTCATCGATTTATTGGTCACCAAGTGCTGTTAAATTGAGGGGTGCATTTTTTGAGAACAGGGTGAAAAGGGTGGTTTTTCGTTTTTTCAATATAACTGAAAAACTAAGCAGAATTCAAAAAAATACAATGGTACTTTTTTATAGGAAATTAAATTTCCCATCGAACAACACCCAAATTATGTGGTATTTATTTATTTATTTTCCATTGCAAAAACAAATTAATTTTACAACTTAAAAAACATGTTAATTATCACTCAATAACCTTAAAATTGCGTTATACCCAATAAAAATAAAAAAGTGTCATTGATAATTGTAAAGAAAAAGGAAAATAAGCGACGGCGGTAAAAAATCGACAAAGAATAGCTAATTTTGAACGGCACTATCTCAGTTAATTCTTATCATAGGACCTTTTTTCATAGCTCATTTTAACGGTTGGGATCTTTACTTTCTTTTCTCTGAAGGAATTAATACCTATCTGGGCTCAGAAAAAAGTTATAAGTGAAAATCTAAAAAAAAAAAAATCTGAAAATCGATTGACCCTGCAGGCCATCCCTGAAACTTCCCGCTATTTTCGAGCTTAAAGCGCTCAAAAATATACGTATTAGTTAATTTTTGAGCTCTCCGAGCTCAAAATATTATACACACACATTTATGAGCTCTACGATCTCGAAGTTATATTAAAAAAACCCTTTTTTTGTAATTTTTGAACTGGCGATATTTTTTGAACAAATTAACCAATCGTTTGCAGCATTCAACGCAGTTTTTCAAGTACAAAAAGTTATGTTTGTACCAAAAATCGATCCGACAAAAATTTTGAATGTTATTTTAAAAAAACACTTTTTAGCGAATTTTTCGTAATCGATATTTCTTGAACGAATCAACCGATTTTGATGCGGTTTACGGCATTCAACGCAGTTTTTTAAGTACAAAGAGTTATCTTAGTACTAAAAATCTATCTGACAGGAATTTTTTGCGAATTTTTCGTAATCGATATCTCTCGAACGAATCAACCGATTTTGATGCGGCGATCGACGTTGTTTTATAAGGAGAAGAGCTGATTAGATTTTGGAATTGATCGGTTCAGTAGTCTAAAAGATATTCCAAACAAACGAATTTTTGAACATTTTATTTTTGAGATTTCTCAAAATCTACCGGGCCGAATCGGTTCTAATTCTCAGGAAATCTAATTGAGTCAACCCATTTAGAATGCCGCAAACCACGTTTCGATCGGTCAAGCCGTTCAAAAGTTACGAGAGGTTTACATACACCGTACACACATACACACACACACACATACATACATACAGCCATACAGACACCATCATGAGAATAGTCAGAATAGCTTCTTAGGACCTCAAAACGTCGAGTTCTGACAAAAACTCGATTTTCGAAAATCGGGGTGAAATCAATAACTTCCCCGATTTATGAAAATTTTCAATTTTCTTAGCGGTAAGTTAAAAATTCACGATTTTGCGGGTTTTTTGCTGATCTGTTTATGCTTAATATTTAGTATGGAAATGGTTTTATCGAGATTGTAATAAGCGATGGAACATTTAATTTCCTATAAAAATAGTACTCTTGTGTTTTTTTTGAATTCCACTTAGTTTTTCAGTTATATTGAAAGAATCAAAAACCACCCTTTTCACCCCGTTTCAAAAATGCACCCCTCAATTTAATAGTGATTTTATCATATTTAGGTGACCAATAAACCGACGAAACCATAAAAACTCTTTAACGCAATTGTTTCTTACTTCCTCTTTTTTTTTGTACATTTTCAATAGCCTAAATGATTCGGTACTATAAGTTTTATTCAACAATCCTAAAATGTTTATATACAGTGTGTACCCGGATGAAGTTCACAATACTTGGAAATTTTTTAATTTACAATTTTTCGAAAAAAAATCATTTTTTATAAAAAGTTTTGCTTATTTTGTAAATTCAAAAGCCGTATTCAAATATTCGAAAAATTATACAGGAAACACTTAAGAAATGTGAAGCTTGTTCAAACGTAAACTTCCAATATTCTTTTTAGAGAAATGTCATGACCATTGTTGTTCGTAAACATAAAATCGACTTAATACGTTCACTGCGCACGCCGTATATGTGACGGCTGGGAGACTGTTGTATTATAACGGATCCGAAAGGCTGAGTACTGCCGTTGAGCTTTCGCCATTACCACATTGAAAGATGTTAAATTTATAAGAATTCGAGCGTGGTTTGGAATTTTAATGTCTGTCGATCCCAGATAATATGGCTCCTAGCCCATCGGAATCAAAAAAGCCCAGAAGTAGAAATCCAAAACGATTACCTGATGAGGCATTGCTTGCACTAGCTTATTTTTCTGAATCGGATGAGGAGCCTTTCCAAGACTCCGGTAGCGAATGGAGTGGTGAAGAGATGGCCGAGGTATTCGAAGACGTTGATGAAAGTGACAATCCTCAAAGCGACCCTGAACCTTCTGCTGGCGAACCAATTGTGCAACAAAATAATAATTTACAGTGGGTAAAAAACCCTCCAATACTAAAAAAGAAATTCTATTTGTTGGGCAGAAGGAACTGAAGGTACCCATACTTGGCGATGGTAAGCCTATCGACTTTTTTTATCCACTTGCTGATAATAATTTCTTTGATATCCTGGTTAAAGAAACAAATCTCTATATCGAATATGTCTTGTTACATGAAGGTCAGGGGCCTCATTCTAGAATAAGCCGATGGAAACCGGTCGATAGAGAGGAAATGTCTGTATTCTTGGGTATTTCCTTTTTAAGGGAATACTTCAGTTGCCCAAATTATGGAATTATTGGCGAACCGATCGTTTGTATAATCTTTCAATGAGAATGTATATGAGCAGGGATAGATATGTGATTATATTGCGGTGTTGGCATTTTACTCCGAATCCTCGAGATGACGAAAGATTGCCAGCTGACAGATTATACAAAGTTTATCCTTTGGTAGAATTTTTTAATAACAAAATATTCACCATTAATTCACCTGGAAAAGATCTCATTGACAAGTTTATGCTTTTGTAGCGAGGCCGACTTTTGTTCCACCAATATATCAAAAACAAGAAGCATAAGTACTGGATAAAATTTTATTTACTCACAGAAAGTAGTGGAACAGTTTTGAATATACAGATTTATACTGGAGTTTGTGATGACATAGGTGGTAAAGAGCACGCTGCAAATGTTGTCCTCTGCCTTATTGCCAATTACTCTGATAAGAGCCACAGTTATATGTACAATTACTATAATTCTGTGACACTTGCCAGGCAGTTGTTGGACAAGAATACTTACTGTACAGGAACTTTGTGTGCGGGAAGAAAGGAAACATCTCAAGAGGTTAGTAAGGCAATATTAAAGACTGGTGAATCCGTCCAACGTTATGGAGGAAATGTATGTGGGGGCAAATGGAAAGATAAACGTGAGGTACTTTATATTACAACTGAACACGAAAATAACTTCGAAGAAGTTACTTCTAGATCTGGTAAGAGAAAAATGAAACCTACACCAATTGCACAATATAACAAATATATGTCTGGTATAGATCTACAAGATCAAATGTTGTCCTATTATCCGACACACAGAAAGACAATTCGATGGTATAAGAAAGTATGTATGCGTCACATATTTTTTCATAGTTTAAATTTTTTTATTGCAAAATATTCCATTATTACCAACTTTTTTACAACAATAGTAAAAAACAAACAATTTTTTGGCATGCAGTACCAGGGGTATTTGTCTAATTTCCCATGAGCAGCGAACGTGTTAAATTAAGAATTACTTTGAAAAAATTCATTGAGAAAATTTGACCAATAATTAAATTGTTTTTGTTCTTTTTGTTTGCTACAGATTGTGAAAAATCTAATATTTCACAATTATATAAGCCGTTTGAGGGAAAGTAAAATTGTTTATAAAAAAATAAATTTTTTATTTAAAATAAAAAATAGAAGTTTCTCCCTCTGTAAAAGGCATTTCAGCATTCCCATGAAAATTTCACACCTGTGTTTTTAACCAATAGAATGTGTGCTTTCTCTAATGTCACCATGGTAACCCAGGAATTTCTTTGAAATTTTTTTTGTACTGGGGTACCCTGGAGAGAATTATAGTGGAAATTTTTTGAGAATCATATAATAATATTTTGACCTTAAGCGTAATTTGATTGATAATTATTACAATTAACCAGTGTTTATTTGCCTTATAAATTTAACATATTTGAATGTTCATTTATCATAAGTATATTGAATAAAGATTTAAAAATAAAAGCATATATTCTTATTATTAAATTTTCTAAATGTTGTTTTTTTAATTCATAACCAATTGGGCTAAAACTCTGTATCTTACCAATTATAGTTACACAGATATATCATTTTAAGATTTAGCATAGTTAATTCTTTCATATTATGTTCAGTTTAAATTCGCCTACGCCTCGGGGAAATTTTCAAAATATTCATGACCTCGAAAAAATTTTCAGAAATAATTTAACCTCTATATTACATGTAAAAATATTGATCTTCAATGACGAATTTTTTACGAATTTTTTAACGAAATTCTTAATTTAAGTCAGTTTTATGGCTACGAACAACAATAATTGTTGAACGATTATTCATTTCACATTTCTTAAGTTTTTGATCATCCTGTAAAATTTTTCGAATATTTGATTGCAGCTTTTGACTTTTCAAAATAAGCAAAACTTCTTATAAACAATGACTTTTTTCGAAAAATTTAAGTATTGTGAACTCCAGCCGGGGACACACTGTATATTATCGGAATTGTTCATTGTCTAGTCAATATTGGAATCTTGTTTCACATTGATTTTTATACCACTATGACTAATATTGACACAAAATAACGAAAATGAACGTCATATGCATATGTAACCAATACATTTGTCATCCAGAACTGTTATTTTACAATAATATTTTAAAGTTTCTATTTTGAATGTACCTTCCCTTGAATTGTTCAACCGTGAGGTATGTTTAATATCTGGTAAAGTAACATATCTGGTTTCATACCGTACCGAGCTTTAGCCATATCGCGATAATGTTAAATAAAAAACCCCATGGCAGGTCTTCATTCCTGAGCAGCACCAACCGCGTCTGTCCTGTAGCAACCCACACGTCCTGTATGCCTGCCTCGTTAATGCAGTGTCCTTTGTATGTATTTCATGTGACAGCTGCATTTGCAGTGCAATCATTTATTTTAAATTATAGCCAATTGCAACACTCTGAACATAAATTTGGCCTGACAGTAAAAACTAATCCAACGATTCAGATAAAACCTCTAAATTCACGGAAATAACAGCAATGTTTATACACTTTAAATACATATTTTTAGGTACCAGATTTTTCGTTTTAGTAATAAATATTTTATCTACAGGGTGTCTGTGAAAATCCTGTATAAGGAGCTATCGAATATTCCCGAAACCAATTTGTTCTTGTTCTCTCATATCAACTCTATAAACGCTTCTACTTACAGCCTAAATATATAATGCTTAATTTTAGGTCTTCTGCGAGTCTTTTTTAAAATCTATTATTCCCACTCAGAGGCAGAAAAAGCTGGAAATATTATCGCCAAAACTCCAAAAGAATTAAATGTGTTTATTATTTAAATGTTTTGATAAATTATTAAACAAATTTTGACCAATTTTTTACCACTTGAACAGTACTAACGAATAAAAATATCCAAATCCAAAAGACAAAATTGAAACAAACGAAAAGTCGGGGATTTACGAAATTAGCTGTAAGGACTGTAACCAAAAATACTGTCCACGTCAGTTAAAACTGCCATATGAATGAATGTAACGAGACCCAGTCTGTCGTCAACTTAGAGTGTTAATTGGCGTACAGCTGTTATTGTTGCAAGGAAGCAGAGATAGCGCCTCATAACAATACTGAGCCGTATTACATCATCATCTCGCAATCCTATTTGACTTGGATAGTATATTGGACAAACTAGACAATCAATTCAAACTAGACTCAATGAGCATATGGCGCATTTCAAATATCATAGAACAGTAGAAGTCTGGTGTTGCCCAACATGCGTTTAAGAACAACCATAAAACAGATAGTAGTAATTTAACCTTAATTAGGAACGTAGCAAATCCTAAATACAGTGATTATAGTGACCATAAATAGTAACAGAGTTCCAATCACATATAGTTCGCTCTATTGGTTAATGAGTTCACCGAACCATAACAATAGTTTAGGTAAAAATAGGACACTTTGTTAGCATAAACTTAGTTTTAATCATCTCCAGATTATGTCAATTTGGGTGGCGAAACGCTCGTCGAGTGCAGTATATGGTGTCTTGGTGTTTTGTGGGAACCCATGTCAGCGTTATTAAGCAATCTAATGTGGCTAGCACATAACTTTCTTATACCAGTATGTATCATCCTGATCTAAAAAAAGCATTCTATTTAATTCCTCACTTACCTCAATTAAATTTTAATAGCGTATCTTGAAATGTTTTATTCAAATTTTTAAATAATTAATTATCAGCGTCATTCGATACTGTCAATAATAATTCATGTCATATATTTTAATAATTTCTTCTTATTGACATTGACATTTTTGTAATTAAATTAGACATTTCAAATGTCAAACTGTTAAATTTAGCCTAACCCCGTTTTATGAGGCCAAATGTATAACAAATTTAAGTTTACATCAACTTTATTTAAGTAATTGGAAAATATAATTTATGCGCTTGATATAGTAGATATGATATATAATCTTTCATCAAAAATATATTTTTTTGTAAAGGCAAATACAAAAAAAGTTTGGGTCCTCTGGACCTCCTTTCATCTGGCCAATTTTACAGACATGCAGACAGATTTTTTCCATAAAGTTATGTTTTTCATTATAATTTGTCGAGATTCGTCCAGAAATTCAATAAAAAATTTTTAATTTTTTTTTCCGAAATTATACCTTTTTTCTTCTTTCATTCATTGTGTCTCTTCTGGTGGTACAACATTCACCAAATTTAAAGTGTCACCTAAAATGTTGTTGGCAATCTTAACTGCCAAATTTGGGAAGTCTTCCGTTAGTATTTTCTGAGTTATCGCGGATACACACGCACACACGCACGCTCGCACGCCAATATCTTTGGCCTTTAGAACAAGTGTACCAAATTTGAAATCTTTGTCTCAAAAACTGTGGCTGCTATCGCGATACTACAGACATACGGACAGATTTTTTTCATAAAGTAATGTTTTTATTTTTTTATACTAAATATAAGGAACTATAGTAATTGCGATTTTTTTGGACTTCGATATTTTGATTGATATATACGTTTTGATCCCCCCTGAATCCATTTTGACTATTTTCCGAATGATGTCTGTCGATGCGTGTGTGTGGATGTGTGGATGTTTGTTTGTGTGTCTATGCGTTTATCCGCGATAACTCAAAAAATACTAATGGAAGACTTTCCAAATTTGGCAGTTAAGATTGTCAACAACATTTTAGGTGGCACATTAAATTTGTTGAATGTGGTACCACCAGAAGAGACATAATGAATGAAAGAAGAAGAAAGGTACAATTTCGGGAAAAAAAATAAAAATTTTATTGCATTTCTGGACGAATCTCGACGAATCTCGACGAATTATAATGAAAAAACATAACTTTATGAAAAAAAATCTATCCGCATGTCTGTAATATCGCGATAGCAGCCACAGTTTTTGAAATAAAGCTTTCAAATTTGGTACACGTATTCTAAAGGCCAAAGACAATGAAAAATTCGGTGACGAGCAAAATTGACCAGCTGAAAGGGGGTCCATGAGACTCAGACTTTTTTATGTATTTGACTAATATATTCTTGATAAAATATTATAAATCATGTCTACTCTATCAAGCGAATAAAATATATTTTCCAAGTACTTAAATAAAGCTGATGTAAACTGAAATATTTTACACATTAGGCTTCATAAAATGGGGTCAGGATAAATTTGGCAGTTTAACATTTGAAATATCTAATTTAGTTACAAAAATGTCAATGTCAATTAGAAAAAAATATTAAAATATATGACATGAATTATTATTGACAGTATTGAAGGACGCTGATATTTAATTATTAATTGTATTGAAACATTTCAAGCCACGCTATTAAAATTTAATTGTGGTAAGTGAAGAATTAAATAAAATGATTTTTTTAGATCAGGATGATATATACTAATATAAGAAAGTTAGGTGTTGGCCATATCAGATATTTTCATTATAATTCGTCGAGACTCGTCCAGAAATGCAATTAAAATTTTTTAATTATTTTCCAAAATTGTACCTTTTTTCTTCTTTTATTCATTATGTCTCTTCTGGTGGTACCACATTCACCAATTTAATGTGTCACTTAAAATGTTGTTGACAATCTTAACTGCTAAATTTGGGAAGTCTCCCATTAGTATTTTTTGAGTTATCGCGGATACACACGTACACACACATCCACACACACATCCCTACACACACACATACATCTACACACACATCCACACACACGCACCGACAGACATCATTGGGAAAATAGTCAGAATGGATTCAGGAGGGTTCAAAACGTATATGATAATCAAAATCTCGAGGTCGAAAAAAATCACGATTACTGTACTTCCTTATATTAGGTATAAGAAAATAGTTAACAATGTTGTGATTGTTTTATTTTGGTCTCGGGGATATATGGTAGCTTTTTGTACAGACAACCTGGATAGAGAAACAATTCTGCAATAGGATATAACTTTGATTATAGTGGTTCCATCAACTAACAGAGGTTGTTATTTCGTTTTCCTGGTAGTCACCCCTATAAAAAAGAGGTCCAATATTAAGGCCAAATTAGTTGTGACCTCAGTAATTAATTGAAAATAGTCGGAATGTCTTCCAGTGTGAAAATAACTATTAGAAATGATCCTGTTTGTAATTACTCTCCTGTTTTATATTTTTTGTTTTTGTTATACTTGATAACTCTAAGCGTTAAATGATTTTAACAGGCACATTCAGGGTTCGTTTAATTTAATCCAATTAAATTAGCGGCGTCTCACGTTTCTCGTTACAGAATATACTAATATGCAGACACCATAATTGCCAAAGTATTGATCTAATTACTATCCTGTACAATTTTCTTATTTACATTTCAAGACGATGAAGCAATTTGTTCACGTCTGGGGGCTTGAAACTCCCATTTCATGGTACATACAAATAATTGTTTTTATTGTTAGTAGTCAAGTTTGTAGAACTGGTTATGGTAAGATCAATTATTATTATTACAAGGTATACTGTAACAATAATGTGGACGTGTTCCATTTATAGAAGAGGTTTCAAATAAGTCTATGGGTTTCATGTCATTTTTAATCCTAGACATTCTTAATATAAGTATTGAATCCTTATATGCCTACTAATTTATAAAAGGTAGCGAAATACCTCACTAGGAAAAAATTACTGATAATCTGATAAATTTGGTAGAACATGCAAGACACTTTTATTTATAATTTAATATGTTATTTCCTATTACCTTAGTATCTACGTGATTGGAACATCCTTTTCCCACAACTATCGATTTATTTTGAATAGACTTCTAATACTTTGCCTAAAACACAAGAGAGTAATCAATATGTTGTTTAGTTCTGGAATATTTTAAAAAACCGTAGTAAAACTCGGCGTGTGGTAGAGTTTATAACAAAAGTAATTTTTGACGTTTCAAAAAAGTCACATTTTTTGACGTTTCAAAAAAGTCACATTTTTTGACGTTTCAAAAATGTCACATTTTTTGACGTTTCAAAAAAACTCGATGTGTGACGTTTCAAAAAAGTCACATTGGTGGAATGTCACTAATATTTTTTTTGAAAAAGTAATTTTTGACGTTTAAAAAAAGTCACATTGGTGTGAGGAATGTCACTAATATTTCTTTTTGACATTTCAAATTGACGTTTTAAAAAGCCACATTGGTGGAATGTCACTAATATTTTAAATTTTGAAATGTCAAAAAAAATTTTGACATTTATTCAAATTGACGTTTCAAAAATGTCACTAATATTTTTTTTGACATTTCAAATTTTAAGAACCGATATTGCTCATCACCTAACTCAATCTCTTCCTTGAATTCTGGAATATGTGTACCAAATTTGAAAGCTTTATCCCAAAAACTGTAGCTGCTATCGCGAACCAGACAAACAGACACACAGACAGAAGTTTTTTTGTCTGAAATTTTCTGTATCGTCATAATTCGTCTAGATTCGTCCAGAAATGCAATAAAAATTTTCAAAATTTTTTTCACGGATACATACCTTCCTCACTTTGAGAGGTGAGGAAGTGGAAGTAATTAGTAAAGAA
This sequence comes from Rhamnusium bicolor, assembly GCA_029963845.1. Lineage (NCBI taxonomy): Eukaryota > Metazoa > Arthropoda > Insecta > Coleoptera > Cerambycidae > Rhamnusium > Rhamnusium bicolor. The sequence goes on along the minus strand of JANEYF010004428.1, from coordinate 29,292 downwards.
AAATTCTGTTTATATGGGTGAGACATCTAGACTAGTAAAAGTTAGTTTAACGCACATAAAAAAAATGTTGTAGAATATTGAATACGATTATACGAATTTTGTTATTTTATTTACAAAAATCTTGCCAAATCGTTTATAACTTATATAGTACAAACTATTCATAATCATTTCTCAAACAGGAATTAATCCATTGTCCTTGCGCAACAAACAGTCAAGACCTGATTAATCAGTAAGTGGCGTATTAAAATTTTGGTTGCTAATAGAATGGTTGTAAAAACCCATATGGTTATATTCAGGGGTTAGGTAAATTAGGTTAGGTAAATTATTAAGTCATTTATCGTTGGGAACATGTGCAAGCAACTAATAACCATATGTTTATTAAGATAAAAACTTTAACGATCTAAACAAATGCGTTTTAATTAATTAATGTTTATATATTTTTGATTTATATGTATGATTATTGTTGTAGTCTACGTACTGAAGTCATGAATACATACTTTATTTAGTACCGAAGCTGAATAACGTTGTATGTATATATTACCACAATGCTCTGACTATACACTTATCTGCCTTAAGAGAGTTATAGAGGTCGAAATTAAACTATAACAGCATAGTATAATTAGTAAATCATTTTATTTCCCTTGAGGGACCGAAGCTCATCATAATGCCTTAATTCTCCATTAATAATTTTCACCAGATTTTTCTGCCTATATGCCTCCCCCACTTCAGTCACATCCTTACATTGGGGTATACATTTTTCTTACATTGTTACATATTGTTTTAGCATGAATGTCAATTTTTTATTGTTCTTGAAACAAAGATTTATAATACCCTGTACATGTTCAGCAAAACTGTGATTTTCGATTCTAATAACCTTATGTTTTTGTGAGCCTTGTGAAAAACATCCAGGCATCTTTTGTTCTTCTTACTTTCTTATACCTAATATAAGGAAGTATAGTAATCGTGATTTTTTTTTGACCTCGAAATTTTGATTTATATATACTTTTAGAACCCTCCTGAACCATTTTCCGAATGATGCCTGTCGGTTCGTGTGTATATGTGTGTGTATGTGTCTGGACACGATAACTCAAAAAATACGAATGGGAGACTTCCCCAATTTGGCAATTAAGATTTTCACCAACATTTTAGGTGACACATTAAATTTGGCGCATGTTGCACCACCAGAAGAGGCATAATGAAAGAAAGAAGAAAAAAGGTACAATTTCGGGAAAAAAAATTAAAAATTTTTTATTGCATTTCTGGACGAATTATAATGAAAAAACATAACTTTATGGAAAAAAATCTGTCTGCATGTCTGTAGTATTGCGATAGTAGCCACAGTTTTTGAGAGCTTTAAAATTTGGTACACGTGTTTTAAAGGCCAAAGACAATGATACATTTTGTGATAAGCAAAATTGGCCAGATGAAAGAAGGTCCACGGGGCCCAAACTTTTTTGTATTTGTCTTTACAAAGAAATATATTCTTGATGAAAGATTATAAATCATTATAATCAAGCCAATAAAATATATTTTTTCAAGTACTTAAATAAAGGTGTTGTAAATTGAAATTTGTTACACATATGACCTCATAAAATGGGGTTAGGATAATTTTGGCAGTTTGACATTTGAAATGTCAAATTTAGTTACAAGAAATGTCAGTCAATAAGAAGAAATTATTAAAATATATGACATTCATTATTATTGACAGTATCAATCAAACCACGCTGATACTTAATTAGTTAAAAACTTTAATGAAATATTTCAAGCTACGCTATTAAAATTTAATTGAAGTAAGTGCAGAATTATATAGAATAATTTTTTTAGGTCAGGATGATGTATACTGGTATAAGAAAGTTATGTGCTGGCCACATCAGATATTTTACCAAAGTATCCATACAAATCACATTCAATAGTGTTTTTCACAAGTCATTTAAGATATACTGCCATATAATGTGGATATTAAATATATTTTTATGAGTATAAGTTTTAACAGAAACCAAACATTTTGAAACTTTTTATCGTTTTCCTTTTCAAAAAAAAATAAAAAAAATGCATAGTTATTCCGTATCCTTTCCCACCCTATATATTTAAAAATTAAGTGAGTTCGAACTTTTTGCTCTATTTGTAAAATAATTCGTTTGATGGAACATGTTTTTATAAAAAGTAGACGTAACTCATATCAAAGTAAAAACAAACAATATTGGACAATTCATATTCACAGACCCTAGCTGGGAGTAACACACGATATTTACTTTTAACAGGCCGCTAAACAGCATGAAGCCAGGCATAGGTATGTAATCTTTGACATCAGGTATAATATATTATTAGTGGCCTTGTATAAGAAATACGAAATCTGATAAAGGCCTTCCATTTCTCTAAAATTATTGAATATAAACCAACATATTTATTTGAGTCATCAAATCATAAAAAAGAAACATGCAACAAAGTAGTAACTACTATCACCTCTGTAAACTGATATCCGGCGAGGGTTTTTATTGCAGTATTATATTCTGTGATTAAAAATTCTGTTTTAATATTTCATAAAGACAATCTTGATTGAAAAGACAAAAAGAAAGCCTTATATTTACTGAATCAGTGATCTGATAACTTTAGTAGTAATATTTATTTAAATTTGTATTTCTTGTTTTTGATAATGTCAATATGTATATTTATAACAAGATAAATTTGCTAAAGGTGGCATAAAAAAAGTGTGAACAAAAAACTCCCAGATTCGAACATCACAAAAACACTTCTTGTATTTTTCTACTCGTACAAATTCACTGGACCATCTTTATTAAATATTCCCCCATAGGAAAGCAACAATTTATCAGTCAATATTTATTATTTTTTTTTATTTATTTATTATTGCAATAAATTTAACAAAACAATATATCTTAACCTAGTTTACAATACAAACAAAAATGACACCTGAGGAGACTTCGTATTGAGTCAAGCAGTATTTATATTTTCGTTAGTATGTTTTTGTAATAATAATGAGCAGAATAATAGGAATAGAGTATGTGTAACCTATCTAATAACACTATACTATAATATACTAAGTAAATATCCTAAAAACTTAATATCTATATTGTTTGTAACAAAATAAATCTATAGCTGTTAACGTGGATAAAAACAAAATTGTTATAAATTATTTGGGACGGTGTAGGATAAATGCAATGATTTACAGCTATAAATATCAAAAGAAAAAAATACAAAATTAAAAAAGGCGAAAAAGTAAAAGAAATAGTGAGGTGATTCCAATGTACTAAGGTATATTATTTTTTACCTAAATTTAACTTTTAAATACTTTATCTGAGAAAGAAGCAATGTTGCAATTTTGTGTCAAATTACGTTAAAATGGATAGAAGTGTATTGTAATTGTCCATCAGATATTTTTTGCTCCTATTCTGAATCGCTTTTTCCTCATTATTTTTATATGTGGTGGAAGTTTGTTGTATAACTTGATTCCGTTGTATCTAATGCTTTTTGGAGACCCCTTTGCTATAAAATGGCGCCTTGTACGCGTTGTTCGCCCTAGTCCTTGTTTCATATTGGTGTTCAACAATGGATCCAATAGTTTTTCTTATTGCTATGCGCGTAGGTTATAGCAACGTGCATGTATAATCCCGCCACGTCAAGTAACTGGTTCTCAATAAAGATGTTTCTGCAGCTTTCTCTATTTTTTTTGTTAAATATTATTCTCAAAATATAGAGTAGTGTTATCTGCAAGGGTCGTAAAATTACTTTATAGGCGGAACCCCATACTGTTATATCATATCTAATTATAGATTCAACTAAGCTGTAGTACGGGACAAGGAGAGTTTTATTGTATAGTATACTTTGTAGGTTATAAAATTTATAGATCAGTTTTCGTATTCTTCCGTTTAAATAGTCAGTATGATTTCCCCATTTCAAATGCGGGTCTAAAACCAATCCTAAGTATTTTATGGTGGCGACGATATGTACACTACTGTTAACCGTCTCATTAATAAGTATGTGTTCTAGCACATGCGGCATTCCAGCTTTTGTGGAATAGAAGGGCATATATTTAGTTTTTGTAGTATTCAGTTTAAGGAGGTTGTTATCTAGCCAAGTTTTAACTTTGCCAATTGCAGCGGTAGCTTTTTGTTTTGTGGAATCCCAGGTCTCCTCAGCACAAATTAGCACCGTATCGTCTGCATGTGACATAATATAGCAACCATAGTCTTTTTTGTAATAAATCGTTTATATATATATATATATATATATATATATATATATATATATATATATATATATATATATATATATATATATATATATATATATATATATATATATATATATATATATATATATATATATATATATATATATATATATATATATATATATATATATATATATATATATACAATATGTTGGGGATATCTCCGCCTTCCTCCTTGGACTGTATCTTTAAATTAGTTCTTGTTGTATTTCAAAAACTATCCAATTATTCTCCAAAATTATTATCAAAAAATTTATTATTCTGACATTTTACATAATTCTGTTCAACTATATTGATTATTTTATATATATATATATATATATATATATATATATATATATATACATATATATACATATATATATACATATATATATATATATATATATATAAGGAATAAGTTAGGACCTAAGATAGTTCCTTGCGGAACTCCAGTTCTTATTATTTTTGTTGCGCTACAAGTGTTACCTATTTTAACGTGTTGAGGTCTATTGGCTAGGTATTCTATAAATAAGTCATATATTTTCCCTCTGATGAATATGTTATTAAAAATAATATATATTAAACTTTCTTTACTTATTATCTCTAAACACAGAAGAAATTTCGACGGCATAATTGACTTTCTAGATTACAAAAATAAAGATGTAGTTTAGGTTAGTTTCCGTAATCATTGTTTTTGTTACTCAATACATTTCCTCGTATATTTCCTCCTCTCCGTAGATTAATCCGTGTATGGTAATTTACGCATCAATTAGTTCGTGTCTTTGTTACAAAATGGTTCAGGGAAATTGATTATTCTGTCGCTTCGTAATATCCTTTTCGTGGTGACTGCATGAGTATAAGACCAAAGCTAAAGGAATATACTTTTATAGAGACTAGATGTCTGCCTTATTTACCGAGATTCATCCAAGAATTTTCTCTCAAAGTTTTGAGAAAAAATGTATAGGGAGATTTCCTGATGGAAAATGATTTACTAACACTCGATTTGGATGTTTGTCTAAGGCCCTGGATATCCATCTTCAGGTAGAGTGGCTGTTAGTTACCTACCAAACAGATTTATATTAATTATTACGTTTCTAGTTTTACAAAAAAACTGATCACAGTGAAGTATATTCTTATATGGAATAACTGTTTTGCAAAAGTAGATAGACAATAACTATTATTTTACTGGTTTAACAATTTTATTCTTTATCTATTCGGCAACTTTACCAAGAGGTGGATATGTCGGCCCTAAAGAAAAGGTTTATAACATGACTGATCATAATTTGGTTGAACTAAAGGACATAATTATTGAGTAGATAAGAAAATGAATTATTATCAGGTAATTGGATGGTTTTCTACTACAAAAAAAACTATTACTTACTGACCGTCACCTTGAGGGAGAAATACTTGGTATCGTGGAGAGTCCAACAGCTGGTGATTGCATTGATATGGGCAAATCACGTCCGTTTGCAAGCTCACTTGTCCATCACGTTTACGCTCACTGCCCCATGTTGAAAATAAATAAATATCTGTAAATACATAGTATTTATAAAATGTCTATCTGGATAACACTTACATGGTTATGTAAACAGTGTGAAATTATAGACAACGAAGGTTAACTTTCTTAAAATATATCATTCAAATACTTTAGAGGATAAAGTGAACTTGTTGTGGATTAGTGATTTCCTGGACATGCAATTTAACGGCACAGAATTATATTACACAAGCTGTAAAAAAGTACTTTCGTGCAACTTTAAAGCAAACATTAAAAGACGCATTTCCTTAGACAGTCGTAAAAAGTGTGTGTGTGTGGTAGTGTTACTAATAGTGATAGGCAAACAAATTTTAACCTAGATTTAATGGAAGTGATGGTTGGGTGTAATATATTGTGCACAAAACTAGATAAACCACTATTTAGATAGTATTTGCAAAAGCGCATTAGTGGACAATATAACAATTGTTCAGGTGCCATCAGAAACTACACTAAGAAAAAAATGTTTATCACAAAAATGTGACAGTATAGAACATAAAATTTATACTGAATTGAATGACAAATACGTTTGGATGGAACTACCAATGCCTGCGGCTGGAAGGCGGCAAATAGTTTTATTGGAGGAAAATTGTTTAATGCGCCTAATTTCATCTAAAGTACTAGAAACTACAAATTTTAGCACTATAGTAGATGTAGTGTACTGCACTGAACTGTACATTTTTCAATTATCAGGAAACATTAATGAGACAGTAGAACAAAAATGGAAACTGTTTTGAAAAACAATTCTAGATTTCTTACGATGTCAAATAAAGTGAACTTATTAAATAGTAAAGTAGTAAACTTTTCTACACAGGACATAAATGTAGAGTCTCTGAATAAGTTCAGATATTTTAAATATGCGCCAAATACATCTGTCGTCGTTGAACGGTCGTTCTCACAATACAAATGGATTTTTAATTAGAGGCACCGGAGATACTCGGGAATATTTACAATAAATATTGATATACTTCTACACTCCATGATATTGTCGACATAGTTGTTACCATTTATTTTTATCCTCGCGCTTCTTATCTAGGCACTGCGAACTGCGATGTTTATAAATAAACTGAATCTGAATAGGGAATACGGTCTAGATCTCGCTGCGTACGCACTGCTACTCATTTTTCCTATGAGAAAGCCTTTCCCAGGATTCACAAAAATTTTCCGGTATCTATGTATCAGGGTAAACCGCTTCTTGGGGGTGGGAGAAAAGAGTTGCATAATAAACCTACATCAAATTTTTTGTTTCGTTAAAATTAGGTACACATAAAACTATACTTTGCTGAAAGAGTGAAGAGCGTCTATTTGAATTATAATTTATAAATGTCTGTAATACTTTTAATCGAAATACGTATCGTGACGAAAAATAATTTTTATTATTTTATTTTATTTCAAATAATACATTTCTGCCGTCACTCTAAGGGTTAGTGAAAATAAAGAACAGTAGTTTCAGATCACTACTAAAAAAAAACCATCAACTACAGGATACTTAAATAAATCTAATCCCGGTTATTCAACTGAATCATTTTATTGCTGCGGATTCATTTCTTCTTTAAAATGAAGTTTCTACAACTAAAGCGTAAGTTGTAATGAAATTCTGGGATACAAAATCACGCTGTAAATGTCACGAGAGGTATTTTCTGCAAAACGTCTTGTTTATCACATAAAAATGAGGATTAAATACATACTAAGAAATTAACATACCAAAGAGTGTCACTTTAATGAGACCGGTTTATCGACACTCTTTTAAAAAAATATATGTTTCGATATCTGTTTTATTCTTTTTTTCGGCAGTAAATTAAAGAATAAATACCTCCCGATCATATCTTGTGTTCAAATCTACACATTTAAATAAAGCTATAAATATTGTTTCTAAACACATTTACATATATTTCATTAGCAGCAACTAATAAAATGTTTAGTTTTAAGCGTACAGGAAATGAAAATGTCACTAATAAACATGTATTGATTAAATTACATATTCTTGTTCAAATTATAATGCCCCATAAAAAAGTTTTATGCCTGTTCCATTGATAGTGCTTGTATAAGATAATAAATTTAATAATTATTATTGTTTAGCAGTAACTCTTTCTTGAGATGAATTCACCGTTAGTAACATTAGTTGATTGATTTTACTGTCTTGAACCCTTCTTTCTCAATAAATAATAAGAATTTTAACACTCTCACCATCGCCGCCAGATATTTCGCTTTTTTTTGCTGTGCGCCAAAAGAAGACTAATTTATTATCTTGCTCTCTTTCTATTGTATCATATCATCATTAACGTTTTTCTGCTAACGAAGTGGGAAAAATGCCTTCCAAACGCTTCCAATATTTCGACAACAAAATCAGGCCAAGAACACATCAAAATATCAAATTAACCCTCCTTCCTCCTTCCCTTATTTTCTTTTTTATTTTAGTCCTATTTCCAAATTCATTTCAAATACGTATTATCAAAATTATTAACGTTGCCCAAAAAATCGAACATTATTTTAAGGCCAAATAATTTACCTACTCGCAGATGGCCACTCAAATTATCTCTTTGTTACTTGGACATAGAAAAGACTTTCGATACCGTTTGGTTTTCAGTAAGGCTGGGAATCGAATACGAATAATTCGAGTATTCAAATATTCGAGTATTTGAATACGAATTATTCTAATGAGAAATTATTCGAATATTCGAAATATTCGAATACTCGAATATATTCAAGTATTCGATTATTTGATTATATTTGGGTAAATTTGAATATTAAAATATATTATTAAATTATGTACGAATAGGTATGCAGTATACATCCAACCAAAGTAGGTAGATAGTAGGTATAGGTAGGTACCTATTCTATAATCCAAATATATAAATAGACCACATTAGTGGCTCATTTTACTCCCAGTCAAACTATTCCATCTCTTTCTCGCCTCGACCTTATTCTTACTGTACTAAGGCAGGGGTTAAAATTAAATTTTAAATTTTAGAAAACCTGTAAATATTTAACTATTGACTTTTCATGTATTTGTTTTACCTTCACAATCTGCGTCTTTTTTTAAAAACATTCTAATTTTAGAGCACTTTTATTTTTTTCGAAAAGGAAAAATAGTTATGACACAGAAGTATAATAAACTAGCTCTGTTTTCGTTTTATTTAAACTTAAATAGTTAAATGTAAACAATAGCGCCTCAATCCTAAAATAAAATACTAACTAAATAATTCTGACCCTTAAAGCACATGTACAGGAGACATACCCTATTGTGGGTATGGAAAGCAAATCAAATTGCCTGCTTAGTGGATTACGTCACGACTTTTATTGTGGTCTATCCAACCAAATACTCAAATAGAGTATTCACTATTCACTAGTATTCAGTGCTATACCTATTAATAATGAATATTCGAGGATCCGGATTATTCGGATACCTACTCGAACAATTCGGATTATTCGAGTATTCGAATATTCGAATTATTCGAATATCCGAATAGTTCGAATATTCAATTATTTTTTCGAACGAATATTCGAATACTAGAATCTGTAAAATTCCCAGCCTTAGTTTTCAGGGCTCCTCTATAAGCTTAAAGAAATAATTAAACTGCCAATATATTTCGTCAGTCTAATTAAATATTATATCAGTGACAGACGATTTAGAGTAAGAGTCAAAGATACAGTGTCGGCGCTCAAAACCATACAAGCAGGTGTACCTCTCAAGATACTGTCCTATCCCTTATCCTTTCTAACATGTACCTCTCCGACATCCGCACCTATCCCAACACGAAAACGGTACTGTACGCAGACGATACTACAATCTACCGACAATCATTTTGCGCAGAGACAGCGACGCAGAAAGTACAGTACCATACGAACAAACTTACGGACTACTACAAGACCTGGAAAATAAAACTTAACGACATTACACATATAAAAAAACATGAATACATTTAGTTTATTAAAGCATTTTGCACAATTGACCCGAACACTCTGTGTCGCAGGAAAGAGCCCACTAATTAAAATCATGATCAAATAGGCATAAAGGCCATGTCAGCGGCCTGGGTCAGGGTATACCGCGATCCGCGAATTGTAACGCTGACCTTATATAAATATGAATGTACAAATGAAATAAATAAAATACCTAAAATAAGACATGAACTGTAAAATATAAGAGAAAATAAATTTATTAAAATGGAAATGGAAAAATGGACCTTACCCTCGCTCAACCTAGCAACTGCCACGTCGCACAGTCATGTGGATGCTAGTATATATCCGAGCAGATAAACGTCTTTAATGTAATGTTAAAATAAATAGTTTTTTTTTTGAGTATTGAATTTGAATTTGACTGCCGAAAAGCTCCCGGGTTCGATTCCACGATCTGGCCCCTTTTTTTTTATTTTTCTTTTATATAAATTTTATATTAGATGTTCCATAAATAGGGGAAACTGCGATGTCCGGGGTGCAATATTTTGACGCTTGATTTGTATAAGAAATTTAATTCTCTACAAAATTATTCCTATTACTTTTACTTCCTCACCCCTCAAAGTGAGGAAGTTATGTATTCGTGAAAAATATTTTGAAAATTTTTATTGCATTTCTGGGCGAATCTCGAATTATGACGATACACAAAATTTCAGACAGAAAAAATTATCTGTCTGTGTGTCTGTGTATCTGACTGGTTCACGATAGCAGCTACAGTTTTTGAGATAAAGCTTTCAAATTTGGTACACACATTCTAGAGATCAAGGAAGAGATTGAGTTCATTGATGAGCAAAATCGGTCCCAATGTGCAAAAAAAATATTAATGACATTCCACCAATGTGACTTTTTTTGAAACGTCAAAATGTGACTTTCTTGAAACTTCAAAAAATGTGACTTTTTTAAAACAAAGTGTCTTTTTTGAAACGTCAAAAATTATTTTTATTATAAACTCCACCATACGTCGAGTTTTACTACGGTGGGGGAAGTTCTGATCCCCAAGTAATTGGCAGCGGTTTTTATCATATTTCCCGTTTCAGAGATGAGCAAATTTATGAAAAAAAAAAAAGAACCAAGGAAGGGGCCGGTTACAGTTATATTATAATAATGTTTATTTTAGTACAAAAAAACTGCTATATAATAATAATATATATTTAATAAGCATCACATAAATACACCACAGTAAATATCAAAAATTGATATTTTTTGTGCGTGGGAAATAATAGTTTATTAACCTAAGGTGATAAATAAAAAGTTGCCAATAGTGATAAAAAATATATATGTATATATATACACATACATAGGTATAATCTGCGAAACCTAATTGCGACGGGACGTCCGGGGTAAGACGCCAGATATAACTGTATTGTTCGCTCGTTTACTTTTTCAGTAGGTTTTTGTGCCCAGTTTAGCTAGCAACAATTTAACAATTGTACAAAAAAGTATTAACTTGAAATAAAATTATTGCATTACAGCAGTTACAGTATTCAAGTTTGCATAATATAAATTGTTACTACCCAGCAAGAACCGCGAGGAGGTATGAGCATTTCTTGTCAGGAAAGAATGGGTATGGAAATAGAAAAGGGATTATTTAAAAAGTAACAAGAAAGTTTTAAAAACTAAATAAAAACAAAAAATATACTCTCAAAATAGTACCAGAAACAAATATTTTTCTCAATAAATGAACTAAAAATAAATTCTAATAGTAAAGTTCTTACTATAATAAAAACAATAAGACATATTTTTGTCAAAATGTAAAAAAATAATAACATTAATAAATAATAACGTCCTGAAAAAGAATGTTTCACAAGCACTGAACCACGAAAGTACAACAACGGAATTAAATAATGCAGTCACAAAATTCACTTCTTCACTTCACATCACTTCACTTTACCTCTCCTCACATAGCTTCTTCCTCTGAATCCTCGTCCTTCTCACTTTCTTCTTCATTTTGAGATGAACTACTCTCCTCGTTCAAATTTATAATAAATTTATTTCCACTATTTATATGAAATTTGGCAATTTTTAAATAATCATCATCAATCATTTCTAATTCTTTTTCCCAATCTTCCTTGTTAATTTTCGACATTTCATTTTGAATTAACTCTACGACTTTTTTATCGAATTTTGGAAAAATATTTTCTTTTCTGACATTTTTCTTCAATTTACGCCAAATTAATTCAATCGGGTTGAAAATACAAAAATATGGCAGTAATCATAATACTTTGTGGTCATATCTTTCCGCTACATTATATACAATATACTTCTCATAATTTTTCATTTGCAGGACCTCCAACAGTTGTGCTTTATTATAATTTTCCTCATAATAGGGATCATGTTCCATTAAAAAAATTTGTAACTCCAGCTTAGTAGAACTCTTGTTAGGAATTTTATACAGTTGTCTCGAATGGTACTTCGCATTGTAAAGAACAATAATGCTATTCAGTTTTAATTTTGGAATTATCGTAGTTTCAAACCATTCGTCAAATAATCCTCCATCCATGTTCTTGTGGTAATCCACGTTACAGACTTCCATATTTTTTCCGCACAGTTTCAATGCATTATTAACCCATCTATCAACTGATCCACAGTGTAATATAATCAACCAAGTCCCTTTATTAGGGAGCAATGAGATTGGTTGACATTTCCTAGATCCATCAGTCCACCCTTTTTTTACGGTGTCATGAGTATCATACCAAGTTTCTATCTAGATAATAAATTGGCCTATTTTCTCTTCTGAGTTCTTTTGGCGAAGTTCATATCTAGGAGAGCCTAGATATGAATTTCGCCAATCCGCTATTCGTCTACTATCCATAATCGCCATGCGCTTATTAATAGTTTGATATTTAAATCCAATTTTTCTCAGCCAAGTTCCTAAAGTTCTTTTGGTATATTTTAGATTATAATCTATTTCTTTTAATTTTCTGTCTACCGCGTCAATAGTTGGGATTTCATTTTTCTGATACGCGTCGTAAACTAAAGTTCTTAAAAGTTTTGCTAACGATGGGTCCAGAGTTTTCGATTGACCGGCGTCGGATCTTTGTTTTCTTAGGAGGGCACCTTCTTTCACCAGTTTGTGTATTGTGAGACGGGGAACGTTAGTCAGAGATGTTGTTTTACCTAGTACATCCAAATCATACAAGTTAGGGTCATTAACTCGTCGCTCCAAAAGATTATTGTAAACATTAAGGCAAATTTGTTTCGCTTGCTTGTTCAAATGACCCCGATTTTTTCTTACTGAAAACACTAATGAACTTTGATTTTCTTTATCACTGTAATCACTATCACTTTCATTTTCACAAACACAATAAGATACAGACGTAGAGGCCTCCCACGATTGAAACAATTTTACATCAAATACCTTCTTAAATTATTTTCTAAAGCACACCAGCAAATTAACAGTTATAAAATAGTTGTTAATCATATTACACTATTGTTCAACTCACTTCAACACGATAACCTTCTTAAAATATTTTCAAAAACACGCCAGCAAATAAGCAGATATTAAATAATTATTATTTATCTTATAATATTATACTTACAATATATCAGCCCTGCTAGAATGATTCGGTAACAATATTAAGTGCAGCTCTGAAGTAGCTCAGCATGTAAGCTAAACTCCGCCTCGATCGCGTGCCAGCAAAAACAACAATCATCGTTCTCGCTTTGATATAAGCGATGTAAAAGATGTCATGTGTTATATATTTCCCGCCATGTCACGTCTTGCTCCGCACGTCCCGTCACAATATAGGTTTCGCAGACTATATCATATCATTTAAATCAATAAGACACATCTCACTTTTTGTAACTTTGCCATACAGTGATTTTAAGAAAAATTGTAATTGTTATTATAATATAAACAGAAGGCTATTTTTACATTATATTTTACAATTTATTATGAATGTGATATAACATATATTTTTCATTTTAATTAATTAATTTTGTAATTACTATTTTCTTTATGTCACATCACAAGCAGAACACTGAGTCATGACGAAATCAAATTTGGCACAATTCAATATTCACGACTAGGTACTGTCTTAAATCTATAACTAACGTGAAAAATCTGTGTTCATTACATAATTTCAACACCATAAAAATTATATTTAAACACTTGATTCAAGTATAAACATCGTAACTGAAAATAAAACGAAACAAACGTAATGGCGGCCGCTGCTACATAGAACAAGAACAGACATACGATAAAATTTCTTTTGCGCAGGTGCACTTACATTGAAACGAGAGAAAGGTAAATGAGCTACAAATGATATGAAAGGAGAGGAACCAAAAATGGCATTTTGTGGATGTTCCGGACATAGTCTGAGTTGGATTGATATGGTGTATTGGTGTCGTTATAATCATGTCTATGACAAGCAAGTTTGTGCAAAGTATTTGATTTAAAATCATGGTCAGTTTAGTTGGTGCTCCGAAAGACCGTGTTTCCACGTTACTAACTGTATTTTTTGGAATTTCTTGATCACGTAAAATGTTCTTTATCTCAAAATACCAAATGTGTGGAACATACACATCTTTCCTTCCGACGCCTGATCTTTCCGACTCAGAAACTTTATTTAACTCTTTCCTATGCTGTTCGTGGACAATATCCGAAGTATGAAGTCAATTTATTATGCTTCTAAAAAAATTCCAGCTCCTCAGCCAAGATCGAACTCAAAATGGAAACCACAGAGTCATATACATATACGCTAAAAGCATAACGGACACACCATTTGTGTTTTTGTATTTAATATATTTAAATTAGTATCAATTATTTGTGTCTACATATTTAAACTATTTTATTAGTTTTCGCCCATGCATATTACAAAAGTTTAGAGATACGCTTTATATGTTAAACATATTGTGGGAAGCGTCAAAGTCTATTATAAATCGACAAAAGCAATTTCGTGAACAAACAAAATCATATGCTGTTCCGTTTTCCATTAAGAGTTGCATATCCAAAAGAATATTACAACTGACTGAAGGAAAACACAAAACTTAAAGATAATATTGACTTTATTTCCAATTGAAAGGATACGTGGGAGGGCGAAGCCCAACTTGGCAAGCTCTTGTTTTGATTGTATGGAAATAAAAAATCTCGGAATGGCGCCGTTCTCCTTGTTTATGTTTTTCTGTTGGTGTAACTGTCATGTTCCAGCAGTAAACGTTATAGAACAATAACTTGTTAAGGTGTATTTTCAGGTACGTTGAACAAGCTTAATTGATTCATGTCTTGCGAGCAAGGGCGTTGTTTGACCCAACCCTATACACTGCATATTTATAATTCCAATTAAGCATGTTAAAATATGCAATTCGACAGGATCTGAGTTGGTGGCTACTTTATTTAAGTTTTTTAAGTACGGCAGGACAAGTGGCCGTGCGTCGTTGGGTGTTATCTGTTGTTGTTGTTGATTTAAAAATAGGAAATGTGGGAGAATTATGAACAAATACATATGGTTTAATACACCATAAAATACATATTGGTTATTTCATTTCCATTGTTTTGTATCACCTACCGAGGTGACCTGTAATTTTATTTGTTAAGACATAGGCGTTGTTAGAATCAATTTCCGGAAGGGACAAACATATTTTGCATAATGGCGGTGGTAGCTAATATTTAACTGCATTCCAAAACCATATAATGCCAAACATTATTTTGTGAACTACTTGAAAAAATATTGCACAAACTAATAATTTGAAATTCGTCAGCAAAATAGTTACTGAGTACCAAAAATTAAGTGTTTTAGAACTTAACCTTAAAAACGGTGGCTTGAATTTAAAATAACTAAGAATTTGAAAATGTCTGGAAATGATTTCTTTACTAAAAGACCATTACTATACCCCGAAATAAACTACCAAAGAAGATTATTTTTTGAAGAGTTCATATTAATAACACAGTCAATGCTAACCAAACTAGGTACAAAAAAATTGATTAACAGTAAGACCGGAAAGTGATTCTTTACTGGACGAGCTGGCAATTTCCAGTCGGCGCACAGTGGGCCAGAATTAATTTTTAGTAGGACAAAACCTAAATTTGTAAGAATTAATTTTGGAAAAAACTCCTTTATTAGTATCTACAGAAATGGTCCGTACATAACGACATTAATATGAGAAATCCTAAAAACAAATAATTTAGCAATAGTGAGCAAGTAAAGAACGCTAATAATGCGAAACCATTCTCAGTCTATCATTTGTTTTTGTAATATATAGAAGTGGTGTTGTGTTCTCGATTGTTCTTAAGGATGTAAGATATTCCTGTATGAATCTTTTTGTTAAAGGTATGCTACTTTTTTCCTCTTTTATTTAACATTTTTAATGCGTTTAGCGCGTTTAGCCAACCGAGTTGGCATCATCTAGAGATGATTAAAACTGAGTTCTGATCATCTCCAGATGATGCAAACTTGGTAGGCGAAACGCTCGTTAAGTGCCGTATAGAGTGTTTTGGTGTTTCGTGGAAAACTACGTCAGTTTGATTAAAACTGAGTTTTAATCATCTCCAGATTATGCAAACTTGGTTGGCGAAACGCTCATTCAGTGCCCTATATAGTGTTTTGGTGTTTCGTAGAAAACTACGTCAGTGTTATCTTCGCATCAAAGGTTCCAACCCATTCCAGGTTCTTTTACCATCTTAGTCCGCAACAAATTACAAGTTAAATTTCTAACTTGCTCCAGGATGGAATCAAACCATCAACCTTCGATGTCGAGTAAATAGCTATAAGCGTTTTACCCACTCAGCTACCGTGCGCACAAATAAAGTCCCAAAGGCTTAAGATTTTTTTCCTTTGTAAAGACCATAATATAACACAGAAAAATCAATGGAATAAAAAATAGGGTGACACAGAGGATATTTATTCATTTATATGCTACTGCCTTTCTTAATTTTTTTTAAACTTTAGATTAATGTTGATAATTATTGCTGATAAGTAGACACCGAACAATTTCCGTGAGTTCCCGACCGATTTCCCAACCACCTTCTCTGAGCTTCCATAGGAAAGCACACGCATTACGAGATTTAGACCATGTTTCTTCACTATTCAGTTTATCTGCACACGTCGCAGTGTGTAGACGGTGCGAAGAGATAGATACATAGTAACAACTGTCTTATTTTCGTTCATATTTGTCGACAGTTGAACTGCAGAAAATTGTTTCTCGATTTGATGACTTTCGGGTCGATAGATCTGCAGTGCACTGTATCGTATGCAACGGAAAATTAATGTTTCACGCGTGGATTTGTGTTGACGAGGAAATATATTTAAGGGACATAAAATCATTAATGTTAATTATTAGGCACATTTTTAGTGTTATTCATAGTACAACTCCACAGGGCCATATTAGCCATTAGGCACAGTTAGGCACGTGCCTAACGGCGCCAATGCTAAAGGGCGCCGTTCGCCGTTGATGTTCTTTCTGTTTTTTCTTTTACCGCCTGTCAAGCCACCGAAGTAACCCCCTTGAAAAATCTCTAGTATTCTTGTCACTATTTAGGTATAAACCATAAATTATTGACCTTCTTGTAAAACATGTGCACTGAACAAGTGTTCTTTTGGGTATTTTTCTTGGTTATGACCCAGGTTAATGTTACGGATTTGCTACAAGTGTACGGCACAAAAGTTAAAAATTAAGTTAACTCGAACGAAAATTGAAGCGCACCGACGACGTCCTCAGTGTAAATCTTAACGTTCGGTAATCGGCTTAATCATATAACAATTCCCACAAAAGCGGAGAGGTGTGTAATAACTTTCTGTGTTACTTTTAAGTTTTCTGACGATCTGACTTTCTCGAATTTGCTGTTATCATTTTTATTTTTTTATATACTTAGTGGTTTTGGTGTTTTGGTGTTAGTTTGTGTTGAAAAATAATTGTTTTTCTCTGAAAGAGGTGAGTTCAATTTATCAATTCGAATAGATATCGGTGCTGACGGACGACGCGACGGTTCTTGTTAATTTGATGGAGCTGAATGTATACAAATACAATAGCATATTACTATAACTATTATTAATAATAAAATTTTCCGACCTAAAAATAAAATAGAATATGATTGTTGATTGCATAATGTTTAAGAATATAATATGCTTAACTGAAAAAAATATTAATATTCAGTCACTATTCATAGCTAACTTAAGTAATTGCTTTTTGTAATAAATAAATATTAAGATATAGCAACAACATTAATAATAAAATATAAAATATATACCTACATTTATCAATTTGGCTCTTTTTAGATGGAACAAAATAAGCGGAAAAAACCCTCTGAAAATGAAGCAAAAATAAAGAGAATGAAATCCGTAAAAAATTGGCTGACTTGTCCGATGTCACCATCGGTTACACATAAGGACACTTCTAACTTGGTAGCAGATGGTATTATGCCTGCAGGTAGATAGCTATTATTTTTAAATGTGCTTTTATCTTTGTAGAAAGGCGATGTTGAACCTTTGATATTTATTATGAACTAAAAAGATGTTTTTTTTGAAGACCTCTTGCCGGAAAATGATTCTGATGTAACCCAAGATCCATCCTCGCAGAGTGCGTCTACTTCTGCGTCATCTGAGGTCCAGCAAGGGCATCAGCTACGCGATTCTCGGAAGGAAGAAGTTACTACTAATACAATGACATTTTATAATCCAGATCCTGCAAAATGGATTTTGACAGAACGTTTAATAGATTATATTGCCCAAAATGTTACTTCTCAAAATTTAGAAATAGGTTTTAAGTTGACAAAAAAGGTGTTTGGGGACAAGGCGCGGTTTCTTAATAAAAACGATTTTATTAGAAAAATGGCTAATGGAGAAGTTAAACCACGCAAATGGTTAATTTATTCAGAGTCCACCAAGAAAGTATTTTGCCTGTCGCCTGTTTTCTGCTGACGCGACATTTGCCAAAGAGGGTGTTGATGACTGGAAAAATCTTAAAAAACTGTTAATGATCCACGAAAATTCTACTAATCATAAGTCTAACTTACTACTTATTAAGGTTAGAGGTAGTAAATTAGGCAGAATTGACAAGGGCTTAACTGAGGCAATAGAAGAAGAAATGTCTTACTGGCAAAACGTTTTGCGGAGAGTTGTCGTTGTGGTGAAAGCTCTGGCTTCCCGTGAGCTATCATTTAGGGGAACAGATGAAGTTTTTGGTTCATTACATAATGGAAATTTTATGATGTTACTTGAGGTAATTTCCGAATTTGATCCGTTTTTGGCATAACATATTGAAAAATACGGAAATCCTGGTAAAGGTAAGGTATCTTACTTGTCTTCAACCGTGTGTAATGAGTTTATTCAAATTATGTCTAGAACAGTTCTAAGTGAAATTGTTCGTGAGATGAAGTCACAGAAATACTTTTCTCTAATCATTGACTCAACGCCGGACATGGCCCACATCGATCAGTTATCTTTAGTTGTGCGATATGTTCTTAAAAATGGGGACGCCGTTGAAAGATTTTTAATGTTTTTACCCAATGTGGGTAAGAAGATCTTTTTAATTGTATCACTGACCAATAAATATACAGGACTGCCGCGGTCAGTCTTACGATAACGCGTCAAATATGTCCGGTATATATTCAGGGCTACAAGCTAGAATCAAGGAAGTTAACGCAAACGCTCTTTATGTACCTTGCGCCGGACACTCACTCAACTTAGTTGGGACCACTAGTGCTGAAAGCTGCCTTGAAGCTGTTTCATTTTTAGGGTTGCTACAGGAAATTTACAAATTCTTCTTAAAAGTTTATCTGTTACGCGATGGTCTGCTCGTGGTGATGCATTCATTCCACTAAAAAGAAAAATTGGTCTGCTGTGATTAATGCATTTTTTGACATCTAGAATGACACAAATCAGAAGACAGCGACTAGAGTTGAGGCGACTACATTAAAGACAAAGTTACAATGTATTGAAACAGCAATATTATTGGAGGTTTGGGGAACGATTTTAAAAAGAGTAAATAATGTCAATATGCATTTACAGAAAGTAGAATTAGATTTAGCCGAGGCAATTAATCTCTTAAAATCGTTAGCCTCATTTTTCCTAGAAATTCGTCACGATTTTGATGGATATGAAAGAAAGGGAATGGAATTATGTGGCCTGACCTCTTATAAAATAAAAAGGAAACAAATACGGAAACTTAAAACAGATGAAATTCGAGACAACGAAGAAATATATTTCAATGAACGTGACAAATTTCGTATTCACACGTTTTATGCCATCATAGATAAGCTTACTGCAGGAATGGACCGTTGGTGTCAAGCTTACATAGGCACTTCAGAAAAATTTGATATACTATTTCACTTAAACGATGTAAATGTTACAGAATTGAAAGAAAAGGGGCTAACAATTAGCAAAGCATTCTGCCATGGCATCGAAAATGACATAATAGAAGAGCTAGTTCATCTTTAGTGTCATTTAAAAAAGTTTAAACCTTGGCAGTAATAGGGTTGCAATTCCAGAAAACCCAAGGACTTTATTAAAATGGCTCAAGGTGAAGGAATTACAAGACATTTACCGAACGTCGAAATTTTACTTAGAATATTTAACACGCTTCCGATTTCGAACACCTCTGCCGAATGATCATTTTCAGTCCTGAAACGCATTAAAAATCTTTATAGAACAAGTATGATTCAATAGTGGCTAAAACACTTTGTATGTAAAGCCAAAAAAAAAAAAAAAAAGTATGATTCAAGAACGCGTTAGTGGGCTTGCTCTTTTCTGCATAGAGGGAGAATTTACGAGAAGAATTTCTTTCGAGGAGACAATTAAGTCATTTGCTTTTGCGAAATCCAGAAAAAAACATTTTTAAAATTATAATCGTTCTTTTAAGTTTAAGTTATTTTACATTTGGAAATTACTTTTGTTTGTTCTGACTACCTATCTAAATATACGTCTGTATTAAAGTTTAATTTCTTGTTGTTTTACTTTTTAAAACTTCATTGAAAGGGCGCTAGTTGAGTATTGTGCCTAACAGCGCCAACAATGGTTAATCCGGCCCTGCAACTCCACTGTTAATGCATAGTAAACGTACTTACGAAACTACGCTTAGAATGTTCTACACTACCTTTAGATGAAACTGTAGATATTATCCATAATATGCAGAATTCATTAAGCGGCTTATCGGACCGTCGTGATGTTGCTGTTAAAGATACATTACAACTTGTGTTAACTAAAAAGATTGATTTCTAAATGTTATGCTCGTATCGAGATTTGCCGTGGAGGTACCATCTTAATCCTAGAACCACACCGTGATTATACTGTATAAACCACACGAATGTAACTTTGTATTTTGTATTTTTTGTATAATAAGAAATAGCGGCTTTATTCGACCAAGTGGGAAGAAAAAGTTACACTTTAATTTATTTCAACATTGTATTAATAAACATTATAAATATAGAAATGTAAAAAAAAATAAAGAGAAATTAAAATCATATTTTTTATGTTAATTTTTTTTTTTTGGTATTAATATTACCACCACAGGTAATACAACCCTCTGTATCCCTGAAGGTACCTCAAGGTACTTTGGGCGGGAGAGAGCTACACATTTAGAGACAATGGCCAGACACCGAATTTCAGAATATGCTAGGAATAGATAAAATCCTAGCTCCTTGATCAGGATGTGAAACCAATGTCCTTGCCGCTCGACCACGAGCTACACTTCTAATTATTATTATTATTAATAGGTACTATTCTTCATGTTCGCTAACTGTAGAATTATTTTTCATATTCAGTCTCGACGTCGTTGAATTTTTCGGACTCATTATTACTCAAATCCTCATATAAAGCTTTCCAAAGCGCTGCCCCTGTAAAGATGCAACTATTTTGAGCCCGTTTCTATTATTCTGAGAATAAAGACTTTAGTTTGAATAAAGAAATCGCACATCATTAATAAATTACCACCGGGATATTTATTACGCTGTGGGGGTCCTATACGACACAGTCGCCGATAAAAATCAGAAAAATATAAAACTCAAAAAAAAAAAAACGTAACCTATCACTTCTAAGGCTCTATGATTACTGAAAGTACTGAAACGCTGAACTTGGAAGTAATGGCGCATGCGAAAATTTTCACATGAATGTAAGTCACATGGTCACGGGCGACCCCGTGATGTGATTCTAGGGTTAAATTTGCAACGCTGATATCTACCGACGTAGAACGCTCCTTTTCCCTATAGAAAGTGATGTATCTACCAAATCGTTCCAAACTGAACACTATCCACTCAGTACAAATTCTAATAATATCAATTTATACTAATGCCTTGACAGTATATGAGGTTTTCATGATGTGTTAAAACACTGGAGGTATGTTATTTAATTATCCTCTCTAAATGATTGTTATATCTCTTTCCACATATGCCGGCTCTGCACGCACGGAAATTGTCCGGTATCTAGTGATGGCTTTGATAGCAGAAGAAATCATCTTAAATTATGTTTGATGTATTTTGAATTCAAATAAATATTAATTTCAAGAAAAATATTTAACGTTAACTAAACTCATTTGAACCCTTTAAATTATCATATTCATGAATTTCTTCTCTTGTAGTAATCATTTCCCGAGGGCTTAACTGTAAAAAGTATCAATTATTATGTCTACACTGTTAAATGTTTGAATGCTATCTTCAGAATAAATCTGCATTTTGTTAAATGACTTTCGAACCGTTATTAATAACCTATACTTAAATACTTAGCTAATTTAGTATATTTCAAAAGTTGTACATACAGTTTACAGTCCAGAAAATTTAACGATGTTACTAATGGGAAAATTGCAGGAAATCATATAACAGATTGAATGTTTACATTAAAAATAAGTTTCTCTCTGGTAATAATGTTGATACTGAAATTTATATAATATAATATTAATAATAAACGTGTTAATTTTGGAAACAAAAAGAACAATTTGGTTACCATTGCTAATAAATAATTTAATTTGCAGATACTGATTATTTATTAGAATTAGTTTTCAGTGGGAAAATTTAGTATTAGGAATGCCTAAAAATAGATTTTTATGAACCAATGCCTATGTTTCGAGGATGTTTCTCTCTTGTTTAAGGTTAAACTAATTAATATATAATATACTAACGATGTTGTAAGTAGAAACTATCTGTTCCTACCAATGTACCAAGGCATTACATCTCAAAAGTATAATTAACGGTTATACCATCCTAGATATGAGAAAACACTGTTAAACTGTAAACTTTTAAAATTGAAATAATTATTTTTTGTAGTAGATTTATTTAAATAATAGTTATTTACTTAATAAGACTGAAAGTGATTTTTTACTGGGTGAGCTGACAATTTACAGGGCGAGCGCTAGCGAGCTCTAAAAGCCTGTTTGCCCCGTAAAGATCTTTTTCGGGTTTGTTGCGTACCTATTTTTTCTGCAATCATTCTTGCTAGTTTCACAAAATTGTTTAACTTGAAATCTTTCCAGACAAAATTCATAAAATTCAACTGACAGATATCAGATGCTTATTTTCAAAGAAAGGTGGATCAATCAGTAAGGCTTTAGCGGACTCATAATACGGACACAGCTGGCGCCTCGTCCGGAAACAGTACTGTTCGTCCGCTAAAGCCATTTTCGTACGTATTGCATACAACTTTCGTTTGTATTTGCTTTCCAAAGAAGAGTTCTTGCATTATAATATTCATTTTGATTTGCCATCAATACGGTAGTGTATTAGAAGGCCATGCGAAGATGTTCATGGAAACCGCTTGTTTATTAACAACGCGTTTTTAGACGAGAACTTCAAATATGCTACAGACTGTCATTTTCATTTTTCATATTTCTAAATAGTGTTTCTTTTTCATTTATATTTGCCTTATAAAATGAATGAATAAATGAATAAACATACAAAATTAAGTAGTGGTGAGAGGTATGTGAAACTTCTCATATGGTCCAAATGTATGAGAAGTTTCACATACCTCTCACCACTACTCAATTTACCTTAGTCAGTATGTGACTAGCAGGTTGGCCACTATCATTTGTCTGTTCCATAACCTATGGCATACTGAGGAGAACCAATAAGTTCAAAACCGGTCTATGTCTGGTTAGGAATTGACAAATGATATTGGCTATCGATCTATCAAGATTTGAAGGTATAATCCCATGCAGGTCGGGGTATTTGCCCGCTGAGTAGTTGTTTCGTTCAAATCATATTTAATAACAGTAGTTTAGTCCACCTGGGCTAGAGGTCGCCGCTTTCCGGTACTTGCTTCGCAAGTCGCTATCCGCTACAGAGACATCTATGATGTCAGTCGGATAGTAGCATTTGGACCATATGAGAAGTTTCACATACCTCTCACCACTACTCAATTTACCTTAGTCAGTATGTGACTAGCAGGTTGGTTACTAACATTTGTCTGTTCCATAACCTATGGCATACTGAGGAGAACTAATAAGTTCGAAACCGGTCTATGTCTGATTAGGAATTGTCAAATGATATTGGCTACCGATCTATCAAGATTTGAAGGTATAATCCAATGTAGGTCGGGGTATTTACCCGCTGAGTAGTTGTTTCGTTCAAATCATATTTAATACAAAATTAAGTTTAATTATTTTCTGAATAATCGGCTAATGTGTTGCCATGACGATTTTAAGTAATAAGCCGCTAAAATAGCATTTTGCGGTTGCTAAACAATTTGCAGAGTTACCATTTTGGAGAGCGCATACAAATAAAATAATAAAATTGTTTGTAAACGGTTACACTGATGCAGATGTATTCAATCATTAAGCATGAAAATTGCCTCAAAACCTGAATTAAATATCCCAAAAACCTGGGCGGTGTCTTCTATATCAAAATAAGAAGAATGTTCATCGATAAAGTAGCTGATCGGAGGTAAACGTCTTTTGTAGTTACGTTATGGGTTCCCTCAAGATCTGACTTCAGTTGCTGGAATCGCTCATACACTTCTTTTGTGCATATCTATTGCATGCGATTTAGACCCAAATCCTTCAACATAACGCAGCATTACGAGTGCTATACTATCATCTGAGACACTCCTGATCGGTTACAGGTGCCTCCGTACTGGTGTACGGAGGCACCTGTAACTGGTCAGAGTGTCTCAGATGATATTATAGCACTCGGTGCAATATCTACTATGGTAGTAGATATTGCATCCATTGTCGTGAACGAGAAGGTAGTATTTTCTTCCCACCTTCATGCAAATACACGCCAATAAGCTTAATGTAGTCCTCCTCGACCTTGATCATCAGCTGTGAAGAGCATCACTATGACGGGGGTAAAATGGACTTACAATAACGTACAAATCAGGGACAATAACATCTGTCTCATAATTTTAGCAGATTTTAATAGCAGCTATGAGTGGCCCTTTGCTAACCTTATTGATTCTGAAATGCGGAATATAATTGTGTAATGTGGTGTACTTTTAATTTCGTTTCATTTTTTCCGACTGATAGCTGGCGAATTAGTGAATTGTTAATTATGAGAAATGGATGGTATAAGGATCTATATAGATAGCAATCTTGGCATAATATGCAAATGTTTCTTCTGTATCATAAATATACGACTAGATATAATACAACGTAAAAATTAATAAAAAACAACACCCATATTTTTTCTTTAATTTTAGGTGCTCTTGTAATTAAAATATTCAAAAACAGAGAACAGATTATCTTAAAGTTGCTTTGAGAGTTCTTTTAAATTTAAACTGGATGATACTATCAGCAAAAAGCCACTATAGAATCGATATAAAATTTCCACATCATTTAAATATTATGAAAATAAAAGTGGGTGTAGAACATTGTCCTGGGGAACTCCGATATTAATTTTTTAGTTCCTAGCGTAAATATTACTATCTTTCTAAGTGATAATTAATTTAAAATTACTAATTTTGTAAATTTTGCAGCAAACTAAAATGATTAATTTATTTTTTACTTAAATATTTTGTTATGGGGATAGTTAAATTAAAATAAGTAGATTTGTTTTGTTTCTAAACCTAACCAAACACATTTAATCACAATTCCAGTTGCTGTTTAACTGCTATTGTAATTAATGGCTATAATTCTAATTTAAATATGCTAAACTATTAACATTTTTATGGATTCACACCTTTCTGCTAATAAAATGTGTCATAATTTTTCCGCTTATCCGAAATAAATGTCAATTTAGCACCCATATTTTCTCGTTTTATATATCTCACGATTATATCTTCATAATATATTAAAGTTGTTTTGAATTGTAGAAATAAATCGCGGAACAACCAGCATGTAAAATTGGTAATGCATTAGCAACTGCAATGAAACAAAACAGTGGCGTGCGAATAACTTAAGAACTTATGGTGTAATACAATATTTTGAAAATGGTTGGAAGATTTGTTGAGGTACTAACAATGAAGGAGTTTACACATACTGCATCCATTTTGTACACTACGTTCAAGGAGAATTGAGATAATGCCTATTAAAGAAACGTGTGTCGTTTGGTGTAAGTTCTAGTGACGTGCAATTTTAGATCATTTCATAGACTTTTTTAGACAATATTTTTGATTTTCCAAACTATTAAAACTAAACGAGAAAACAAAATTTTTTCAAAAATACTAGCGTACACTGACTAGAGGGGGTTCAATTCATCGGAATTGATTATTTTTCTCATAAGTTGGTTATTGTGTAATGCTGTTACGATTAAATAATCTAACCCATAATTGAGCCAGTACACTACTATTTTAAAATATAGTTTTTCTGCGTTTTCTTCGTTGAGATTTTAGATGTTATAGAATTGCAATACTAAATCAGTTTTTATAAACAACATTATCCGCAAGATTTGACCAGGTTAACAACCAGATTTAAATCCGACTGACTTGTGTAACTCTAAAAGATATATCAACAGAATATTTTTTCCACTACTTGTATTAGATTAACTTTGTTATTTCTTATGTAAAAGAAAGGAAGAAATTTATTCGTATCAAAAATGTTAATTTTGTGGTTTAACCACAAATACACTTGGAAAGCTTGCTTTAACTATTTTATTGAAACCTTGTAAACAAAAATTGAATATAACATTGTACAAATTACTTATATATTGTAAGGATTTTTATAAAAATATTAACGAAAAATTCCTTTACAAATTGTGTGGCATTGCGAAATAATAAGTAGTAAAATCTGTTCCAAATTATAGCGATAGTTTTAATTTCGACATGTACGTACGCAAGCAATATGTCACCGTCAGATTTGTTTACCATCAGGTCGTTGCTTCTGCGTAATGCAATTATATACGTATCATTTCATTTCATTCCAATATGCCGTCTAGTCCAGAAAACCTAACACCCAACCCTGTGATTTTGTTACATTTATAATGTGAGTACTATGAGTGGACTTACCCCCTCTTCATATATATTTGGAGAGAGGCCAGGTGAGCAACATATAGACTGCAACAAGCAGCCAATAATATGTCGCAGACTAGTATCATGGAGCGGAACAGGTTGCTGGATGACATAGAGAGTCACAGCATCCTGGGAATACCCTCGGATACTATGCCTACTATGACCAACTACGAGCTGACTTTCAACATCCTTTTTCCGGAAAGAGATGAGTGGGATCGGAATAAAACCGACCTACTGAGGGTAGACAGCTGCTGGTTTACAGATGGCTCCAAAACTTCTGAGGGAACAGCCGGAGTACATAGCAACAGACCAAGCCTAGGTACTAATGCAACTATTTTTAAGGCCGAGGTTCATGCTATTGGACGGTGTGTGCGAAGGCTGGAATATATGCATTTTACACGCAGATCAATCAAATTTTTTTTCAACCAAACAGCTATAAAAAGCTCTTGGCTTCTACCGCTGTAACTCCAAAACGGTATGGAACTGTCAGATGACTCTAAATCATTTGAGCAAAACCAACAAAGTGATTCTGGTCTGGATATTCGGCCACTCTGGTATGGAAGGTAATAAAATAGCCGACTCATTGGCCAGAGATGGAGCAGGATCACGAATCATCAGACCAGAACCGATACTTGGCATATTTTCAAGTACTGCTAAGATGGCTATCACAACCTGGGCTGATAAAAAAACTCTCCAGTATTAGCAAGAGTTATCAGGATAGTTCATTCGAAGGCGTTTATAAAATACCCTTTAAATTCAAGAACTAAGAAACTTTTAGAATTAAACAGGGTATACCTGAAAACTCTAACAGACCTATATACCGGGAAATGCCGACTAAACGATCATCTGCGTCAACTCGGTCTATGTCTGGAGGATGATGAAAAGGCAGACCACGTCTTATGCACTTGTCCCGCTGGAGAGGAGAATCCGATTCTCAATATTTGGCAACGGGCAACTGCTGCCAGAGGATCTGGATGCATTCTCACCCAATAAAGCTATAATAAAGTTATCAGTTTCGTTAAGACACTGAACTTATTGGAGTGAAAGAGAAAGAGGGAGGGAGCCACAATAGGCCTGCCTATAGCACACAGTGGAGGTTCCACAAGAACCCACTTACAATAACCTAACCTAACTTAACTGATTTTTATAAAAATAATTAACCATGGACGATTTTGTTATCTCAATCTTAAATAGTTGGGAGTTGCATGAACTAAATGAGTCTTTTCGAGTAAGTTTTAATATGGCGTAACTTTTTAGAGAATCCTTATTTATAACTTTTAGAACAACAAAATTTGAGGAGAAAGGTTTCGTTTCAGTAATTGTGGTAGATGTAAGTGAATTGATTTCATTAAATAATAACAACGTTGAGATGTGGACAGATTTCTATTAAGGTATGATGCGTTGATCACCTGTGGTTTTAATCCATAAGAACTTCAATGAGTATTGGTAAAACGAAAAGGGAGATCAAATCGCAATATACAACACACCAATATTCTACTACTCTTCGTAGAATATTTGGAGTGGCATTACTTAATTATTGTACATGTCCGACGACTTTCTCATAGTCAAACAACCTCTAGCGTGTTAACATGATAAAAATATTACTATTGTACGTAATGGTTATAATAAAAGTAAATTTTTTCACTGATTTATGTAGGAAATGTTATAAAAGTCACAATATATTTTACAATATTATAGTAGAATAGTCAACAAAAACTTGAACATGCTCCAAACATAAAATAGCAAATATTATTACAAGTTTTAGTAGCATCTTCTATAATATGACTACACACATTGTTAGTACAAATTTGAACATCGAAATTGAGCCAGTCACTCTTTCTTTTGCAAATTTTTGCGAGTTTATGTTGCAAATAACCTAATAATTTGTAGTTTAATTTTACTACAATTTCTTGTTGTAATTTAGTTCAATTTGTTGTTAACCCTATTTGTGGTATCATAATTTATGGTGAAAGTCCATACAATTGTAGAATTTATAGCAAAACACTTTTTCCCGTGTATATTCACCAATGCTTTCAGCCCTCTTCGTATTAACTTTGAATGTTACCGAACTTGCCAAAATAACCAAAAGGTAAGATATTGTTCCATGTGCATGAATATATTTACTCGGGGACACATCATCAAACGTCAACCCTGGAAGAACATTATTTATCTCTACCTTCCGATTTCTAAATTACATAATCGAGGCACTATCATGCCAAATATCACTCCAGGTTTCTATTTTGAGTTAAGGCTGGGGTACTTTCTAGATTTTAGTA
>JANEYF010004427.1:0-154099 GCA_029963845.1 Rhamnusium bicolor | reverse complement strand
ATGAAGGTATTAAATAACAATGAGCGGAAGGAAGAAAGACGGAATTTGGGATTATTTTATAAAAAAAAACAGAAAAAGAGAGAACAGGTAGCAGAGCAATATGTAAAAATTGAAAAAAAGAAATGCAAGGACTTGTTCAAAGATTAAAAGGCCATCATGAAAAAGTGCAAGACCAAAAAAATTTAAAAAAAAATGTTTTTGTTTTTATATATTTTTTTTAAATTGTGCCACTTCTGGATTCAGATTTACGAAATAGATTTTGTTTTTAATTTGATTGACAAATACAAGTGAAAAGTCGTTATAAGCTTTGATCTGAGGTTTCCGCTAGACTATGTAAATTCATATTTTGGATTTGTCGATCTGTCTGAAAAAAAGTCGAAATCCACATTTATTGGACAGTATATTCACAGACCACAGTATTAATTGTTGTTCCACAAACACAAATAAACGAGTGTTATAAAGAAGACTATACAGTGTGTTTCACTTGAAATGGTAACACCCCAATAACTTTTTTATTTTTGGTTGGATTCAAATTTCTTATATATAGCTTTTAACGCTCTTTTAACTGGGTCAAACAACAATTTTAGCCTAATTAAAATAGTAGCCTATTGTGATGAAAAATAAAGCAAAAAAAATTGAAAAACATGCTAGGAATTTTTTTCGAAAAGTTTATAGAGAAAATTTGTTTGCAATCACCTTAAAACACCAATTTCCAAGTTTGGTTAAAAAAGTTCACCTCAAAAAATCAGCAATAAAATTAATTTCAATGTTATTATCATGATTGCCATGATTCATTAACAATACCAAATTATCATGTGATCTGTCACATAAACATTGATGTCATTGTGTCAAACTATTAAAATATTCATGGTAAGGCAAACAGAAAAATTATGTGTTTGCCTTACCATGAATAATTACTCATATGGAATTAACCTACCTACGTTATTAAAATATTGGTGATATTTATTGTTTAAATAATTTAATTGTAGCTGCAGAAAGGTTACTCTTTCTTTCTGAACTTTCTTTTAACCAAACTTGGGAATAGGGGTTTGAGATGATTCCGAACAACTTATCCTAATAAACTTTTCAAAAGAAAATCCTAATATATTTTTTCAATCACAATAGGCTACTATTTTCATTGGGTTAAAATGTTGTTTAACCTATTAAAACTAAATAAATAAAATTTTTTTTTTTAAATTCAACTAAAAATAAAAAAGTTATTGGGGTATCACACCAATAACTTTTCAAATGAAACACACCGTATATGCATATTTTCGGTATATTTATATTCACAAATTAATACATGTTTGTTGTGATGGGAATCCTTAATACATGTAAGATTAATATATTTTTTATTCACTTAATTATTAATGATTTTTTACAGGAAATGAAGGTTAAAGTAATGCAAATGTTGCAAGCAGTGGGACCTCAACGTCTTCAAACATCAATTTTCCTCAAAATTTTCAAAAACGAGCGCCAAGCACACTTTCGTCTGCCGTAGTCGATACCTAATCTTAAAATTGCAAATTATATACAACAGTACCCATGGGTGATAATAACAAATAAATAAATAAATAAATAAATAAATAAATAAATAAATAATGTATGTGTGATAATTGAAGTTTTTGGATCTATCTATGCCATGTCCAACGTTACGTTACGTCCCTAACTGCACTGCAACCGTCGGGTTTATTCAATTAAGTTTTTTTCTACCTGTTTTCGAGAAGTGTTGCCAAGTCGCCCAACGGTCTTAACATTCGTCTCGTATACGGTAGCAACTATTTTAATTATATGGTCCACTACAACGATTTCCGGCAAGGTATATATTTTTATACAAGGCTTGATCACTCAAATGAAAGAGACGGGTGTATATAAGTTGTTTGAGACACGTGTACAGATTTTATATTTTGCATGTGTCACCCTGTATTTAAATAAATGCTCTTCCACTTTGATAAATAGCCGACAAATTTTTTGCTCTTCTCTACAGACTTTACGAAAACACTATAGCAATAATCATCTTTGCGAATTATTTTTTGAATACATCAGCATAATAATTATGTTTTGAATAGTTACATTATAACAATTAAATTGACATGAGTATTTACTCCAAAGTTAAAATTATCATCGTAACACTATATAGGCAGGAAACGCTAAAATTATACATAATTACCAAATTTCATTTTGATTTCTTAAAAAAAATACAGAACCGGATTCAGAAATTTCTCTTAGTTTTCGAGACAGAAGGACATACATAGCTCCAAATAAAATAGTATAAAATGATTAATGAAATACATACCGATTGATGCAATGTATTATTCAGAATGCCTGAAATCCGCCATCGCTTAATTCCCAATAATAAATTTGTTATAAATTATTAAAGTTTCGCGCACGAGCGAACCGTTTCAAACAGGTTTAAAAGTGAGTAGTCGTGACATCACACCATACAATTTACAAGCGATGACGGAGATCCCAGCACTCGACCACTTCATATTTCAGATAAATTTTTAAGTGTATACTTAAAATGGAAATAAAAAACTCCTTATTTTAAATATTGCATTGTACCGTGATACTACAGTGAAAGTGCCAGATAAAATATTTATAATATTGCCAGAAGATAAGAATCGTCGATCAAAATGGTTAAAATCGTGTAGAAGAAATGAGAAAGACATTTCACAGAGCAGTAGGTCTCTACATGTGTGTGAAGATCATTTTTAATGTAAGACCTACTGCTCTGTGAAATGTCTTCATTTCTTCTACACGATTTTAACCATTTTGATCGACGATTCTTATCTCTGCAATACATAGTAAACCGGATTCTCTTAGTTTTCGAGACAGAAGGACATACATAGCCAAATAAAAGCAATAGTATAAAATGATTAATGAAATACATACCGATTGATGCAATGTATTATTCAGAATGCCTGAAATCCGCCATCGCTTAATTCCCAATAATAAATTTGTTATAAATTATTAAAGTTTCGCGCACGAGCGAACCGTTTCAAACAGGTTCAAAAGCGCGGGAGTAGTCGTGACATCACACCATACAATTTACAAGCGATGACGGAGATCCCAGCACTCGACCACTTCATTTCAGATAAATTTTAAGTGTATACTTAAAATGGAAATAAAAACTCCTTATTTTAAATATTGCATTGTACCGTGATACTACAGTGAAAGTGCCAGATAAAATATTTATAATATTGCCAGAAGATAAGAATCGTCGATCAAAATGGTTAAAATCGTGTAGAAGAAATGAGAAAGACATTTCACAGAGCAGTAGGTCTCTACATGTGTGTGAAGATCATTTTAATGTAAGTACATTATTAAATACTATATGTCTATCTACTAGTTTTTCGCAGGCGGGCAATAAAATATTCCCGCATTCCGAATTATTAAATTTTAATTAGGGTAGGATTAAAGAAAGAATGTGTATACAATGTTAGAAAATAAGATTAGTAGATAGAATGTAATTTAGTGATACTAAGTAAAGGTAATTTCCTGGTGCGAAAGTAAACAGCTATTTATTATTATACTCTTCGCAAATACGATTACGAAAAGTATATTGCATTTGATCGGGACATTTCTAAAATCGTTAATATCGCTCGCAGAGAAAAATAATTTCGTTCGCCATCGAATTCTGAACAACTTTCAAAATGTCCGTCTGTTCATGTGTCCATCCGTCTGTCCGTCCGTCACGTTTCTTGTAAGCACGATAACTAAAGAAAGAAAAGTCCGATCGAATTGAAATTTGGGCTATAAGTTAGTCTTAGCTAGAGGAAGAAATCCATTGTTTTTGAAAAAATCAAATAGTAAATAAAAAAGTTATAGAACATTTTATTTAAAAATATGAATCAACAGAGGGTTGCAATTTTCAATGTGCTACTAAAATTGAAGTAATTTTCTATAGACACCAAAATGCTGTAAAATATACCACAAATTTCGCCTATGCAGTCGGCATCATCGGGAGATGAAAAAAAATTGAAAATTAAATATGTGATCAATATATTAGGTATTGTAAGAATGAATCTTAGTTTATACTATAAAATATATTGCCACGCGTTTCGCCAATACAGTCGGCACCATCGGGAGAGAAGATTAAATATGTAGTCAATACATTACGTATTGTGAGAATGAAGTTTATAAGACAAACAGTAGATTCTTTTCAAAAAACTGCGAAGAGTATCCTACAGAATGTGCAACAATTATATAAAAGTTCAATAACACTACTGTCTGCGAAGAGTAACATGTTTACCTCTAGTATATATAGTATATTGCAAATACCTTTCCCTTGCCCTTTAATTTATTCTATTCAAATCTTACATTTATCTATTATGTGAATGATAACACGACACAATCACTTATTTCCCTTGCCCCAAAACATAGTACGAAAATACCTACGAGAGGTAATTATACATTTGCGCAACATTTCCTTTGCAGCAAATGTCTTCTATAGAGACACTTTACGCGTGTGTACAAAAAAAAACACGAAAAATATAGAAGTGGCTGTTGTAAAGAATTACCCTAAATTCTTACAAACATAAGACTAAGTCTGCTAAAAATGCTTAGTTGCGACTAAGCATTTTGTAGTTATTTCTTTTTATTCCGTGATCAAGTCATAACTATTTTATGTTTATAAATTATTACTAAAAGCTAAAAAAAATACATACTTCTCTGTCTTGACCCCGCGGACCTCTCCAAGGGAAAAACTTTCACTATTTTGTATAAAAGATGCCACCATAAACATATCCACTTTAGGCAAATTATCAGATTCACCCTTTGAAAAACCTGGATCAATCATTTTAAAATATATGTACAACTACAATAAGCGGTACTATAAAACACAATTATATATTTATATCAGAACAGTCACTAACAAATCAACCACAGTCTAATAACACCATATTGTACATATGTTTATATAGAATGTCATTGTTAATTTGTTTGTATTATTATTTTTAAGTATTTTATGAATGAATTGATTTTTTAGTTTTCTTTTTTTCTGTATATATGTATATATTAATATAAATCTTACTCTGTACCCCATACAAGTTGTAAATAATCTACTTAATTGTGAATAAAGATTTTAAATTGGAATTGGAATTGGTAAACATCTGATTGTGTTGCTTCCCGGCGCGACGACTACCGAATATTGTATGTTGTGACGTCACAGTCAATAGTTTCGGGCCACTTCAATTTTATCGCTGTTTAGATCCTTCATACTGATCGCGTGGAATTAGAAATCTTATTTTTTTGTGAAGTACACGTTTTATTACAACGTTACGATATGTTTTTTAGTATTATTTTTATTTTTAAAATTATAGGCAAGTTCCCTATAATATCGCGATCTGACAGGTAATTAAAAAAAAATGAAAAAAAAAAATTAATTGTAAATCCCTGTATATTTATTGAACCCTTTTTTTCTTAAAATGGCGTCCTCTCGATGGTCGAAATCTTGGTAATTAAAAGTGGAACACTTTGTATTTTTTAGTTAATCATAAGTAGCCTGTCATTAAAATTTCATTGACCTGTATATTTAGTTCACAGAATCTTAAATTTGATTTAAAAAAATGTTTCTGGGAAAACTGTTTAAAATAAATTGTAGAATGACACTGTAGATGATAAATAGTGATGAGTGCTTTTGTCAATCTACTAAAGATCAGTGACTCTGTCAATTTTATAAACTTGGCCAGTATATTTTTTTTGTTACTTAGGTAGAGAGGTAAGTGAGACAAAAATTGCGCATAAAGATAATAATGCTTGTAGAATTTTATTTTGTTTATGAAGTTTATATTTACAACTTATGAATATTGTATTATAGTTTATCATCGGCAAATGGAAATTCTGCTAAACATTTTCATTATGTTGGCATGCATAAGGAAAAATATTAACAGAAAACTTTTAACTGTGGAATTCGAAAGATTTAAAATATGGCTGTGTCTTAAACAATTTATATTTGTTAGAAATACAAATGATCCTCACAGACATTTATCATGTTCAAGAAATAATTAGTGTGTATATAGGTAGGTACGGCTAATGATTTATATATATTTTTTAATTTGTTTTAAAATAGTTTGTTGCTTTGCTTGGAAACTAATTAAGTTATTAGTAAAAGTATTAACTTCTATTTTAAAACAGTCTAATGAAGTTGTTAATGTACATGTACAATCATTTTTCATATGATTCTTTCCACCAATATCTTGAGAGTAGGATATATGCAGAAAATATCTGTTATTATAAGCTGCTATTTTTGAATCACACATCGAGGTATTAGTGTTCCGGAGTTCTAGTAAATAAGAAGCCCACAGAAGAAGGATTCAAGCAGATTCACAAAGACTATGCAGAAAACCAGTATTCAAAATGTCCACCTTCGACACCTTTATATTTTTGAGATCGTGGCAAAAAAACAGCCTAATAACTGTATAATGTAAGATTCAACGAGGAACTGTTTAAAGCTCATGTAAATATGGAACACGCAAAAAAAATCTAAAGGAATACATAATGTTTTTATGCTTAGTTGATAACACTGACGTAGTTTTCCACGGAACACCAACACACTATATACTGCACTCGACGCGCGTTTCGCCAATCAAGTTGGCATCATCTGGAGATGATTAAAACTAACCTTATGCTAACACTGTACCCTATTTATACCTAAACTATTGTTACGGGTCGGTGAACCATGACCCACTAACCGATAAAGCGGGCTACCTGGAACTGGCCCTTAGTCACTATTCATACTATTTTTACACTTTGTGATTTCCAAGCGTTCAAATGCATCCGGCTGTCTAGTATTTGTACATTCCTAATTAATCTTATATCGCTAATATCTATTTTATGGTTGTTCTCAAACGCATGTTGAGCAACACTAGACTTATCTGTTCTACCATATTTGAGATGGATCATATGCTCTTTGAATATAGTTTGAATCGATCATCTAGTTTGTCCAACATATTTTTGATTACAGTCCTTATAGCTAATTTCGTAAATCCCCGACTTTTCGTTTATTTGAATTTTGTCTTTTGGATTGTCCAAAAGTTGTTGTAGCTTATTTCTCGATGAATGAACCACTGTCGTACCTATATCTTTAAAAATCTTACCAATACCACGGGTGATTCGAGGATCAAATGGAATCGATATAAATTTCGGATTTTCTCTTTCATTTTGAAAGGTCAAGGAAATTCAAAGTGACTTTAAATTTTCGTTTCCTAATTATTTTATCAATTACATTTACAGTATATCCATTACTCGCAGCTATATCCTTAATCAATGTATATTTTTTTTCAAACCTCTCTTTATTGAGGGGGAAGCTTAATAGACGATGGATTGGAAAATTAAAACTCGCCATTTTGTGTTGAGCACAATGGGATATATCTTAGAGTACTGGTATCTTTTCTAATTATTAATACATCTAAAAATGGTAGTTGTCCAGAGTTTTCAATTTCATGTGTGAATTTAACTGAGGCAAAACGACTGTTTAATTTAGAAACAAATTTGTCAATTTCAGCGATTTTTGTATCAAATACTGAAAAAATATCATCCACATACCTAAGCCAAACCCTGGGCAAATACCCGAATTCTTCTTTTGCTTCTATCTCGAATATGTTCATGAAGAGATTAGCAATGAATGGTGACAAAGAGTTACCCATTGCTGTACCTTCATGTTGTTCGAAGAAATTATAGTTGATTGGAAAGCAATTTTGATTCATGCAAAGTTTAGTGAATTGAAGATATTCTTTTACTACATCTTGACTAAGATTGTTTAATTCGAGTAAATCCTTAAGATAGGTGTCGGAATACTTGGAAACAATGAACAAACGTTGTTGATGTAATTTTTCGATAGCATTACTAAATATTCCTAGATCTGTATTATGTATATTATAGAATTCTGATCTAGATCCTTTAGGTAAATACCCGTTCCTGACTACGGTCTATTTTATACCTATCGGTGTTTACTCTCACTTCAAAATTTTTTTTTTTAATTATATGTAATTGAAAATGTCAATAATAGAGCAATCAGTTGATATTTATATTTTAATCCACGAAGGCTATGAGAACGTTCCGCATCGTCTAAAACCAACTACAGCACGTTTGAAAGAGGCCCATGATTAATTGATGAAGAGCAACATAATTAAACGTCACACCGACTCATGGGTTAATCTAAATTAACCTAACTGCATCCAATCGTAAGTTATGCAAGCATTGTCTCTATCTATCACTAATATTGATATCTTTAACAATTTCTTTAGCGACTTCTATCGACTAATAGTCTGATACTCACAGTTTTTCCTGAGGTCTTCTTAGTATTTTTTCTGTCCAAACTTTTCTTGTCGAAAATTGATTATCATCTTCCGTAATGCATGAAAAAATAAAACACGTTCGATTCGTAGTAGATTATTCTTTTGTGGATTGATTTGTTTTGTAATATTGTTCAGCGGAAGCAGCTACGAATTCTTCGAAAAAGTAGAGCTTTAAATTATGGTTATAATTTTCACTTTTTTCCATTTTCAGGAGCATATGCACTGTTTAAATGCTTTAACTTCGTTTTACAATAAAATGCAAAGTAATACTAAGAAGGCTTTTAAAATATACACTGAAATATTATCTAAGCAAGAGGCAAAGATTATCTTCGTTTGAACTGATACGCTTCATGCTTACGGAAAATTTGTCTGTCTGATGTATTTTCCTTTCAATATAAATTCACAGTATTATCACTATTATCAGGTATTCCTCTGCCTGTAAGAATAATATGCTTTAGGTTTTATAGATAAAAAAAATAGAATTTCTAAATCACTAATGTAACCCTCTAGGATCTAAGAAAGCAGAATTTGTGTGAGAGATGGGATGGCACCTTTGCTGTTTGTAGTGGAGTGCGAACCACTTCTTTAGGATAACTTTTAACGAAAAACTATGTAGTTAGCGACAAACTACTACAGATTATTGCTAAAATTACTTGTTTTAATTGTGTATAATAATTATTTAGTTTAATTTTTGTTAAGTTTATATTTACGTTTATCTATGTACAGTGATCATTATATAATTATCTTTTTTATTTAACCATATAATATGTTTACTTGTTATGAAAGAAATAACTTTAAACTAATTTATTTTTTTACTGTTATTATATTATTAAAACGGTGTGTTTTCTGATTAAAAAAGGCAGACAGTTTTGCATTGCCATTATAAAACCAGTTTGCGAGGGTCACGCCACTATAAATTATTTACATGTCCATAATTTATTGTAACACATAATTAACATTATAATAGTGTTACATAATTGTCATGATATGTTTATTTATTATTATTATAATTATCTTATCATCTTGTGAAATGAGAAACATCACTTTAAAAAATTTGCATAAATATACCGCGTTTTAGATTATCTAAATATTTCATCAGTAATGTGTGTTGTACCTCTTTCACATTTCTATAAAATTAATTGCAGAACAAAGCCGTTGAGATTTGGCCTACATATTTTGTTTATCCCGTTTTAATAATGTATTTTAGAAGATATTCTAATAAAAGAAACACGTAGTGAAAAAAATCAGATTCCAGAATATGATGAAAATGAACGTTTTGAGACTTGAAAATAGCGAATTTATCCGAAATGTCTATATGTCTGTGAATCTGTGTGTCGCTGGTCATCGTTGTCACTGCATTTTCACGTTTCAGCGTGGAAATCTTTATAATGTCTCAGTGGCGGCTGCACCTAAGGGGCACAGGAGCACGTGCCCCCAAAGCAAATTCAGCTTAGCTAGTTAATTAGTCAATTTCTAATTTCTATTTATTTTTATCCATTTTAACATTTTTATCAACATAATAAACCCCAAAACTAATTTCCGACGCTATCGCTGCGTTACAACTTGAGTTTGCCAATATCTACTACTTCCCAAAGGGCACAAGATGAGTTGTGTACGGAGACCGCGTCATGTTTCTGCATCAGGCTAGATTTTGTTTACGGCATTGCTATGGCAACGACCCCCCCTTATGCTCTAATGCGGGCACAGTTCACTTGTGTACACCCACAGACCACATAGACTTGTTGCAAGGAACCAAAGCAAGAAGCCATCGCGGAGCCTGGCCGGTGCCTAGCAGTCGCATGGCGATCAGTATGATTTATGCAATCGAGTTGTAAAGATCTATTGTTAATGAGATATTCGTATGTAATAAAGGGTAAATGTGTTGTTGAAGTGTGTCCTAACCGACGTGACACCGGTACCAGTGTAAATGAAAATTTTTCCTTTTTTCAGTAAGTAGTAATTACGAGTTATTTGTTATTTAATTTAAATTTTAAGCAATCTGCCTACGCCATGTGTACCTGCGCTCCAGCATGTTTGCAGGACTGGAGTAGTAAATTGTGTCAAATTATTTAGTTTACAACTCGGTGGTTTACAAACATAAAACTAAGTCGACATTTGTATAAAATGGTATTTTAATGCCATTTTTTTTACCTATACGAATTTTATTATATTTATTTTTATGCATGTTATTATAATACATTTGATTTAAAAAAATACCTCGAATATTTTCATACGGATTTTATTATATTTATTTTACTACATAATAAAAATTAAAATACTTACTTAATATTTTATTAGGAAGAATATTTAATCTTATGTGTAAAGTAACTTATTTTAAATAGTCTCTCTTTTTTTCTGTAATATCAGACAGCATGGGGGATGGAATAATAATCCAACTAGCCGCCAATTTAAATCTGCATATAAAAAATTGTTGATTCATATGCAAATTAAAGAAACATTCTCTGGAAATTGCATTCCTTTGGAAAATATTTCTATTTTAAATTGTAGTTCTGCAATAGACAAAATAAATTTAACTTGCAATAAATTTAGAGCCCATGATATATCTGAAACTGAATATAACTTTAATTTTTCTTTGGAGTTGTCGGAGTACAACGAATATATTATGGTGTATAGTGGCTTTGTGGTAAAATCAATTTTAAAATCGTTAAAATGTGAAGAATGTATAAACGCTTTATTTTCAATAAACAGGAAAATTTCCATGAACTAATATTTGTAAAAGACCGCGGTGGTCTTATTTATCCGTCATCTGATGTCATACAAATATGTAAGGAAACAGAAAAACATTTAAGACATTTTAAAATTGAAAAAAATAATCAAATAGATTTGAAGCTAAAAATTAAAATTATGTGTAGTGTTTTAAAAAAGTTTCAAAATTCAAATATTTTTAATGATTTAGAAATTCACCAATTGGATAATTTCCCGAGTAATGATGTTAAGTTAATTTTAATATACAATTTCAAAATGTCAAATGTGTGCCCCCCTATAAAATTAACCACGAGCCGCCACTGTAATGTCTAAACCCTATTGAATACCAGTGAAATTGGTGCATCAGAGGAGGGCACATTTTAAGAGAACAAAAAATTGTGTCAAACGAAAAATGTTCCAAATAAATACTATTTCGATTAAAAAATGTGCCGAAATATTACTGTGAAAAAAAGGTTTAAAATTAATTTCAATCAGTTAAAAAAAATGAGCGCTGCTAGTTGCTCCTCGGCAGTATTTGCTCATCATCATATTCAATTTGACATGAAAGAAATAAATTACTTCAAGTGAAAATATCGTTTACATTTATTTTATTTACTTATATGAAATAATTAAAATGGACAAAATAAACGTAATAAATAAGATAAATAAAAGAAATAACATAAATAAGATAAATAAGATAAATAAGATAAATAAGACAAATAAGATAAATGAGATAAATACGATAAGATATACATGAGATAAATGAGACAAATGTGGCAAATGAGGTAAATTAGACAAATGAAAAAATTAGACAAATGAGGCATTGGAGCAAATGGTACAAATGTAAATGAGACAAATGAGACAACTGAGAAAAAATAGACAAATGAGGCAAATGAGACAAATGAGATATACGAGACAAAGGAGACAAATGACACAAAATGAACAAAATAAAATGAGTTATTTTCATTCATATCAAATTGGATACGAAGAGGAAGTACTGTCGAGACCGAATTATTTTTTTTAATTGATTGAAATTGATCATAAACCTTTTTTCTTAGCAACGATTAATCTTACGAGAAAATTTCAAAAGTTTTTTTTCGGCACATTTCCTCATTATGAACAATTTTATTTGAAACATTTTTTTGTTTCGACGCCAAAAATCAGTGGTGCACCAATTTTACTGATATTGATGGATAGGGTTCATCCCAGGTTGTCACAGATATATATATAAAATTTTAGATTTTCACGTTGAAACGTGTTTGAAAAAAATGCTGTTACAACAAGCAACCAGCGACGCACAGACGAAATGCCAATTCGAATAAATTTTATATTTTGTGATCTCAGAACGTTCGATTTCATCATAATTTGGAATTTGATTTTTCTCACGACGCCAGTACTTTCTCTATCAGTATAGATAGATGAGAAAGTAATAAAGTCGGTCTTGACAGTACTTGCTTCTCATATCTAATTTTAAAAGAATGAAAAATACATTATATAGTTTTATTTCGTTTGTCTCGTTTACCTCATATATCTCCTTTATCTCATTTATCTCATTTATAACATTTATCTCCTTCATCTCATTTTCAATTAAAGTAATTTATTTATCTGTCAAATTGAATATGACGATGAGAAAGAACTATCGAGGAGCACCTAGCTGTGACCGATTTTTACTTTTCTTTTATATTTTCGTAGTTTTTCAAATAATGATCACACTGTAAGCTATCAAAGGTTCAATCTAATTGATTGAAATAAACAACATTTTATTGTATAACATTCTCAAATGATCAAACGGAAAAATAAATCAGATAATTAACAATCGATATGCTCTGGTACGATTATTTAAGCGCAACTAACGATGTGTCAGACTTTCAGCTAAATTAGTGATGATTCTTGAGGTAGTAGTTCCTATTCTTAGATAAGAACATCTATAAACTAATCCCATGAGTGTGCGGTGAGACTGATGTCTGGTCTATTTGCGGTCATCCTATAACTTCAATATTGTTGTTATTGAACAAAATTGTAATATGCCTAGCATTATTGTGTTGTATGATTAAATCAGTTCACATCTCAGCAGTAAACGTAATCGTATGTATCTAATATCTTTAATATAACGTAAAGCAGTTACAAATCCTTTCTGAATAATCACTAGGTCGATGTGAGTATTCAATATTTTTCCACCTGATACTATGGAATCCTCATCATCATACAGTGAAATCAAATAACGCTAATATTATGTTGTAAATGTTGTAAAGAAAATCTAACCTTATCGCTGAACTATGCGGTTGCTCTGTTATTGTTCACTAATCCGTGTTGCTGTGATCTTTGAGCTCGTGTTAAACTGGTCACAACTCCTGACTTCTTGAGTGTAACAAGGATTCATGAACGTCATTACAAATTGTTTGGTTGGAAATTCTTGTTCCACAAGCCTCAACCACATGAATTTATAGGGCTTGTGCAGTAGTCCACGTTGGATCAAATCCTATTTGATTTTATATTTTAGGGTATAAGAAGTCATTCTACAATATAATCGATAGCACATCAATGGCCTACTTGTTCGAGAGAAATTTGATGGCAAATTAGATTTTTTACTATCTCCTTTTGTTTATGCGCTATTTATGATTTTCAATAGCGATTTTTACAGTTTCCTTGTATTTGTTTAGAATGAAAGATTTTCAAAATATTTCTTAGTATCTTATGCAGTTTCACGAGTATTCCAAATAAAATCAGAACAAAAATATCGAATCGAATCATGTAAGCTTATATACGCATACCAGCTAAAAAGCCTGATTACCATTGAATTTGTTTCAAGAAAGTAGGTATTTGACATTGTCTTAAAACAAAAAAATTCTAAATCCCAACAAACTTGATCCATCCTGTACACGTGTGTCCCTCTAAAACACTGGGTGACACAATTTGTGTAACATAGTTCATACTACAGTTTTATTTTGTTAATACCTCACTATTAACTGAAAAAATATCCAACAAATCCTAATACATACCATTTTACTTTCTTATACCTAATATAAGGAAGTATAGTAATCGTGATTCTTTTCGACCTCGAGATTTTGATTGATTTTTACGTTTTGAACCCTCCTGAATCCATTCTGACTATTTTCCAAATGATGTCTGTCAGTGCGTGTGTGTATGTGTGTATGGGTGCGTGCGTGCGAGGCTTGCGTGCGTGCGTATGTGCGTGCATGCGTGCGTGCGTGTGTGCGTGTGTGTGTATGTGTGTATCCACGATAATTCAAAAAATACTAATGGGAGAGTTCCCAAATTTGGCAGTTAAGATTGTCAACAACATTTTAGGTGACACATTAAATTTGGTGAATGTGGTACCACTAGAAGAGACACAATGAATGGAAGAAGAAAAAAGGTACAATTTCGGAAAAAAATTAAAGATTTTTATTGCATTTCTGAACAAATCTCAACGAATTATAATGAAAAAACATAACTTTATGGTAAAAATCTGTCTGCATGTCTGAGTATCGCGATAGCAGCCACAATTTTTTGAGATATAGCTTTCAAATTTGGTACACATGTTCTAAAGGCCAAAGACAATGATAAATTCGATGATGAGCAAAATTGGCCAGCTGAAAGGAGGTCTACGGGACCCAAACTTTTTGTATTTGCCTTTACAAAAACATATATTCTTAATGAAAGATTATAAATCATGTTTCTATATCAAGCAAATAAACAATATT
Organism: Rhamnusium bicolor; assembly: GCA_029963845.1. NCBI lineage: Eukaryota > Metazoa > Arthropoda > Insecta > Coleoptera > Cerambycidae > Rhamnusium > Rhamnusium bicolor. The sequence goes on along the minus strand of JANEYF010004427.1, from coordinate 139,392 downwards.
TTCCAAGTACTTAAATAAAGCTGATGTATACTGAATTTTTTTTCACATTTGACCTCATAAAATAGGGTTAGGATAAATTTAACAGTTTGATATTTGAAATGTCTAATTTAGTTACAAAAATGTCAATGTTAATAAGAAGAAATTATTAAAATATATGACATGAATTATTATTGACAGTGTCGAATGACGCTGATAATTAATTATTTTAAAATTTTAATAAAACATTTCAAGGTACGCTATTAAAATTTAATTGACGTAAGTGAAGAATTAAATAGAATGATTTTTTTTACATCAGGTTGATATATACTGATATAAGAAAGGTATGTACTGGTTACATCAGATATTTTATGTTAACACAATGGACCCTATTATGTTTCCAGATAATGAGTTTTATGATAGGTCGGCAATTTTAGACGAGCAAGTTAATGTAAGATGGAACATTTTCAGTGTCAGTCTTGTTTGGACCTTTCAAGTGCCCAATTGTGTCTGTTAGAAAGTGTTTCTGTTTGTCTGTTTCAACAAAAATGTCCAGTCAAAAGCGCCGAAGTTGCAAAACATCACGTGACAAGTTTTGTTACAGTTGTGGAGAATTCTTTGTGAAGCCACAAGCGAGCCATTGTTTGAAAATTTGAAAAAAATATATCTTCTATATTCTGGAGCTTTAGTCGGAGATCAAGACAAGTTTGTTATGTATATAAGTAGTAGCGTGTCAATAGTGAGTGAAAGGGAAAAGAAAATCATGCCTTTTGCGGTTTCAATGGTATGTGAATCCACCAATCATTTCGCCTAAGACCTGTTTCTCACAATGCATAAAACTTGGCCAGTGCCAATTGCACCTTTAGATTGGCAAAATATTATTTTGGGAGGTAATGGAAATAGTAACGACTCTTCAAACAGCCCAGACCACTGTGCCGACGCTTTGTATATTCCAGAAAGTTTTAGTGACCCTCTCTTAATTGATCAAAATGAATTGAATAATTTGGTACGTGAGTTGGGGCTGTCAAAATAACATGCAGAACGTACTAGCTAAACAAACAAAGATTACAACTTTTAGAAAAAGAAATGCAACATTTTCCGCATTTTATAGTATGGAAAATTCACTATGCACGTGTACCGATATTGATGAATGGATAACTTCGAATATGGAGCATTCTCATTCTGAATGGCGCTTTTTCATAGATTCCTCCAAATGCAGTTTAAAAGCTGTATTACTAAATAATGGGAATTTAAAACCATATATTCTAATTGCCCATTCAGTAACAATGAAAGGATTATGATAGTATGAGCACCATTTTAAATAAAATTAATTACAACAAATACAAATGGCAAATATGTGGCGATTTAAATGTAATACCCATTTTAGTAGTGCTTCAAGGAGGTTTTATAAAATATTGTTGTTTTCTTTGTTTGTGGGACAGTGGTGCAGTAAAAGAACATTATGTGAAAGAATTTGGCCGGAAAGAAAAGAATTTGAACCAGGAACTAGTAATGTTAAATATGTACCCTTTGTAAACCTAAAAATGTTCTTTTCATATTAAACTTACGCTAATGAAAAATCTGATGAATGCTATAAATAAAGATGGTGAAGGATTTAAATACTCAATTAAGTGACGTCAAATTTAAAGAAGGCATTTTTATTGGTCCTCAAATTCGAAAATTGCATATTTTAAAGGAACACTCAACAGACAGGAACTCAAAGCTTGGAACTCATTTGTAAGCATAGTCAGGGGACTTTCAGGGAACAAGAAGGATGAGAACTTTTAGATTCGTACTAAACTCTTGGTTGCCATATGTCTTTAAAAATTCACTTTCTGCGTTCTTATATAAATTTTATTCCTGAAAATTTGGTTGCGGTAAGCGACGAGCAAGGAGGATAAACTCTTGTTTATTTATTGATTTGTCTTCTCTTTTATTGCTGTTCTAATAACGAGGAATGAATTACTTTTTATATTTTTATTAATTTTTAAATAAGCGAACTTATATATCAAGTGGTTTCAATAAAGGCGTAATAAAATTTTTGAAAAATTATCATGTTCGTTTGAATTGTCACTATTCACCACTAGCAAAGAGTATAAATACCTAATCTTTGCAAAGAAGCGTAATACTTTTCTATCAAGTTTTATGTTTGAGGCAATAAGATATGAAACTGTAAAAAGTGACATCTTTCACACAGAGATGCCCTTTTTCGTTAATAATAATCAAAACGGTTTTTAATATTCTCAAATTTTTTTGTTAATTTTCATAAATTATATCTAGAATGTTTTAAAATCTTGATTTATTCTATTCTATCTCTATTATTTTTTAAATTTCATCACTCTTAAGATTATTGTAGTATAATGTATATTATTATTGATTTACTGCGTAACTAATCAACCAGAATTCATTAATACGATGAATTAAATGTAAGAGTAAATTTTAAGTTCAGTGGAATGGCATTATACCAGAAAGGAAATATAATAGTGTAGATGTCCATGGAATTTAGATTACTAGTTTAGTAAACATAACGATAAGTTGGAAGAGTGTCAGGTTGTAAATAGTTGGCCGTGGCATTGTCACATCTGGCATTGTGCTTAACCTTCGCCGCCTGAAGAATACCGAGTAGTTCCTGCCAAATTATGAACAGATACATGTTCATTTACTAGCTTATGGAAAAAGTTACTAAATATACTAAGTGATAATGGGATGAACATAATTCTGTTGAGGATAATGTACCTAATTAAGTGTTATGATGTACATTTTGTTTTAACTTTGTTCTTGCATGCTTTACAAATTTCTACAGAAATTGTTATTGGATTTCCTGATTGTATTGCATAATTTAGAAGGACTTTTCTTACTTCAATTAATTTTTTCATAGCAATAATTTTAACGTATTAACTACAAAGTCATAGCTTGTCAATTAGCAGGACACCCTGCATTAACAACATTGCAAGATTTCTTTTGCCACATTATTAACAGCGAAACAATGAGGGCTACTGCGCTTGAATTCACCACGAGAGGCACTAGTGTAGGGTAAAGTACAGAAATTTCAATGGTCACTGAACGTTAATGTTTATTATGGTTTTTTAACGCGGGTTTTTTGTGATTTTTATAAAAATTCTGACTTCTGATGAAATATGGGAGCTGCACGGTACGAGTCGATGAATGTAAGTGCTCTAAAAGCAGAGCTAAGAAAAGGTAGTAATTTACTGGCGCAGTAGGAAAATTATTGTACCTATCAGAGGTGTCTTATGTCATTATGGTTAGGTTATATCGAGCATGAGCATGATGAAAACAACAAATATGCATGATTATTACTTCGATTTTCTGTCTACTTTGGTAACTCATAATCGTCAGGATTAAAATGTTTCTTACAAACACCGGAATGTTTCGAAAGAGTAAAGTTGTCCCTGCGAATCGTTACCAACTAGTGATGGGACTCGAGTAACTTTTCTTCACTCGAATAACTCGGTAGGTTTCCGAATTTACTCGAGTAGAAACTCGAGTCGAGTTGAAACTCGGTTTCATTGTTATAAAACTCGAGTCAAAAGTTAGGACAAGTAAAACTCAAATAATCGACTCGACTTTTGACTCGAGTCGATTTTTGACTCAAGTTGATTTTTGACTCGAGTCGATTTTTTAAATCGAGTCGCTTTTTGACTCGAGTCACTTTTTTGACTCGAGTCGCTTTTTGACTCGAGTCGCTTTTTGACTCGAGTCGCTTTTTGAGTCAAGTTTCTCTAATTTAGTTGTTTATGGTTTTATTAATATTTTTAAATATACTTTAGTGCCAGTGTGATTTGTTTATATAATATAAATATGAAAGATTATTTACATGAAGGCACTGAAGGCACTAATCTTGTAAAAGTAATAAAGATGAAAACATGTAACCATGAATGAAATCACTAATCAATTACTATATCATCGGGTCATCGGGATCGGGAATTCCCCTCCAGGTTTGTTGTTTCATATTTGTAGGTCAGATTGTATAATTATTAATTAAAAGGTTTGTTCGTAGAGCAGTTTCCAACCGTTTGAAACTATCAGAAGCATGCGCACATTGTTGTAGAGATGCGCTTGTTCAATCAGAACGTTTGTTATTGCAGAGCTCTCGTAACACTCGCATCTCTATAGTCAGAAAACTATCACAAATCGCCTCTACGTACAAACCTATAATTGTTACATACGACGTTATTACGACGTATTAGAAATTAGAACTTAGAATTCTTTAAACTCAAGACTCACACGACTGCAGCAATCAAACTGGCACATTCATGTTCATAAAGATTTGTTTTTCGATTCAATCAGTTCGAAATAAATAAAAAACCGTAATCGGTGTGTATTAAATATTAAATACTCTATTTATTTAATATTTTGTGCTAAACAAGAGTTTAATTTAATGTTAATTTAATAAAAAAAATTGTTGGTTTTCTTTTAATGTCATTTTTTATATACAATTTTAATTAAATATTTAATTTTGTATTTGAAATGTGCTGATTTGCCGGAAAAATAGTATTTGACCTGGGTCCATTTATTATTTTGTATTTCAATTATTATGATTTATGTTTATCCTTTCCATTTTTCAAACTTATGTTGGAATTAGATGGTAGTGTTTTAAATGCTGAAAGATTACCAAAAGAAAAAACCTAAATACACTTTAAAAACTTACCGTTTAGCAAACCACTGAATCATCTCCAACTACTTACTCTATAGTTCGCCTCGAGTTTGATTTCGACTCTGCCCTGACGCTAGACTCTAGTCAAACTCAACTCGATTTAAAACTTAAATCATATTAACTCACTGATTCGAGTAGCAATAACTCGCCTCGAGTAACAACTTTACTCGAATTGCAACTCGACTCGATTTAAAACTTGAATCATAGTCACTCACTGATTCTGATATCAATAAATCGACTCCAGTAACAACTTTACACGAATTGCAACTCGACTTGAGTTAAAACTTGATTCGAGTAGCAATAATCCGAGTCGAGTAACAACTTTACTCGAATTGCAATTCGACTCGAGTTAAAACTTGATTCGAGTAGCAATAACTCGACTCGAGTAACAACTTTACTCGAATTGAACAGCCATATGACTCGAGTCACTCGAATCGGATTTTGACTCGAGTCACTAGAGTATTTTCACACTCGAGTCCCAGCACTATTACCAACCACTGTTTTAGGCGAGTTTTGTCTCTCGGAAACATATGTGCGCCTTTTGTTTCCGAACAATATGGAATTGCACAACACTGAGGCATAATTAACAAGTATTTTTTATTTACTGGTGTACGAAATAATTATCATAAAACCCTATAAACTTGTTCCGCTCCTAACAATAACTTTTGACAGCTGCCTTACTCGCCAGTGGCGCAAACTGGGAGCCTAAAAACGGTAGCCTTCAGTGATATCGTTTAAAATCAATTTAAAATGCATAAAATATGATTGGATGGTGGTAGTACATAAAGATAACTCTTTTGATTCTTTTATTTTGTAGGATATTTAAAATTAAATAAGAAAATAAAAATAAATGACAACTTGGCACAAATATTACGAAACATTTGTGCCAAGTTGTCATTTATCAACAATCTTTTGACGTCTAACAAACAAATTTGAATGTTACATTGACAGCTCGGCATTAGTCCCATTTTTATTTGTATTTTTCTTATTTATTAGTTTAGTATTTAATTTTTTTTCAAAACCACTAACGGAGTGATTGTATAGTCGCCACAGTTGCAGAAAGAAGAGTCGTGTGGTCTTAAAAAATTGATGCTTATTTATTTCTTACATCTGGAAAATAGCATAATAACGTACATTGACTATAACTACCGAGGTAAGTAATATAATAGTATACCAATAAATTGAAAAAATAAGAATAAATTTCTGCTTAAATTTATGTCCGGGAGCAAGTGACAGATTTGATTAACTCATTTCATTAACTTTTTGCAATGTATATACCCTCCTGTTGAGTGAATGAATTTTTCCATGCGAAAGGCCCGCGCAACAAGGAGAGTATTGACGACAAGCGCCAGCTTTCTGCGATACCATATACTAGAAATACAATATCTCTCCCAATCAGTAGGTGCGGATGCAAACACAAAAAATTTTCCATACACCAATTCGTTTATTTCATTTACGCTTAATTGTGAATGGAATGCAGAAATCACTTTTTTTCCGCGGGTCTTCTTCAGTGGCGGATATAGGATTTGGCTAAAGGGTAACGCAACAGTGGCGTATTTAGGAGAATAGTAGTAGTAAAACATAAATTTTTTTCTTTTTAGAGTGTAGCTAAGTTGTACACCCCTGGAGCAAAATCTTGATTAACATTGGGTCTCAAAATATGGATTTTGTTAGGTATTAAAATTAAATTTTCATTTGTGGTGAATTAAAATAACTATGCATTTCATATTTCCTAATAAGTCTGTCCACAAACTTTTGAATTCAGCTGAAAATAAGATTCGTCAGCATACAAAATCACTGTAACAATGAAAAATGAAGTTAAATTTTTTCAGAAATTTATTTGCAATAGAACATTTTCCGGAGCAATGTGACTAGAAAACGTTCCCAAGACAGAGGCCCGCAGCGTGACGTCACATGCTCACTGGTTCGCTACCCATAGTACAAATTAAATATACATTTACATTAATTTATGCTGATAGTAAATAAATAAATTAACTGCGCTAGTTGTAATAACTCAGTATCTGATGTACACAGAACACATTTCCCTGCGTGGATAAGTGTATGGAAAGAAATACAGAGGTTTTTTTGTTTTTTTTTTCTTTCAGTAACTCTTGGAGATAAATACAATAATAATAATGACATTTTAGAAACAGTCGCAATTTCAGTGGATTTGGCTTGCATCCAGGTCGGAAGGGCCGGGCGACCTAGGAGGCTGCCCGGGGCGCTGAGCACAAGGGGAGCTAATTTGCTAACAGTTTAAATATATAAATTCGCGTATTGAAATGTTGGTACATTAGAATAAAATTAATGTTAACATGATACATGAAACATAAACAAAATTAAATTATAACGAATAATTGATAGTTTTGATATTGGAGCTGGGAATTAAAACGCAGAGGTATCGACTATCTTCATAAATTGTAAATGACTTTTACTTATTTTACCTAACTACGTTAAAAAATTATAAATTTTTTCGACAAAACCTATTTTTCGAAAATGTTTTTGCAACTTAAATTTTTAATTTTTCATTTTTAGAATGTTTGACCTTGAAAAATACAAAATTTTTTGAGTGCGTCACATTTTTCTCAATTGTGGTACTTAATTTATTATAAACCTGGCGCTGGGGTGCGCCAAAATAGATACTTACCCGATATGCATTTTTTACTTCCACCGGTCCTGTTTGCATCTTAAGTTTTGTAATATTTTCTCCAATAGGTTCTGAAAAAGAGAAGAAAAGAATATATTCGTATTTCTGGCAATACTTACACACCCTGTATCTTGGATGTGGTTCATTTTTGGTCACATGCCCATAAGATCTTTTTTTTATTTTGGCTTATAGTGTGTCCTATAAATTTTGGCATCCTACTTCTGAAATACCTTGTATACAACACAGAACCGTTATTATGCATATAATATTTTACTACTTACTGTAGGCATCTAATAATATCTATGTATTCCATAAATACTATTTATTGTTGATTACTTGTTAAATGTTGCAAAATGCAAACTATATTGTTTATAAAACCATCAACTTACACACCATAACAATGTGTAAATTTGTCAAATTTTGCGAATCGCTTTTTTGAAAATCGTCTTCCATTTCTACATCATTTAATAAACAAAGATTAATCCCTTTAAATCATGTAACCACAACAATCTAAATAATGGTACTATGGGCTTCGTTCTGTCAACGCTGTACGTACAATGGACGTCTCATCAGCCGTTGAGCTGCGAGCGTATGACTTCAACCCCTTAAAAAAATGTTAATGGATGGTAACATTAAATTGTAGTAACAGTCAATTTAATGCCATCAAATATTGTCGTTTTAGATTCTAAATCTATTCAATTGATTTTTTTTGTTACAAGCGGGTAAATATAGAATAAACATGTTAATTTTATAGGTTTATTGTAAGAGTGGATAGCGCGGTCTACCTACGGATTTGGACCCTTAAGTGAAGATACAGTAAACAAAAATATGAAAAAAATCGGAAATTTTCCGTAGAATTCAATAAACCAAAATACAAACAACTGGCACCTCGGGGGCCCATAGTAAATTGGGCCCAAAGTTGGCCAAAAACGGTTTTTTCCATTTTACTCTGTCATGGTGCCATAAAATAAAAAAAAGTTTTATACAAAAGTTGTAGAACTATTAAATACTGATCGATCTGTGGGAAATCCGATGTCAAAAAATTCAAAAATAAATTATTTATTTGAAAGAAACCGTTAAAAATCGCGTTTTTTTTGAAACGCTCATATCCTTCAGTGTTTATGATCGAAGCTCATATCTTCGTGAAAACAAATCATTTTTTCACGAAACTTGGTAAAAGTGTAGCTCCTACTAACTAAAAAAGATCGTTTTCAAAAAATTTAAAAATATTATAAACATTTTGCAAAAATTGATTTTTTTCGAAAAAAATCACGTTTTTTTAAAATCTCAATAGCTCATACACGCTTTCATATTTCTAGTCAATTTTGAGCTTAAAATTTGCTTGAAATATTGTACAAACATGGTTATTTATTGCGCGCTTTTTAAATTGATCGGTAATGTGCGAAAAATCGGTTGAAAAATCGTTTTTTTTTTAACAACAAAAAAAATAGATTTTTTTTTCAAGAAAAAAATTTTTTTTTCTTTTTTTGTTAGCAACATTGAATAGCTGGTATTTTTTTATAAATTTACAAAAAAAATTTTTTATCTACGACCCTTTGGAGCCGAGATAATTTTATTTTTTTGAAAAAAAATCTAGTGACGCTATCTTTTAATATTAAGGGCTGAAATTTACAGAGTTTCTAGTTCAATACTTGTATTTTACATAAAAAAATACTACAATGACATATTCGCTCTCTATTCTTTGGAAATTTAATGGCAAGCGGAGCACACCCCGGCTCATACGTTCGTTCGCTCGAGCGGTGTCGTGGGGGTGCGGGACGGTGTTAACGTGGATAAATCTGTAAAATTGTATGCTCTTATCATACGTACCGTATCGTAGTTTCAATTGCACACAAAGCGTTCATACGATTATGTATCTTGAATGTTATGTTGATTCTTAAAGACATATGAGTTGACAGGTAAATAATAATTGTTAAGCAACATTTTTAGTATAAAAATAAAATATTTATTTCACACGAAAGTTCAAAATATTGACAGTGAATATAAACATGTACAATACTTAATTGATCCGTAGTTTTTTTATCGGAGACCCCTCCCCCCTTCCTCGTTTTCACTGGTACTTTCTTCGCTGTATGCAGCGAGTACGGAAGAGTCGGCTTCGCTTTCGATCTCATCATCATCATGGACATTGGTCTGTGATTCATCCATCACCACGCAAGACTCATTAAATATATCTTCGTCCAAGTCGTCATCAAGAGCATCTGCCTCCATCGTAGTTATTTCTATATTAGTGCAATTTTCTTGATCGCATGTCAAGCACATGCTTGAACACTTCAAACCATGCCTCCTGCAGCTACAGATCTTCCTTTTATATCCGCTTCCGCATCTGCAGGCTATCGTTTTAACGATTTCGTCTGGAACCAGCTGATCCGAGCTGTACGTGGGAAGCATATTAGTGCCGTCGGAAGTCCAACCACATTGTTCTGGCTCTAGCGAAGTTCCGAGCCACGTTTGCAACTGCAAGTAGGAGCGGTAGGCATGTTGAGCCGCTGCTGCCTTTTCTTGAAAAAAAAATCGATTTTTTTTGTTGTTAAAAAAAGAAACGATTTTTCAACCGATTTTTCGCATATTACCGATCAATTTAAAAAGCGCGCAATAAATAACCATGTTAGTACAACATTTCAAGCAAATTTTAAGCTCAAAATTGACTAGAAATATGAAAGCGTGTATGAGCTATCGAGATTTTAAAAAAACGTGATTTTTTCGAAAAAATCAATTTTTGCAAAATGTTTATAATATTTTTAAATTTTTAGAAAACATTTTTTTTAGTTAGTAGGGAGCTACACTTTTACCAAGTTTTGTGAAAAAATGATTTGTTTTCACGAAGATATGAGCGTTTCAAAAAAACGCGATTTTTAACGGTTTTTTTCAAATAAATAATTTATTTTTGAATATTTTGACATCGGATTTCCACAGATCGATCCGTATTTAATAGTTCTACAACTTTTGTATAAAACTTTTTTTCATTTTATGGCACCATGACAGAGTAAAATGGAAAAAATCGTTTTTGGTCAACTTTGGGCCCAATTTACTATGGGCCCCCGAGGTGCCAGTTGTTTGTATTTTGGTTTATTGAATTCTACGGAAAATTTCCGATTTTTTACATATTTTTGTTGACTGTATCTCCGAAGTGAAAAATTAACATGGGGCCAAAAATAGGCAGACTGCACTAGGAGTAGCTTATAGTCTCTCCAAACTCTGCAATTTAGCAGACTATAGTATACTGTGGAAATATTTGTATTTTTTTTATAACATCTGCTAATAAACACTTTTTTGCGGTGCCAGCGTCGCGTAACCTGTAACCAGCAACCTGCAACCAGCATGCGAGTGTTCTTACCACTCAAACAGGAAGCCACACTATTGCTTTACTTTAATTCATTTGCCTTGTAATAAAAAAAAACAACACGCTGACTGAATCTCCCAGCGCGCCGACGCATTCATTCTTATGGACACCTGACATATATTTCGACCTGTGGCAAATTGAGCATTTAGTAATATCCATATTTTATTAAAAAAAAATCAGCTTAAATGATTACAGTCAATAACACCATTCTCTTCTACATAGTTGACACGCTTCTGTCGAGTCGTCTTCCGCGTGTACCTTGGCAGCTACCATTTTCAAAAACACAAATAGCTGAATAATGTTCAAAAAAAAGTTAAAGAAGTTGGTCTGAAATTTCTGTCGCTAACTCCAGAACTAATATGTTTATGTAATAGACGTAAAACTAAATGGATGGATAAATATTTTATAAATTTCATAAAGAAAAGCAAAAATTGATTTAACACGTTCGCTGCGATACGGGACATATGTGCCCCGTATCGCACTATGGTTGCTGGCGGCAACTGGCTAGACACATTTAGCTCATATGGCGAGCAAGATATTTTTTCTTATATATTAACATTTAAAAAAAAACTCATAGCTTTTCGTTTGATACAGTACATAGAAGCAATTTGTCTTATAAAACAATACGGGTTCAATGTGCCCCGTACCGCTCATTTAGATCTAAATCATTCAATCTGGCGGTACGGGGTTTTTCCCGTATCGCCTGGTTGACTGATTTCTTAAGTATTAATAATAATAATAATAATAATAACTTAATTCGTGTAAGCCTTACAGAATAGAATATGAAGCGTCACAAGTACAGTACAGTACAACATTACAGGAATTGTATAAACAATAAAACAAATTACATATTAAAATCTAAGAATTTTCTTAAGGAATAAAAGCACTGAGTAAATAGGAAGGAGCGAATTTCCTTTTTTAAATTTGGTTAAGCTGTTAACATTTTTTATGTGATCTGGCAACTTATTGAACACTGCACTGCAGGCATAATGTGCACTTTTTTTTGTAAAGAGAAAGTCTGAAGTTTCTTATATATACATCATTTGCAGATCTTGTATCATAATTGTGTACACACTGTTATGAAGCTGAAAAGTATCAGGGTTATTTTTAACGAACAGGCTGGTTTCGTAAATAAAAACCCGCAAAACCCGCATATTGTTTAGCCTGTTTCAATGTAAGCCACGAAAATAAAAAAAAATGAATAATTATATTATATAAGCACGTTATTTTCATGAATTTGTATGTTCTCTAAATACTACTCTTGATTTATTTTCCGTAATAAGTATTATTTATAATAATAAAGGTATTTTACAAATATATTTGTGTGTAAATAATTAATCTTTTTATTGTTCCTGTCCTGGCGATACGGGTTAAATGTATCCCGGGCTATCAAAGCCCAATAACAAACAAATGTTTGTGTATAGATTTCTGGAACTAATTTTGCCATTGACTGATAGATGTCCCCAATAGAGATTACTTTTTTATTAAACAGGTACGGGACTTATGTAACCCGTATAGCTAGATGACGCGTACGACTACGGGATTCTATAGACCCGTATCGCTCCCATAGCAAACCGCAAATATCAGGTAACGCAGCGAACATGTTAATCAATAATCTTGCGAGAAAATAGCTAAAACAAAACAAGAAACCATTCTTAAGTTTATTTTAAATACAGTTAAAATATTTATTCAATTTGTTATATGTATTTATATTCATAAAATATTCATTAATCTTTTATATCAGTTCGTTTATGTAAATTATAAATGAGTATTCTGGAAAATGAAATGTATATTCTCTCTTGAAATAAACAGTGAGGTTTTACATAATTACACAAAAATTTTTAAGAAATGATTCTGTAAAATAAATATTTGATTAAGATACAAATATTCATATTTACAGTAAATGATAAATCATTTAGATTTTATGTCCGCACTATCTACAATCACATTGACAATCAAGTGTCTACTGACTAATCACCAGTAATGTAATGTCAAAAGACAACTGTCAGTTTGTAGTGGACTAGCTGAAATAAAAGTTGCATGTCAACGAATACCAAGAAATGTTCAATGGGAGAAAATTACTTTCCCTTAAATTTACGGCCGGTATTTTATATATCGGAGGAGGCTATTTCTGCACCCTTTTGGCAACTCACTTCTTTATCTCCCCTTCGCGAAAAGTATGAGAAAAACAATATCTCTATCATATAGACCAGGAAAACAGTTAGTTTTATAGATTTCATATGTTTTCTTCGCTGTCACATTTGAAAACAACGGGCGGGTTATATATTTATTTTTATTATAAGGTTATTTTTAATCAAATATGTGTTTTCTCGAGTTTTCGGTTCGGTATAGTTGGAAATTAATATAAAAGTCGCGTTAACAGTGCGGGTATGTGTAAAAAAAGTGTCATGACTTTACAAAGTGGGAAAAGGAAAGTTGTCACAGTGGGTAACTACCGCTTTACTGGAAAACTGCTAGGGAAAGGAAACTTTGCCAGAGTTGAGGAAGCAATACATACGGTTCTTAATGTCAAGGTTAGTGCATAATATTTAGTAATTTTTTATTTGTCTCCGTAACTGAACCCAGTTAGTAAATGTAATTTAATTATTGACAACTTGGTAATATTAAACTGAAAATTGAGGATATTACAAGGATATACTATGACTATCATTATCATTCTCAATATGTACAAAATTGGCGAGATAATCGCTTTAAAATAATAAGACATGTGCATGTACGGACATATTTTCTCCAACAAAAAAAAGTTGTCCTTCTCTCACATACATAATTTCAAATAAGTACTAAAAATACCATACTCCTTCATACTAGCAAATTCTAATTTGAATTCATATGCCCTCTATCCGCTGCAGAAACGGTTTGAAAAATAATTTCATTCAACTAACATTTCTCAACAAGCAGTAGTGGTGAAAATTGGAACTTCTTTGAAGTATTAAATTTGGGTTTCAGAGTCTATTATTATTTTTTGAGTGATAAATGAAATGCAGATATTTTGTGTAATTGTAATATTTGAAAATGTTAGATCTAGTTAACTCATTAAATGATAGCATGGAAATATTTAAGGTTATTCTTGTTCACATAAAGGGGGGCCCGGGGAAAAAAACCGCGGGGGAGGTCTGTCTCTCTCGAGAAAGTTTTTATACCATGCGCCGCTGAATATTTTTGCCCTTGATTATACCTTCACTGGACGTTCTATTGACAGTTCATTGTGGTCATTCCCGATAGAGGTAACACTTCCTGTCCAGTAACACAAAATACTTATTTAGAAAATTCTTTTTAACCAAACAGTACGAAATAAAAGGTTGAATTGCTGAGCATAATTATGAAATTCAATCTAAAACATTATAAATTTTATCAATTTTACCGATTATAAATTAGCAATCACTTCAATTTCACTTATAATTCATATATTTTCCCTAATAATAAAATTAATTAAATAATATAATTCCTTTTCCTACTTCCTCCTTGTTTTCCCCGTGGAAGATAATTTTAAATTATTAATGTCCTAGTTATTATTACTAAAAAGTTTGAAAGGATTGAAGAAGTAGTTTCAAAGAAATTATAATTGAGATGATGATTTTAATGATTTTTACAGATTTCAGAAATATTATTTAATTCTCAATCCTGGTAAAAAAATAAGAATTTCGTTTATATAACTACTAGGTATTTACTTACATTCTAATTATGGCTTAGCTATGGATATGACATGACTACAATTAAAATTTTAAGAGTAAGAATGATCGCCTTTATTATTGCTGCAGCAGTAAAATAGTGCATACTACCATTTTTCCTCACCTAATTTTTCTCATTTAGAATAAAAATTAAATTGTTTGGATGTGCCACAGTACACTTTACGATAATGAATAGAATTGACTTTATAATAAAAAACAGCACTGAAAAGCAACATTTTGGGGTTTTCCATGGAAATAGGAGTCATGTTGCGTAAAATATCTTTCTCTTGTAAAAACAATAAATCGGCCGACAAATTGATCAAATTATTTGGTTAGAAATCGATCAATTGTATAAAGCGATAGCAACGATTTTTATTTTTTTTATTACTTCCTCACCCCTCAAAATGGGGAAGGTATGTATTCGTGAAAAAAAATTTTGTAAATTTTTATTGCATTTCTGGACGAATCTCGACGAATTATGACGATACACAAAATTTCAGACAGAAAAAATTTTCTTTCTGTGTGTGTGTCTGTCTGTCTGTGTATGTGTGTATGTGTGGTTCTTGATAGCAGCTACAGTTTTTGAAATAAAGCTTTCAAATTTGGTACACACAATCTAGAGGTCAAGGAAGAGATTAAGTTCGTTGATGAGCAAAATCGGTCCCCTGGAACGGGATCCACCTGGCTCCAACATTTCTATTTCTAACTTTACAAAAAAATTTATTCTTGATGAAAGATTATAAATCAGATCTGTTCTACAAACCCATTATAGTATGGTATTCAAATGTCTAAATAAAGCTATGCTATAAATTAATATTTTGTAAACATTTTGGCAACAACATAAAATTTTAATTTTGATTGACACTTCTTAAAATTTGAAATGTCTAAAAAAATATATTAGTGACATTCCACCAATGTGACTTTTTTGAAACGTCAAAAATTACTTTTATTAGAGCGGTTTTTGAGGTTTGAAATTACGACATTAGATGTTTTTAGTTTGTTGACATTAAGCAAATGGTATTTTAAAACATTTCATTTTAAATAAACGCATTGTTTAAAATTGGACTAAACCAGAGCTATCAATACTTACAGTAAAATATTTAAAATTACACTTTAAGTATTTATTACTACTTGAAGTACTTTTTAAGAATCTGAGTAGATATTTGTACTTGTATGTCAATTATTCACATAAAAAAACTTGAATTTTTACTTGATTTTGTCAAGCAATACATTAAGTATTCTTAAAAATACTTGAAGTATTACATCATAATTCAAGTAATAAATTGTATTTGAAGTATTCTTGGGCTATTTCAAGTAAATATTTGTGTAATACTTTCACTGAAAGAATTACTTGAAGTAAAATTCCTTTTTCAATTATATCTTGTTTGTCAAAACTCGCATAAACAAGACCATACAAGAAATGCTTTGGTCTTACTAGAATTACTTAAGGTTTATTTAATTTAATTCGATGCTGCAACGCCTCGAGGTAAGATGCTTTTAAAAAGACATTTCTAAAATTTTATCTTGTGTATAGTGTACAATTAGTAGCACAGTGCATAGTGATTAGTGATTTACAAAATTAAAAAGGCAGGTAGGTAGCAATATAACTGCGTCAAACATCACTGGGTAAATTAAGGTATATTTGCATGGAAATCAGTAAACCATTTATATCAAATATTACTTTCACGTCACGTGAGTGGAAGTATTGTATCGGCGGAGGAGCGTCTCACTGATGGCAACCAGTGTAAATTGTTTCGGAAATAGAACGGCTATAGAACTGTCAGCAGACGATTTATCCTCTATGTTTTTAGTTCGGTTAGTTGATATTATAGTTCAACACATAGATATGCCATCTCTCTTTGCTACTAAAAACTGCAAAAAAATTTCGCCATCCTTTCGGCAGACAATAATTTGTGCTTTCGGCGTTGTTTTAACTGTTTACGCTAGCACGCTTCATACACTTATTTGTTTCGCGGTAGGAACTATGTGTGGTGGTCTCTTTGAGAAAAAGTTTTATAAGTTTTTTAAATTCAAGATGTTATATTATATCGGTGTGTTTAAGTATACTTACAGGCTACAGCTTACAGCTCTTTTATTTTCTCACATTCTTTGCAATTTCGGTAATCGACATTGTCGTAATAATAATATGCATAATATATGGCTAGGCCAGTGGTTAGGGTTGTTGTGCATTAAACTGCCAAGAATATTAAGCCAGTTTCCGAAATAACTATAATTACTATAAATTATTTTTTTACTTATTTTTGTAAATTAATAGTAGAAAATAAGAAAGAAAAGAAATTGGACAAAACATAATATTATCATTATGCAATTATTATTACGATAAGACTACAACAAAACATAATATTATCATTATGCAATTATTATTACGATAAGACTACATGTTGTATCCTTCTTCCTCCGAAACAATTAAAATGATCTCCATCTTAAAGGTTCAGAATAAGATTTATTGGTGTAGACTTTGCTAATTTAAAACAGATTTCAGATATACCGGGTC
Organism: Rhamnusium bicolor; assembly: GCA_029963845.1. Lineage (NCBI taxonomy): Eukaryota > Metazoa > Arthropoda > Insecta > Coleoptera > Cerambycidae > Rhamnusium > Rhamnusium bicolor. Next base: position 122,526 of record JANEYF010004427.1, on the reverse strand, counting down.
CATTGCAGTGAGACAAAACAAAGTAACATTTTTAAAATGCGACACCAACATATAATAAATTTATTTTTATATTCCCTAATTTTCAGCGTGTGATTTACACGCATAAGCTTAGCATATAACTATATATGTGAAATTATATTTTTTACACAACTCTAATCTGAATCTGAAACCATTAAACCGTTTATCCATTCCAAAAATACAAATTGTATTTAAATCAAAAGTTACTGATTTTTACTTAGTTTTTTATGAATTTGAAATACTTTTATATACTTTAAGTATTCTATATACTCAAATTACGAAGAATACTTCAAGTACAGTTGTTTCACTTCAAAAAAATTACTTGGCGATAAATCAAGTAAATTTCAAGAGGACTTGATAACTGACGTATGTTTTAAAAAACTATACTTGATATTTCAAGTAAATTTTTGATATTTGAATACTTGATACTTATACTTCAAGTACTTTCTAAGAGTACTTGTGACAGCTCTGGATTAAACTGAGTGTCAAAATAAACATCAAAGTTCATCAACTTTAATCTCCAAAATTAATATTAATTCGAATGTCAGAACTATTAGCATCAGTATTGTGGATTGACTTAAATGAAAAGTGAAAAAAATTAATGATTTTTTTATAATTTTTGTAACGAAGTGTACAAAGATATCTGATTGTGTTTTTTTTAACATGTTTACTCCTTAGTCCGGGCGATGTGAAACATTCCGTTTAAAAAATCCGTCGGGTTGTAAATTTACATTCAGAGAGATGTAAGGAATGGAATTCTAAAAGTTGCCAAACAAAATTTTCGGAAGTTTTTTTCTTCACAAAAAACCATAAGGTTATTACGGGGAGCGCGCAACTGCCGTTTTAAAATTTTAACATTTAAAAAAAATTTTTTTCAAATTAAAAAAAATTGATTTTTTACCTGCTAAAAGTAAATGTTAATGTAATGCAAACTGTAAAACCATGTCCTGCAGTTGTAAAAAAAAATAACTTAATCTGTACCTCTCTTTGTAAATGCATTCATAATAATTACCAAAATGTATCTTTAGAAATATAAAATTTTATGTTAACTTTTATCAATTATTATTAATCTTATTTTTTATCAATTATTATAAATTTTTAATCAATTATTATTATTCCTTTTATTTGCTTATTTTTACCTTATTAAACTTGCATTTTATGATATTTATGCTGTTTCTGATTTCATACCTTACCTCAAAAACTATTTAATTTTTTTAAATGTTAAAATTTTAAAATGGTTTTCCACAATGTTGTAAAAAATCGGTAATGAATCATGCCTTAAAAATTTTAGATCAAAATATTAATTACTAATTATTTTATAATGGTTTTATGATGCTGAAGTTGCGCACTACCGTAATAACCATACGGTTTTTTGTAAAAAAAATCATCCGAAAATTTTATTTGACATCGTTTAGAATTTAATTTTTTACATCTTTCTAAATGTAAGTCAACCCGAATGAATCCTACGGAATTTTTAAACGGAATGTTCCTTGACGTCTTCACTACTTGTTCTAAAATGCTATTCTGATTTTTCCTTTTTGTTATTATCAATTGCAAGTCTACTCCTTACTAGAAGTTTTGTCTAATTTTTGCAAACTTTTGTAATGCAGATTGTATATGGTCACCGCGTGTCATAGTAAATTTGGCCAAAAAAATGGACAGTTAAATTCGGGCTCTCGCTTAATCTCAATAGCAGTATTCTAGTTTTTTTAGTGTTATGTAATTCTTGGTACGTATTCAGATATATTGAAGGAGAGATGCTCTACTGACTTCCTCTATCTCAGTATCTAAAGACATATCTAATATCATTTTGAGTTTAATGTTCGTGCGCTGGAAATCTTGTGGGGGGGTTATTAAAATTTCTTCAACATTAAGCTGACATTCTGTGTTAATTATTTTGCATTTCCTGGATAAAAAATTAAATGTTTGGGTATGTTTTAATACTAAAATCATTTTACTATAAGAATTTGGCACTAATGAAAAGAGTGTATTAACAAGTAAAATCCGTTCACTTTCTATGGTCCTAAGTAAAGGTAGATTTTCGCGTTGTTCCCTTTTAATTACAAACTGCTGTCAGTGCCAGTCCTGTTTTTATGTTATGCCGTTAATAGCATTATTTAACCTAAACAAATATTGCCAACTTAACAAAGCGAAAATTTACCTTTAGTTAGGATTGCAAGAAGTGAATGGATTTTATATAAAACTCTAAATTTGACCTGAAATTGAGTTATGATGTTACTTATTTACATCGATATGGCAAACTATCTTTCTAATAAACAGATGTCCAGATACCCCATTTCATCCCCTTATATCCTGAAGTGTTGATCTTTGTACACATAATTTACTAATGGCCCCATATTTCATCTTATAAGAAGTCGTCGGGGGCGAATAGAACTTTCATCGTAAACCGCGTAAAACTATCTGGAAGACGGTTGGAACCCATCAATTCGACGACCGCTGATCGATCATCAGTATGTTTCTTTGCACTGCCGTTGACGTGGCCATTGTTGCTGAACTGAGAACGCATAATTTCAAATGGAAGTCGACATTAGTTCGTTATTCAGATATAATTATTTCGCTGGATTTGGTTTAAGATATCCACAAATTCTGAAACAGTTTACACTTTCTTAAAATATACATTTTCTCAGGAGCAGTTGTACCAAATACAAGGTCAGAGAAGTTCAGTACTCATCTTGGTTCAGAACATAAATGGCTGTACCATCATTTTAAACTTCATGATCAGTTGAACTGCCATTAACCAATTGTTGACATTATTGATTGAGGTTAATATCCATTTGAATTCGGTCGTGGAAGAAGAAGTGACATACTTTATAATATAAGTATCTGCAATTTTCTGATATCATGGTGGGCTGAAGTCAGTGTGAAGTAAAGTGATAATTATTGACATGGCAACGAAAAAAACGTCCCCAAAGTCCTCATCATCAGTTAATTATCAAAAAATCACGGATGCGTGTATAACAGCAACAAAAAATTCTGCCAGAATCTAGATATATATAATACGTAAAATATAGCTAAAAACACGTTTTGTACTGCTTGCTCCATCATTTAAAACTTACTCCTCAAACTAGAGGCTAGATGGGTATCCAGACATATAATAATAATAATAATAATAATAAATAAGGGGTGCAAAGGACCGGCAACCTCCACGTTGGTGCACCCTGGACAGGCAGAGGCAACTCTACCTGACTAATGCCGGCCGGGAGTACCAGGGCTAACCACCCTGGTACTCTTATAGCTCGGGTTCCATATAACCTAAGAAGGGCCCCTCACAATCGACCTCAATCGGATGGAGGTCACGGACAGATGGGAGGGGCCTTACCGGACGGTCCTAACGATGACGACAATGCTATTGCACATGGACGCTTTAAGTGGACGAGGGAACTTCGGGATGACTTGCTGACCTGCCGCGAGAGTAGCGAACCTGAGCGAAGGGGATACATGGCGCGAATGCATGCACTTTGGTGCCAAATGCATCCAGAGCATCGCGCCTTCTCTCAACAACATCTGAGAGATCAAGTATCCTTTCTGCTCAGGACAGGTTACGTAAGGGCACCCCGTCAGCTGGAAGAACTGCCAGCCGCAGTCCCACCGCGGCAATTACCAGCTGATGGGGAATATCCTTTAGAGTTCACCGATGTAGACTTAAGGACGAGGGTTAGCCTTAACACCAGGGCTAACCTAAAGCCACAAGACCTGGCTAGAATGGACGCGGTCATCGATGAGGAAATTCCGGAAGATGTAGACATCTGGCAAATCAACTGTGCCGTGTACAACGCCGCGAAGCAACTCGTCCCCCGTGAGAGGTCAACCAATCACGGGGTCGATAAAGCCAAGCGGCGTGTACAAAAAATCGAAGGCAAGATACAGTCGGCCAGACAACACGCTTCTCGGATCCAGAGTGTGGTGGAATATAAGACGACTGGTAGAGTTTTTACTCCCAGGATCCGGCGCATAGCTGCCGGATTAAGACGTCAACACCATACTCTAAATCTGACAGTGATGCTTACCATCAAGCAGCACTGTCTAGATAGGATCCGAGCGCTCATGGCGATAAAGAAAACATTGAAGAGGCGGGTGAGGAGTATGGAACAAAACAATTTGTTCCGTACGAATCCTTCCCGCTTCTTTCAAGAGCCACAGCGTGTTGTTGAGAATCCGCCGACTGTAGAAGATGTCGAAACCGTCTGGAAGGGAATCTACGAAACGACGCGTCCATTCAATAGCGACACTCCATCAATTGCACACTTTGAGGCTCTGTGTCACAGACATCTTGGAGAGCCAGAAGAAGTGTGCCCGGCAATCAGTACGGAGGAAGTCCAACAAGCACTTGTTGGTACCAAGAACTTCGCTGCCCCGGGCCCAGACGGTATTAACAACTGGTGGTGGAAGAAATTTCCTTCCACTCACCGCCGTCTGGCGCGAGTTTTCAACTCATGGTTGAACGAGGGGCAGCAGATTCCGGACTGGTTCGTCGAGGGACGTACTGTGCTTACCCCAAAAAAGGGGGATCTTTCCGACCCGAGGAATTATAGGCCGATCACTTGCCTTAACTCCTGCTACAAGATATTTACACGTATCTTGTATGCTAGGACGCTGAGGTCTGTTGATCCTGTCTTCCAGCAGATACACGAACAGCGTGGTGCCAAGAAGGGCATGGCAGGTTGCAAGGACAGCCTGCTGATAGACCGCTGTATTACACAGGATTCTGTGCAATACAAGCGGAATCTATCGATGGCCTGGATTGATTACCGCAAGGCATTTGATACAACATCGCATGAGCTATTGTTGTACTTGCTCGAATGTCTTGCGGTACCAGCACCACTAGTGAGATGCATAGAACAGCTGCTGCCGCTCTGGAAGACCCGCTTCACCATAACATCAGGTGCACAGCGGGTCACGACAGAACAGGTGGCATTTAGGAGAGGAGTTTTCCAGGGTGACTCCCTGAGTCCTCTCCTCTTCTGCATCTCACTGCTGCCGTTGTCTGTTGGGCTCCGCCAAACCCGCGGATATCAATGTGGGCCACCCAGCGACCGGAGGCATAAGGTCACCCATCTATTTTATATGGATGACCTTAAACTTTATGCCTCCGAAGAGCGCGAACTACAAAACGCTCTTAGGGTGGTCGAAGAATATACGCGGGCAATTGGTATGGAGTTCGAGTTGGACAAATGTGCAGTCGTCCACCTCAAGAGAGGACGATGCGGGGAATTCCCTGAAGATGCGCAGCTCGCAGACGGAAGCATCCTAAGACATCTGGATGCCGGAGAGACCTATACATACCTGGGTGTGCAACAAAGGCACATCAAGGATGTAACACAAATAAAGGAATCTCTCCGCGGCAAGTACAGACACCGCCTCCGAAAGATTTGGTCTTCCGAACTTTCGGGGAAGAATAAGGTGTCTGCAACTAATATGCTTGCCGTTCCGATTCTGCTCTACTCCTTCGGAGTAGTAAAGTGGATGGTAGATGAGCTGCGCCAATTAGATAGAGATACCCGCAAGATGATGAATATTCACAGAAGTATTCATCCTAGATCGTCCGTTCCTCGTGTGTACCTCCCACGTCAACGGGGGGCCGAGGACTCTTGAGCCTGGAGTGTACGCATGGCAGAGTAGCACTGAGTATGGCATGTAACATCCTCAGGAGCTCAGATCCCCTCTTGCGATTCGTAAAACATCACGAAACTGTAGGAGTGGGAGCAGGCCTGTTCAAGGCAGCAAAGAGAGCCGCAGATGAACTCGGTCTCGCATTTGACATCAGGCGAGGAGGCCGGCGAGGTGCTGATGTTGAGTCAGTCACCGAACTTCAGCCAAATCGTCTGAAAGCCCGAATCAGAGCTGCCGAACAGGAAAATCTGTTTCGGCAGCACGTCGATAAACCCCAGCATGGTGTCTTCTATAAGAACATAGAAACACTGGGTTTATCGACCAGGCTGACCTTCGCCTTTCTAAGGTCAGCAGGGCTTAAGTCAGAGACCGAGGGATTCATTATGGCCTGTCAAGATGGTGTTATCAACACCTTGGTCTACCGTAGCCGCGTGTGGCGTGTAGAGGTTCCTGATATCAACTGCAGGACCTGCCATCAGGCGCCGGAATCGCTCATGCACTTACTATCTGCATGCCCCGTATACGCGATTTCGGCCTACATCCACCGACATAACGCGGTTTACGAGTGCTATACTACCATCTAAGGCACTCGTACGGGGTAGACCAGACACCAGTGCTGCCTTACGTCCCCGGAGATATTGAGTCCGTTGTCGAGAACGAGAAATGCCGGATTTACTGGAACTACTCGTTCCCGACTGTCAGGCTAATCCAAGCCAACAAGCCTGACATAGTCCTCCTCGACCATCAACTCAAGGTGATGTATGTCATCGAGTTCTCGGCACCTGCGGAGAAAAACATCCCCTTGAAGGAGGAGGAGAAACGGACCAAATATCGCGATCTCCGGTACGAGCTCCAAGTGCTGTACCCAGGCAACTCGGTCAAAATGGTCGTCCTAATAATCGGTGTACTCGGAGGGATAAAGCCTATGCTGCTCTCGGAACTGAAGATCATATCGGCCTGCCAAAAATCAGCCGAGCGGCTGGCAGGCCAAATGCCGAAGGCGGTCATTCTTGGTTCTCTCCGTCTGCTTAAGGCACATGATTCTGGTATCTACAGTCACTAACCCTTCGGGATGTGGGGAGTGGCTTCAGTTGATGCGCAGGCGCGACCCCCGTGAGGCGTCGGAGGCCACGGGAGGACTGACCGGCATCGGATATTCCGGAAAAAAAATAATAGAATACAGATTTTTTGCTGCCTTTACCTCTTCCTCTTCTTCTTCTTCTTCCTCTTACTCTTCATATTCCTCCTCTTCATTTCCTCTCCTTATTCCTCTCTTCTTCCTTCTTTCAGTTATTTAGGAGATAAAAAAGGGTTTAAAGCTTTCATTCTTTCCATCCCTTTAAGAGGGTTTACCGAATCGCAGCCAGCTGGCGACGGTGACTGGTCTTGATGCCGAAAGTATACCGACGTTAAATAAATAATTTATGAAAATAATAATAACAGTTTTATTAAAATCACTTTTACATAAGAAAGTTTTATCTAATTTTTTTAGTTTCTGTTTTATTTCATAAGAATTTTTTTCTTTATTTCTCCAAACTTGGTCGCTATTTTTGTAGCAAGGACAGTTTGTTTTGTAGAAAATATCTCGAAAATTACTAGACTTTACTGGGTGTGTCTCTCTTAGTAACAGGATGAACACAGGATAATAAATTTGCAGTGCCTAGATTTAGCCAATTAAATGTAATAACTGAATAAAACTGCTAGTTGCCTATCCTTAATTCAAATAGAAATATTCGCGCTTAGTATTGAAAACCTACCCAATAGCACTATACAACTACAAAAGTGTCAGGCAGCATTTGGTAAGTGAATGAAAACAAGAATAATTTCGGTGCTATATCAACATTTATGGATACATTGGATGCATTGTTCAGCGAAAGAAACGATGTCACATATTTCCTGGATAGATAAATGCTGTCCGCGGCCAGATCAGACGGCGTTTTATTATATTTGATGGGGCGATGAGGGTAGATCATCACTCTTGTGGGAGAGATGCACCACTCGCTGCGTGGAAGGAGATTGTCCAATATCTAGAGCTATATAACACCTTCCTCCGAATGTCATTTCCCCTACGAAATAGCTCCCAGTCGCCGTAATAATATAACTGATATAAAATGTAATAGAAATATTTTTGTATGGCCCGGAATAAATCTGGACGAATATTGCGTAATAAAATATTTAGGTATCTGTATTTTGGTGCACATAAAATAACTTTATGTTAGGAAGTAAAGTGGCATGGGCGAGGGATTTAAATAAACTTTACTTTATTATACTTATTTGGTTTATCAAATATACCCGATGGTTGATATAGTTTTAACTGAGTAGAGTGGATTTGAAAGTGAGATATTTATAACAGAAAACAATTGATATGGTGAGTGTTTTATTTACTTAATTTATTGATTATATTATCTGTTTCACAATGCTTTGGATTTTATCGTAGTATTTTCTAGTAATAGCCACAACTGGTATTACTAATGCATATTTATTACTTTCTTTATACAGGGTGGTTCGAACTTAAATCCTAAAATTGTGTCATGTGATAGAAAAAATCATTCTAAGAAGAAAATTTCCCATAGACATAGGTCCGTTAATGCTTCAATTTTGGAACATAGTGTTGAAATCTATTTTTTCTACGATTATGATGAAAGTCAAATTTTCCAATTTCAAAATGACTGCGAAAAATGTCACTTTGAGGCACACCATGTGGCAAAGAATTTGCCACACGGAATTTGCCACACACCTCGATTACATATTCACACACCAGAATAAAAGAATGTGTTTACCTTGAAGAATTATATTATTTAACTGGTAATAACGATTAAATTCTATAAATGTACATTAATTACACAGGAATTGCAATTACTTAAGGTAATGCTTGGAAAAACTGGAATATTTACATTGTTAGAAATACTAGAAATATTTACATCTGGATCAATGTTTAAGGCATTTTCGTTGTCGCCCATTATTTCCTTGGAGACACTTATTTTGTTGTTAACACTATATTCTATACATGCTTCTGCTGTTGTTGAAGAATGTCACCCACCGTGTCTTTTCAAACTGGTAAGATCCGCTCCAGCGTCAACCAAAAGAGTCGCTGACGTTTGGCAAAAGCAGTGCCCAGTAAAACTTTTAGGTTTAGGAAGTTTTAAATATTCTGCAATTTTTTTTGACATCTGTCCAAACGTATCCCTACTACTTGAACTGTACTCTTGCCATGATTATATTGAATGAAGAATCGTTTATCTCTTATGGATGCAGGTCAACGTTGAACATATCGACGATAAAAATCCAACCAATTATCTCTTTTTGTAACCGAAAACGTTCTAGATTTATGAGTTTTAGAAACTGGAATGATTATGAGCAAAAATTCTCCATTGTCCTGAATGTCATCTATGGTAATATCAGTCAGCTGTACAAGTAACGCGCATGCGCGATCAACAGACTCGTATGCCGCGTAATGGCCGCCTGCGCAGAACATTTTAAAGTAGACTGTTTTTATTTAAAAAAAAATATATATCTATAATTTAAACTGTTGAAAGAAAAAAAATTGAGTGATTTGAAGCAAGTCCACTTTGAAATGGTCTGCGCAGGCAGCCATTACGTGAGAAATGGGCCCGTTAGTCGCGCATGCGCGTTGCGTATACAGCTGACCAGTACGCAGTAGAAAAATAATAAACATTTAACTCATTGTAACGCCTTAACTATTCATCGTAGAGATATGCCGTCGTGGACTTTTTTGAAGGGAATTTAACGCTCTATAAAAAATGTTCTGAGCAATTTTTCTCTATCTATTGCCGTTTTCGCAGCGTTTGAAGTTGAATAATCAGAAACATCGATTTTCATCATTTTCACAACTTTAATTGTTTATAAATTAAATTCTTGCTCATATAACTTACGGCAAAATTGACCATGAGAATTCAAAAAAAGAAACTGAATCGAATGGTATTGGTCGAGAATGGTTGGAAATTATCGTGAAAATGGGCCTGATTTTTGCTTAATTTCACTGGTCTAATATATCGTTTTGCAATGAAGCCCTTGCCACACTTGTATTACAATGTACTATTTTAAAACGATTTTCCTTAATATCTAGAAACGACAACAAATACTGCCTACAATTTAATACCAATTATGACTGTATAAATTACAATAAAAACTACGTGTGTTTGTCTCATTCCATCCACCAGTGGCGTACCAAGGAGTTATATACTTACTCTTTTAAAAATAATTTCTACGTCCATGGATTTTTTTAAAAAATGTATGCCATTTTCGAATTTTAAAATTAATTCTGAACAAAAAAGCCCTCTTTCAGATATACGCTAAAATGAGCAGATTTCGGGTTAATGCATAGAGTGAACCAAGGAAACATTCAATGTTAAATAATTGTTTTGTCTATCAAGAAGGCGGTCATTTTCATCAGTTTCTACAAATTATGTAAATGTAAGAAAATCGAAAGCCTAAGATATGTACAGATTACACGAGTACCTCCAATTTTCGCTCAAATTTTATTTTATTTCTTATTTGTAAACGAAAATATTAAAATTACCATAATTTTGTTTTTATAACTACTATTGACTAAAATCATCAAGATGTTATCTGCTCCTATTAGCGAGCATTTGAAAGAGTGCCTTTTGTTCAGATTTAACTCTAAAATTCAAAAATGACATCAGTTTTCAAAAAAATCCTTGGACGTAGAATTTATTTTTAAAAAAGAAGTAGTGAGTAACCCCACCCAATGGCACGACAGTGGTAGACGAAATGAGACAAACACGTAATTTTTACCGTAATTTATACATGAATTGTAAGATAGCATTTGTTGCCGTTTCTGAGATATTAAGGAAAGACGGTTTTAAAATATAGATTTCAACACCCTGTAACTCAAAACTGAAACCTAATATTTTCAAATCACGTTTTTGAAATCATTTCCGAAATAATAAGCTAAACTATTAAACAAACCATTAATAATGTTGTTTATATTTTCGGTCCAGATATCACTGGCAACCTTGACAATTTACGAAATCCGTCTAATTTTCAACATGAATCGACTTCTATTTACGTGATGTATCTCTTTGTTATGTTAATAGTATAAGTGCAAAATTGTGCGTTCCTTGTGTTTGCGATGTGATGCACGGTAAAAAACTTTGCCCGCCTCATCAAAGATAAAATAAAATTCACTTAGTGGTGCGAGGATTTACAAAACAGTAAGATTATCTCCTTGGAACCCGAAGTAAGTGAACAAGGAATAAGTGAGAATAAAATATATTTAAATTTAAACTGTAATTGATAATTGCATATAATATACGCATGAAGAAATGTTTCACCATGAACCGAAAATTCTTCTCACACAAAAAAATACCATCAGTCTGTCATTACCCTTACATAAACAAGGCAATAAAAGCCTTTTTCATTTTAGATTGAAAAATATTAATTTGCAATAACATTTTGTTCCAGATGGAAACAAAAATTAGATTCTAACTTGCCTTCAAGTTCTCAATCGTCATCAAGCATTGAATCATCAGCATCAACTTCTGACAGCTCAGTCGAGGACTTTTCAAGTGACGATAGCCTGAAAGATCCTGACTATAGTCAGTCATCGTCTTCTGAAGAAGAAAGATCTAAAACACCCGAAAAAATATTAAATACTGATCAACTTGAAAAAGGAAAAAAAAAGAAAAAGGAAGGCTGAGCCAGAGACATGGAAGAAAGCTGTAGCCAAGGTTTGCAGAAATTCCGGAAAGCAATACGTATCTAGCTCTAAGAGCAAGAAAACATTTGAGATGCTAAGAAAATTGGGGTGACTTGTAGCAAGAAATGTAAATTACAGTGCACCACGAAAATCAAAGAAGAAGAACGCCAAAAAATCTTTGATGAATTTTGGAAACTGGGCGATTTACAAAAACAACGTCAGTTTATTTTGTTCAGCATGGAAAGCATTAAACCTAAATATCAGTATAAGCGAGAAAACAGTAATAGAATGAGCAACAATGTATTTTATTTTCAGATTGGTGAAAGCAAGATAAGAGTGTGCAAGACATATTTCAAAGGAACCTTAGCTATAACTGATAGGCCAATACGAACGGTTTTACACAAAAAACAACAAGCAATAAGTGGAATGATTAGTACCGACTTCAGAGGCAAGCACAATAATCATTGTAAAACTGACTATGCAATAAAGGAAGGAGTTAGACAGCACATAAATTCGATTCCGAGAATCGAAAGCCATTATTGCAGAAAGGATAGCAAAAGAGAATATATAGAGGAAGGCAAAACCGTGGCAGAATTACATAGAGATTACATCCAAAAGTGCAGTGAAAGTAATCTTCCACATGCTAATTATTTGATGTATTTCAGAATTTTCAACGATTTCAATATCTCCTTTTTTCAGCTAATAAAGGACTTGTGTGAAGACTGCGTGTTTTATACAAATGCATCTGAAGAAGAGAAGGAAAAGTGTAAAGAAAAATATGAAAAGCACCTTGTAGAAAAAGATCTTGCACGACAAGAGAAGGACAAAGATAAGAAAAATGTAAGCGATAATATAATTGTTGCTGTGTACGACCTTCAAGCGGTTCTGCAATGTCCTAGGGGTAATATTTCTTCTTTTTACTATACTTCTAAAATCAATGTCTTCAATTTTACAATTTTTGAGCTTACACGAAATGTAGCTACATGTTATGTTTGGGACGAAACAGAAGGCAATCGTGGTGTCAATGAAATTGGGACTTGTGTATTACGGTATCTCGAAAGTTTAGAAGATAAAGTCAACAATAATACCGAAAGTAAATTACTAGATGTGATATTCTACTCAGATAATTGCTGTGGCCAACAAAAAAACCGATTTATGATGTCAATGTACATATTTGCTGTAAAAAAAATATCCTTTTATAAATTCGATAACACATAAGTTTCTCATAAAAGGCCATAGCCAGAATGAGGGCGATAGTGTCCATGCAACGATTGAGCGCGAAATTTCGAAATCATTAGAGTCTGGACCAATTTACGTTCCTCAACAATATGTAACAATAATTCGTGGGGCTAAAAAAAAGAGGAAATCCTTATAAAGTACAGGAATTAAATTACGAAATGTTTTACGACCTGAAAGATTTAGCAGCCAAGTCCGGTTTAAATATCCTTAAAAATACAAATAACGAACCTGTAAAGATAACCGACATTTCCATATTACGAGTGGAAAAGGAGTTTCCTTTTAGAATGCTTTATAAAACTTCTTTCTCTGAAACAGGCTATCAAATTATTGAAATAAGGAAGCCTCGAACATCTATTGATCGAATTAGCGACCTATTAGCTGCAACTGTTCTTAAACAGCTCTACACTAATAAGCAAAAAATTAAAGATAATAAAAAAAGAAGGACTATTAAAGTTAATGGGAAAAAATGTTGTTCCAAAGTTTTATTCCTATTTTTATAATAACTTGTAGTTAGAGTTGTTACTTAATTAATGTCCTGTTTTTATATTCTTGTAATAAAAATTTAAATTTGTTTAATAAAAATGCATTTCATGTAAAAAAATATGATTTTTCTTCCTATTTGTGTCAAAAAAAGTATTAAGTGTTGAAAGAAAGTTATAGCAATACAAAAAAAAATATCAAGAAAAATGTCACTTTTGAAAAAAAAAATGCTAAAATTTTGTTCCCAAAATATGAAATTTAAAAAAAAAGTCATTTTCCAAAAAATACTATTTTATAATAATTGCATAAAAAATTAGAAGTTGATAAAAATCAATGAGAGTGGTCACAAAACCTAAATAATCTGTTAACGTAATTTTATAAACGGTTTCCTCCAAAATTACATTTTTTTACTTGTGTCACTTTACTGGAAAACCATCGATATGTCATTTATGAAAATGTACTGAGGGTTACATATTGTACACTTTTATGAATAACCCCTTTTTTGTTCTAAAACTAATAAAGTGATGCATGTCCAATTAAAGAGAACAAATGTTGCTCATTACTTTACCTATTTTGTTTTGTTTACAGTGTTTACATCCTTTACAAAGCGACCAACGGCTCTTTAACATGCTCTTGACATTAAAAGGGTATTTTGTGGGACATGATGACAAAGCCTCAACACTTTGTCATTTTACTTTGAATGGATTGGTCCTGTTAATTTTGCAAAATACAGCGAGTTAATATTGTTATTTTAATTCTATAATATTTGTGTTGAAGTAGCTGTAGAAATGTTTTCTGTAGTTGTTTACTAACAGAGAAAATAGAAAAGTAAAAAGTGGTCAGAGAGTAATTACTATTTATCAAATGTTCTTGACTCACCGTGAAAAGGTCATTTGTATTTAAAAAAAATTCATGAGAAGTATTTTAAATTCAATTAAAGTGTATTTTTCACTATGCAATAAATAACAATTTTATCCAAGTATATTCGTATCTTCATCCTCCAAGCTGCTGATTTTAAATGTCTTTACAGACAATTTCCAGAGTATTAAGATCTGTTAATCAAGGGGGCCATAGCTGTGGTCATTCTCGATCAAGCTATTGACCAGGATATGCTATGGCCATACATTGCAGCTCTATTTATTATCGGCAAATCTTTCATCATATCAGGCAGTTTCTCTTCTAGATAAATTTGATACGATTCACCGATGAGATGTGCAATAAACAAGTAAGACACATATTGAAAAAATCACCAACAATTCCAAGTCCATACGTTCATGGAAAATTAATGCTGAAAATGTTTCTGTATTATTTCAAATGAAAAAAGTGGATTATTTCTCTGTTTTAAACTCCTTTGTATATACATCATCATTGGAGTTTAATTATTATGGTAGAGATTATTAAGTTATTATCCGTGTGCCATATATTCGATAAATTGCATTGTTTTTCAGTGACAATCAAGTGCAATTGACCTGTATCCGTAACAAGAGAACAATATCCAGCACTCGGTAACAACGCATGAATCATGACTAAACACTACAGAGCACACATAATCGCATATAACTGCCTAGTGATATTGATGGGGTGGCAGATAGGCCTCCGAAACAGTTCAATATTGAGTTTCCAATACTAGCTAAGTGCATATTCAATCCAAGGATCGACACCCTCTTTAAAAATAAACATAGTCCGCTTCCGTTGATAAGAGGAGAGGAACACCCTGGGTATTGTCCTGTATAATGGCTTTTCGAGGTAATGGAATTGCTTTTTAATTTTTATATTTCGGTTGGCAGCTTTTGTTATTTCAATAAAATTATTTAAAATTTATAGATGTGATGATTATATTCATATTGTGGGGCTTTAAAATATCATTGTTGTAGGTCATCTGTTGTAGAAATACAGGGTGAGTCAGTTTTTTTGTAGACAAACTTTAACATGAGATAGAACACATGTTTTTAAAAAGAAAAGTTCCTATAAACATATGTCGTAGAACGCTTCGTTTCCGAGATACAGGGTGTTGAATATAATTTTTTCTTCTCGAATTTTCATTATAACTTATAAACGAATGCTTAGATTTTTTCCATGTTTGGGAGATAATGCCTATTAATTAAGGGGCATAAAACAAGCGATAAGAATGTTCAAAAACTTGCACAGTGGCCGAGTGGAGGGGGTGCTCAACCCCTTTCTTAAACAGAACTTCTACTGACTATTTTTTTAAAAAAACTGTTATTTTCGTTATCTACATACAGTTTAACAAAAATAATGTCCCTTCTTCTCTTTCGAAATTCCTGTGCGTTTCCGAGTTATTTTGATTTTTAGTGTTTGATGTGGTACTAAATTAAGTAATTTATTCAGGGTGAGTCAGTTTTTTGTAGACAAACTTTAACAGGAGATAGAACACATGTTTTTGAAAAGAAAAGTTCCTATAAACATGACTGACTCACCCTGTATATGTATACAGGGTGTTCTACTCTAACTATCTCAACATTGGCAAAGCTCTTGAACTAGAAGATGTGGGTAAAGTTACGCAGTTTTAAGTTTATTAAATCTGTAAGTGGAACATTTTTATATCTTTACCTGATTTCAAAATATGAGAATTAAGCCAGTTTGGACGAGTTTCAAAAACGTCTTGTAATGTAGGTAATACGTTGAAAGAAAAAAATAACAATGAATTAAAAAAACAGTACTCTCTTTGCAAAAATAAAATTAATGTACCAATAAAAAAACGATTATTATAAAAATACGAGAAAAATACTGCATATCAAAATAGAGGTGACTCAAAAAATTGTCAGTGATTAATAAAATAACTACCAAAAGCAACCAAATTTTAAAATTAGATAAGGACAAGGCAAATGAAATTAACATTTTTTTTGTGAAACATGAGAAAAACGCAAGTAAAATAAAACCAGACCCGTGTTATAAATTTGTAGATACTACGCTGTGCAAATCTGTCTGTGTGGTCTATGATAATGAACAGGAAATCAAAAAAATATATATAAAAATTAAAAAATAACAAAGCTCCTGGGCGCGATGATATAGAAAATGAAACACTTAGTGTGGTGTGATTACAATGCAAAACCAATTTCCTTTTTAACCAATAAAATACTGAAGGAAATACAATGTGCTAAAAGATTTCAAAATAACAATTGTAAATCTATTAGATATAAGTGGTGAGAAAGATAAAGAATAACAATTATTACAGGCCAGTTAGATTAATAACAAGTTTTGCTAATATATGTGTGGTGAAAGATCGATGAAATAGATTTTTGGATAAATATATATCGGAAAACAAGTTTGGTTTAAAGAAAACAAAAGCACTAAAGATGCTATAGCACTTCTTACATCAAATATCTACCAAAATTTAGTCAAAAAAAAAAAAAACTATCAATAACTATTTTCTTGGGTTTAGCTAAAGTATTCGATAAGAATTAGATATTGTCTCAATTTAAGATGTCAAAATAAATATGACAAAATATTTTATTTTGATTTATCTAATTTAAATATTTTCATAAATAATTTGTTCGCGAACCAGCCCCTGATGGATTCAGGATGAGTAGATATATAGCAGACTAGGCGTTTTCGTTTTTGTATTGTAACTGGACTACTTAAATTGAAATCGGAAGGCAAAATGATTTCTCTCGCTGATGATACTGTGATTTTGTTTAAGATACATCCTGGATAGGCCTAAATGAACAAATAATAAGAGATTGAGGAAATAATTACTTGATTGATTCGTTAAAAATTTATTGATTGAATTTTAATAAAACCAAGTAATTGTCATTCTCTTCATATGATATGACAATATTGACATAAACCTTGGAAATACAGACACCTGTATACCTAAGGTCAGACATTATTTTAGATAATCGCTTAAGATGGTATCAAGATATAACAAAAGTTTGTGCACGAACTGAGAGGACTAATTTATAACTAAAATTAATACATCTTAAAACTCAAAGAATTAAAAGTGGTATATTTTGCACTTGCTGAATCTTTAATAAACTATGGTATATTAGCTTGGGGTACAATATTAAAAAATATAAATTAATCAATACAGAACATAAAAAACTGTTTTTGATAGAAATTGGCGCTATGCTACAACACTTTTATATAGAGAAACTAAATTAAATCATCCAATACCGTTATACTACAACTATAAGGATTTTGAGTCATGTATTTAAAACCATAAATTTCTTTGATACAATTGACTGTCTATGATACCAGAAATAGAGGAAAGAGAACAATTTTATTTCTTTTTTTAATGTGAAGGATATAAATGGAAAGAGAGAATGATTATAGTTTCAATACAAATAGAAAATCAACGTTCAGTTTTTTGGGCATGTCGACTTTACAGTGTTTGCTCCTTAAGTAATGTACAATCTATTTTCGCCGTCAGTGAGATTTGATCAATAGAACAACAACTTTGTTATACCATAATACGTCATTCCACTATAACGCTCAAAATAAATGTATTTATCTAATAAACAAGTTCTAATCCCCGAGAGAGTAACAATAATTTTCACCCGCAAATAAGTACTTGCATTAAACAGTCCGCAGTATAACGAACTAATATAAATAAATTCCAACATTATCTAAACCCACAATGCTCAGAAGCCTCATTCTCCTGTTATTTTAGCTTCGAGTCGCTAGTATTCGCTGATACAATTTTCTCAATAAAACCCGAAGTCTCAGCGTCTGCGAGCCCAAGTAATCCAGTGTGGATCCAAAACGACTGCTCTAATTGCTTGCGGATGCAAATTTTGTAGCGGACAGAAGAGTTATGTAGCACGCCGTTAGGATCCTCGGTGTTCTTCTTTATCGGTGGATTACAAGTTCGGGGGCGGACCGTTTAATTAAAGTAAATCGGCGAGATGCTATACCACAGTGCGTCCGCTCACCTTTACATGTAATGTGGAAGGTCGTAAAGTGCCCCAAAATGCAGATCAATTAAGATTCGGTTTATTTTTATGTAAATCATATTATGTAGTTTAGTACAGATACTACTACAAATAAAATAAAATTATAGGAAAAGCAATAATTACCATATCATGTTATGTTTATGTCGTTTACTGTCGTTTACTATCGCCCCGGAGCAGACGGTGTGTTCAAGTTCAGAGTGTGTTGTATTGCGATAATTTTGTTCCTAAGTTTTATAGTTAATCATCCAAATAATTATCCATAATTTGTGACTTTGCTGGCTGTATGCACTAAGGGTAACCAAGGGGCTAATAATTGTTAGTTCGAAAGCCTAATATTGTCTTTATATATAAACTAACCATATTTAATTAACGTAAACAAACACATTAAATACACCAAGTTAGTTATATATATATTTTACTTGGCCGCGATAAGAACTGATATCTGAAACTACAAAAAAAACCGTCGCTGTAGTTCTATTGCACCTATAGTCGGTATATAAATTATGACCAGTATAAATTCCAATGAAATTTCTAATAAGGAACTATTGGACACTTTACTAAAGGCTATAAAAGAAGAGAATAAATTAACTAAAGAAGCAATAAAAGAAGAAATTAAAACGGAGAACAAAATATTACTTAATAAATTGGAAGAACAGTCAGCTGTAATATGTACTTTAGAAAAGAAATGCAAGACTCTGGAAAATAAGTGTTTTGAGTATGAAAGAAAATTACGCAAAAACAATATTATAATTTTTGGATTAAATGTACCTGAAGCTAACCACCTAGAATTTATTTTGCACAAATTTACAGAACTACTTGAAGTTACCATTTTGGAGACAGATATAAATAATGTGTTTGTTATAAAAACGGATAAAGGCGCCCACATCAAAGTTGAATTTATCAGCTTCTTAAAAAAGTCTCTAATAATAAAAAACGCGTTCAAACTAAAAGGAAGCAACATTTCCATTGCTCATGATCTATGTTTTGAAGACCGCAAAGACAGGAAAATACTGCTCCGGCATATGAATTTAGCAAGGGCCAAAAATATACACGCAAAAATAGTCGGTACTAAGCTCATGGTAAATAATGAAATATTTTCTGTGGATCAACTAAAGTTAATGAACTGTATAGAAGACATCCAAGAAGACCAAGCAGACAAAGAGAGCACCTTAACTGAGACAATAAAGCATAATAGCGCGCCATCAACACCTACACCTTTTATGTTAAATATTCTTGGGGAAGCTGATTCTCAGACCACTGGTGCTACTGGTAAAAAACAGTCTACATCCAAATTCACTCAACAGGACCCAGAGAAGAAGAGAAAACTAGAGATTACTCCTGACAAGTCAACGGAAATTGGGATAAAGAAACCTGCTATGGCATTAAGATCTGATAAAATCAAATACTCAACTACTAAATAATAAATTAATCTCAGGTTTTTTCTTTTTCTTTTTTTCTCTCTTAGGTTATATTCATATATTACTATCCTAGCTATTATCTACATATTATATTTACATTTTTTATATATTTTTTTTCTTGTGTCTATGTATGCTCGATATTTATTCCAGATTCTTATCAATTAATATATACCGAAAACAATGAATACTTTAAAAATTGCTCATTTGAATACTAGATCCATGCTTAGCAGCTTTAACGAATTAAACTCTATTCTAACTGAAAACAATTTTGACATTTTTGCTATGTCTGAGACTTGGCTTACTCCTGATACTGATTCCTCTGTTGTACATATACCTGGGTATAAATTGTATAGACTTGACAGAGTGACCAGAGGTGGCGATGTAGGTTTTTATATAAATATAAACTTGCAATGCGAGGTTATAACATTTAATGAATTTATACAAAAAGAAGTTGAAGACCTGTGGTTAAAAATTAAAATTGGCGCTAAAACCTACGCATTCGGAGTACTATATAGACCGCCAAATTCGAACTTATATAGTGGTGTAGAATACATTGATACCATTTTATCTTTAGTTATACCAACTGTAGATGAAGTTCTTTGTTTTGGAGACATGAATGTCAATTTATTTAATATTGATAATTTACTAAGTAATTGCTTTAATGCCTATAATTTTCATCAATTAATTGATGACCCTACTCGAATTACAGATTATACTGCTACTTTGTTGGATCCGATTTTCTTTACTAATAAAGATATTGTAATTCATAGTGGAACTCTCAATGCTGACATGATTTCAGACCATAAACTTGTATTTTGCGAATTAAATGTTAAATTACCGAAATCTAAACAAAAGTTCATAATCAGCCATGATTTTAACAACTTTGATTTAGAAAGTTTTAAAAGAGATTTAAATAACGTACCATTCCATAGAATCTTAAGACTACCCGATATTAACGATAAAGTTGAACTTTTAACGCTTTTAATCCTGAATCTTTTTGAGAAGCATGCACCTATAAGATTAGTGAGAGTTAGTAAACCAAAAGCACCTTGGCTTACATATAATATCAAAATGATGATTCGTACAAGAGAAAAAGCTTTAGACAAATACAATAAGACGAATAGTCCTACCGATCTTCAGTATTACAAGCGACTACGTAATCTAACCTTGACCGCAATTAGACGTGAGAAAAAGGCTTATCTTAATAATATGTGTTCTAGTGAAAACACCAAATCGACCTGGAATACTTTAAAGAATTTTAATATTAAAAAAAGTTGATAATACAGACATACCAGGGAACCTAGCTAACTCCACAGAAATTAATGATTATTTTGCATCTACATTTATTGTTAATAAAAATGAAGAATTGATTAATTTTTATAATAATAATATGCTTCCTAACCAAACCTTTAATTTCAGACTCGCTACAGTCGACGAGGTAACTAGGATAATAGTAAGCCTTAAAAGTAACGCCTGCGGTTTAGATGGTATTTCCTCGTCCATGTTAAAATATTGTAGTCCAGTAGTAGATCCATATATAACACATATTTTAAACTTCTGCTTGGAACAAGGCATCTTTCCGACCAACTGGAAAAACGGTTTAATTGTACCTCTCCCCAAATCTAAAAAGGTATTATCTTTGTCAGATCTGAGACCTATAAGTATTTTACCATCACTTTCGAAGATCCTAGAAAAAATAGCGTATAATCAATTACTTGAATATGTGAATACATATGATATAATTCATGAACATCAGTCAGGCTTCAGAAAGGGACATAGCACTGCTACTACACTTGTTCGTGTTTGTGACGATATTGTTACCGGTTTAGATCATAAACAATGCACGGTACTAGTACTATTAGATTTCTCAAAGGCTTTTGATACCATTGACCATAGCCTCCTCTGTGCAAAGCTAAAATACCACGGCATTAATGACAGCTCTCTTTCTTTTTTCAAATCATATCTTCTTAATCGACATCAGCAAGTATCTTTCAATAATATTTTATCACCTCCCAAGTCGGTATTATCAGGTGTGCCGCAGGGTTCTATTCTAGGACCTCTGTTTTTCTCAATTTACACATCCGACATACTCAGGTCGGTCACTACTTGTAAGGTGCAAGCATATGCCGATGATACTCAAATATATTTCAGCTTTTTACCACAAGACCATGTTGCTGCTCAACATATAATTAACAATGATATAGAAAATATCTGGAAATCCTCCTTAAAACACAATTTACATCTGAACATCTCTAAATGTCAAGTTATAGTATTTGGTAATAGGAAAGTTTCTGAACTTCTTGCACCTATTATATCAATTAAATTAGACAACATGCCCTTAACAGTTGTGCAAAGAGCTAAAAATTTGGGCATAATCATAGATAATAAACTTAGTTTTAGAGACCATGTAAGCTTTCTTTTGAGTAAAGCTTATCGTGCCCTTAAACTCTTATACGCCAGTCGTCACTTACTAGAACAAAGTATAAAAGAAATGTTATGTGAAGCTTTAGTACTATCTTTTTTTAATTATTGTTATGTGGTATATGGTCCTTTTTTGAATTTAGTTGAAAAAAAGTCGGATCCAAAAAAGTTCAAAATTCATGCTTGCGTCTTATTTTTAGTATAAGGAAATATGACCACATCTCTCATACCTTCAGCATCACTAAATGGCTTAATATGGAACAGAGAAAGAATTTACAATTTTCAGTTTTTGTTTACCGGATTATTAAGTACTCTGTTCCAAGCTATCTTTATAACAAGTTAAATAAACGCTGTCTCATGAATTGTAGAAATGTTAGAAACATGAATTTGTATAATATTCCCCGACATTCCTCAGCCTTGTTTCAAAAAAGTTTTTCCTATTCAGCTGCTAAGCTTCTTAACAGCTTAAACGTTGAATCCTATGACCTTTCAGAAGTTACTTTTAAAAAAAAAAGTAAAAAAAAAACTTTTAAGTGAGCAATAATTAATGTACCTAATAAAAAGATGAAAAAAAAATTTAATACTTATATATTATTTGCTTTTCTTCTATTGTATAATATTTATATCTATATTTATTGTACTGTATTGTATTGTATTGTATATTCATTATTATCTGTGTTCTTGGGTTAAGTGTAAGAATAGTACTTTGTACTAAACTTCGCCCATAATAAAGACGTTTATTATTATTATTATTATTATTATTATATAAAAATTGTCTTAACGTAATCAATTGACTATGATTATATTTGAATATTTCTAAAAACTCTAAATGTGACTAAATTCTAAAAAATGATTTGAAAAAGTTGAATCAGTTTTATTAAGTCTAAAAGAACGTAAGTGTTCATTATACCGAATTTTAAATGTACGACCAGTTTGATCTAAATAAGTGGCATTACAATCCAGGCATATTAATTTATAAACTCCAGATTTCTCCAGATTATCAGCTTTATCTTTTGCATTAAATAAAAGGTGTTCAGTTGCAATAAAAGACAGTGATAAAAAACAAAGTGTTTTATTCTATCAAATAATTTTTTAGTCAGTACTTGAAGCTATTTTGGGAAAGGTTATGAAAATCATGCAGCAGAAAATTGTATAAATGGGTATTTGAAACTACACTAAAATTTTTCAGCCTTCTGAACGGAGATATGTGTGGTGATATTTCTGATGAATTTGTAACATTTACGTTATGTGTATCGTGTCTAAATTTATTAAACAAATAAATCGGATACTTGCTTATTAATATCTTACATCTGATAAAATGCTAAATTCAAACCTGTTTTCAATGTTCAACCATCTTGATGTTTTCATATAGTATGACACATAATCTCATATATTTAAATTGTAATAAAATTTTGTATAAGAGTTTTGGGTTTGTTGTGATATGTAGAGATTGGATTGGGTGAGACAGACTCCATAAACAGAGATACAATAATTTATAACCAGTAGGATTAATGAATTACATATTTTTAGTTTAATATCACAAGGAAGGATGAATGTATATACAATTTTCTTAAAGCTAAGTAAGTAATTTTTGGCAAATTTTGAGACGACTAGTGAAATCTAAATTACCATCTGTAATATCATCTAAATTTCTATAAGGCTTTAAATTGTTATGAACTTTTTTATCCAAATAAGAAAACTGCCCATTTTAAGGCATGCAGTTTTATATTTTGATTCTGGCACCACTGAGTTATATTATTTAAGTTGCCATTTGATGTTTGTATTGCGCTTATTATCTCCTCTAGCTTAAATGATATGCACATTTGAATATCATCTGCGTATGTAATGTATTATAACATCGTAGCATTTATGCAAATCAGTATTATATAGAAAAATATTAAGGGACTTAAAGTTGATCCTTGTGGGGCTCCACTTTCAATCACCTTTCAATCTGATAGAGAAATTCTGTAAGCATTTTGTGTCTTTATGTGTTTTGATCTTTTAACCAGAATTTTCTTATTGTAAAGCCTTCTTTGTATTACTTAAATACATTCCAGTAAATGTAGAATTGTGGCTTAACTAACTTCCGTCATTAGGGCAATAAATTAAACATGGGATCTATTAGTTATATTCTACAAATTTCTAGGGCAGACTGCGACATAAACTAATAAATAGTAATAATTACTGTGCAGTCTTTTCTCTTATTCATTAAATTCATTATGGATGTAAAACTCCTACACTGGAGTATATTTTCATTTCGATTGATCTCTAAATATTACAGAAATGCACGGAATTAATCCAAATCATGGAAATCCCGTGACCCACGCACACCACGCAATCAGCAGACCAGTTCATGTCTGTTAGCTGCCATCAATGTAGGATAGGCAAGTGCACCTATCCACAAAAGTAAAAGCCCAGTTTCAGTAAATTTGAGCTAACAGATCATCAACTGCAGCAATAGACTGTAGATAGTAATTTATACTATTTTTTATTTATTTTTCAGGAACATTTATGTCTACCTATATTTTTGAAGATTTGTATGTTTGGTAGCCGAGGCACCGAGTTCACCATATTTTACTCATTTTGATTTTTATTATGCAGAATTAATTTTCATTATACAGAAGTTGATTGTGTATCAATTCAACACAAAATTTCTAAATGAACTAAAAAATTTAGAAAGAGACGGGAAATTAGTAGAGTTTACTGAAATCTTCCTGAAAAATAACCCCAATTAAATTTATTCACGAACAAAATAGAAATCGTAAAATTTCTATATAATAGGCATGATAAAATGTCATAAAATATCCCCTTTAAGCTTATTTGTAACATACTCTTCAAAGGAAAGAAGACGTATAGAGGAAATCATCACTGTCTGACCCACACACACTTCGTTGAAATTAATACTAGTTATATACGTTCGCATGAGGGTATGGCATTTTATTGATACTTGTGTGTGCGTGAGTCAGACTGGTAATAAAAATTTGAAATCAAAACGCAAATATATCATTCATTTCGAGAAATGCTGGTTTTTCCTTAGGTAAAAATATTTTTATTTGTGAGTTTAAAATATTCGGGAAAGCCTTGGATTATTTCATGAAATCGATTTAATCATCGAGATACAGGCTTGGGCGGATTTGTTGTCAGGCTTAAAGAATATGTTGTGCTTAAAAGTCGATTATATAATTTACCAAATTTATTGTTGCATTGATTACGTGCAAAATTAAACAAAAAGTTTATTTAATACTTTTACACTCAAGAATAAAGATGTGAGATAAGAAATCTGTTTTATTTTTAAACGGAATTAATGACATCAGTTTATGTGGGTTGGACCATACCAATATTTATCATTACTCTAGATTCTACTACGATAAATACCTATGTTCTTTTAGTACCTAAATAAATAAATAAATAATGACTCTATTAAGGTGCGGCTCAACCAAAGGCTATTATAGCCGAACCTGAAAAAAATATTTCAAAACATATGTTATAGTTTTTAATAAAAAAAATTATATCAAAATAATAGAAAAACTGATTGTAAATATTAGTGTCAACATAAACAAAGCGTATAATGTAAATAATGACAGTGGCTAAATTGTTCGTTATAGAATGACATTAGACAAACAGTATTTAATTTTATTTTTAGAAAAATATGCATTGATAATAGATTTAGTGTCATTGATTGGAGACTTGTAAATTAAAATAGAGTAGAAAAAGAAGAAGCATTTAAAGGCTGTGGCATTATGCAGCAAACATTCATTTCTTCTATTGCATTTACGTAGTAGCAACACCGTAAAGTGATTCTTTACTGGGCGAGCTGGCATTTTCCATGGCGAGCGCCATTGATTCCTGGAAGCCGGCGAGCCCAGTAAAGACAATTTCCGGGTTTGTTGCGTACAATATTTTTTTCTATAACCGTTTTTGTTACTCTTAAAACACTGTTTATCTTGAAATATTTTGTAAATAGATATCAGATGCTGTTGTCTAGAGTGCTTAATTAGTTACCCTCCCTTTTATTGTCAACCAAAAGTTACATAAGAGATAGGATAGTATTTTCCCGATCCGATATGTCTCTTTACCGGGCTAGATCAGTAAAGATGTATAAAAGTACACGAAAATTTTTGGTTTACTTCCTTTAATTCATACAGCTACATTGTTTAGGACAACATTGTAATCTAATATACTTAAGAAAGGGTTTTTTAAGTGTCAGTGATAATAATTTATCTTAAGAGCATTTTTTATTTCTGAAGAATGATATTCTAAATCGAAAAATTTGCAAATACAGTTGAAAATCTCCAACATAGATATTTTTGTCATTGCAATTAAGTAAATAGAAGCTGTGTAGATTACAAACAGCAAAGGGCCCAGTATTGATCCATAGGGTACTTCATTAATGAGCTCTAAGGAATTTTTACTGATATTTGGACTTACTGTAAATGATCTGAGAGATGACTGAACCAATTCAAAACATTATTTGGGACACCATAATGTCAGTTTGACTATTAATATCTTATGATCTAAGCAGTTAAATACATTAGAATAATCCAACATAACGAGCTGTAATCTTAGATTCGCCAATAGTCCGTAACATATGTTTAGTCGGTAGAATATAAAATTGATTTGCACGACTTTTAAGTTGCGCGTAAACGAACGAATGAGCTATTGCATTCGATTATTTTAAAATATGGCGGAGGATCCGGTGATGATGTGGTACAGGGTTATTCATTATAAATTACCCACCCCTTATCATCGATATTATTGCCTACAGAAAAAAAAGTTTTAAATAAAGGTTGTGTGATTATGACTGAATTTTGTTAAAATGCTATCAAAAGTACAGTAGCGTGAAGATTACAGGGGATACAAAAAAATATTTTTTTTAAATGGGTTACCCTGTATATTATTAAATTTTTGGAATGATCGTTTGTTCCTGATTTCAAAAATATACCATATGTTACCTCTACCATACACCGTTTTTGAGTTATTAAACGTCGAGTATCTTAGTTAAACTAGTTACTGTAAATATGGAAAAGTTAACATTATTAAAGTGAGCGATGAAAATGACAACTATGGTGTTTGATAAGTGACATTTCTTTAATGAAATAATCAAAATGATTTAGAGTGAGGAAGAAAAAATCAAATATTTATACAAAATAGATAACAAAGATATATTTAGGGAATTTAAATAAAAATAAATGATAACTCATAAAAGACGTTCGATATGTCCACAATTATGGCCAATGCATAATTGATAACGTCTTCTTATATTTATAATTGCACCGGAAATGGCTTCATTATTTACATTCAGATTGTTTATTTCAAGTCGAACCCTGTCTTTAATGACTTGAATACTATTATTATTATTATTATTGACAATGTCTTTTAAAAATCCCCAAAAAAATGAATCCATAGGGGTCAAACCCGGACTGTTAGCTGGCCATTTAATAGGTCCATTATTCCCTATCCATATTGGGAATACATTATTCAAACGATCTCGAACGGGTAGGACATTATGCAGAGTTGCCCCATCCTGTATCCAAATCATATAATCAAGTTTGGCTTCCGGAAAATTCTGCAAAAGAATATTTTCTGCTTCTGGCATAATTATTTCCAGTTAGGTAACTCCAATTAAAGTATAATCATAAAATATAGGTCCAACAAATTTGTTTCTGAAAATTCCACACCAAACGTTAACAGATTATCTTCCTGACTTTTTATTTGTTTTACCAATCTTTTTCTGTTGTGCTTGTTTTCCCACGACCTTCGATTTTTCCTATTAAAAACTCATGCGCAGTATAGGATGATTCATCAGTCCATAATATTTTAGTAATAAAGTCGGGATCTTCATCCAACTTTTGAAACATCTGGCGGCAAAAGTCCAGCCTTTTCCTTTTATGAGCCTCTGTTAAAACCTGTACGAGTAAAATTTTATATGGTCTGCAGCTGTTATTTTTTAACGTACGTTGAATTATAGAATAACTTTTACCTAAATGATAGATTGCATTATTTATACTACATTCAGAATTTTCTAAAAAAAAATACCATGTTTTAAAAAGTCAATTCACAAATAAAAATGGATGGGCTTACCTCCGAAATGAAGCAGTATATCAAGATGTTCTTTCTGGCTTGCTTGAACTGCATGCTTTTTTCTACTAAAACGAGATATTATTTACCTTTCGGTAAATATTTTTGAACGTATTTTTTGATGCTGTTGGACGATTTGGATACAACACCCTATATACTCTTTTTACTGCACGTTTATTTTTGTTATTTTATATATAACAAGTAAATATTTGGACTTTTTCCTCCTCACTGTAAACCGTTTTGATGATTTCATTAAAGAAATGTCACTTATCAAACATAATAGTTGTCATTTTCATAGCTCACTTTAACAATGTTAACTTTTCCATCTTTACAGTAACTAGTTTAACTAAGATGTTCCACGTTTAATAACGTATGGTATATTTTTGAAATCAGGAACCAAGGATCATTCCAAAAATTGTACTGTACTTTTGATAGCATTTTACCAAAATTTAGTCATAACCGCACAACTTTTATTTAAAACTTTTTTTTCTATAGGCAATAATAACGATGATAAGGGGTGGGTAATTAATAATGAATAAACCTGTACAATATCTGATATTGTGGTGATACTACACTTGTGTAATATAGTGTTAATCTATATCAAACTTATCTAGTAAAAATATTAAAAATGTTACAGTATAAGTTAGAAATTAACCTGTAAATACATAATTTTAGTATTAAATATGAGAAAATAGTTGAGTAATTAAATTAAATTCAATTATTAATAATGTTAATTTTACCTTTAGAGAAAGTTACCGTGAATTCAATTTTTCGCGGAAAATTTTTTTTCTTCCAAATCTGAATACGATTTCAGTGGATAGTCTCTATATGTCCTATATAATTAATTAATTTTAAACAAGTTGTGATCAAAAGGCATCGGAAATATTTGCCATTTTTCAGTACCGGCTGTTATAAAAAATCATATTTTGTAAAGAGCCATTATATGATTGAATTGATTGATATATCATTGATACATATGTGTTTATTTATGTACATGTTATTACATGTAATAGACGCTTCTTATTTCGTACTCGCCATTATTGTAAAAAGCATTTAAATTTGGCTATCCATGAACAGAATATTGCCGGTAGAGTTAAAAAAAGATAATTTTTTTTATGGTTCTTGTCTCATGTTCTGTGCATATAGTATGTCTTAGATAGGTTGTGTCTCTTGTTAATTCCTACACACAACGATAATACTATTAAATAAAGGAATTAATAAGATACACAGTCAATTATGGGTCGAGATTTTAATAGAGTGGAGCACACTTTCTTGAATCACAGAAATACCGTATCATAATGGGTAATTCCACAGATCCCCAAGGATGACCACACATCACTGGCACATAACATCTATTTTCAATGATGATCCACTGAGGTAGACTACAGCTTAAGTCGGAAATATACAAACACTCAACTGGTATTCTGTAAAAAAACATCTAAAAACGTCGCAACTCAGTGTTTCAAATTTTGGCACACGCATGTACGGACTAGATATATTCATCAAGTAATTGGTATATTTCTACTAGAATGATGACGGTTTGTTGAAATGATACGAGTGCTTTTAATGTTGTCATTAGCACCTACGAACTTGTTTCGGAAGCTAGTTTAGATTTTCCAAAAAAATGACCCTGTAATGTAAGCTCCAAAAAAAGAAATGCATTTTCCTTGAGGTTTTAACTTGTGTCGTCTTAACACCCCATATTACATTTTATCTAGGAAAATCTACCAATACGTAACCACTTAACACTATTTTATATTTTATTTTTGTTCTTCTCATTCTGTAAATGGTTTCCAGTTAAATGGTGTAGACAAATAAATAAATAAATAAACTATTAAATCCGCTTTCACCTATATGAAATACATATTTTTTAATTTAAATCGCCCTCTTCCCTCTTCCGGTCGCAGGACCAAGATGCCAACCATCACTTTTCTGATTCGACATTTGATAAGTAACAAAATGCCATGTCTCTTAATACTCATATTGCATAGATAAAAAAATTCGCCATTGGAAACCCCATCAGAATGAAAAAGGAGCGTTCTTCAAATTAAAGAAATACATTGAAACTTTCGTCACTCTAACTTAAAAACTATTTATTTCACAAAGAGACTTAAGATAAAAGTTGCAGAAAATGTTATCGTCCTCAATATTTATAATAACCATTTTTAACATTAGATAGGTGACGAGAGCAGAGAAGATATTGCCAATAGTTTTTCTGCGTCGTTATTTTGCTAATTTGAGATGGGGGCATCTCAAATTGATAATGGCAGGGCTGTGATGTCTCAAAGTTAATATAATATTTATTACGTCTATATGTACTAAGCCACCAAATTTCGTAATTTCCCGCCTTTCTATAATGTAGATCTTCTCTGTTGCCTGGAATATTAACGAATGTCTTTCACTTTGATACAAGAAATTCAGAATGAACGGAAATTGTTAGAAGTCATTCTATTAATCTTCATTTTATCTTTCCTAGTGGTCTAATAACGATGGACTTAACGATTTATACAAAAAACTTGAGCTATTTTTCTAATTATAGTTATATCTGATATTGTACTGATAAATAGCGAATATTAAATTGCTTTGAAGAATCATAATATAAACAATAATAATTGTATCACTGGATCAAAGAGAAAAAGTAGCTGTTCAACTACCTGCAGATATGTAGTTGTATTCAACATCGCTATAACAATTACAGTGCAAAAGTGAGCTTTAATGCCTATTTAATAGGTGAGTCAATCAGTCGGTCGGCGAACCCACAGGAGCTGTAAGAAATCGCATGGAGGAAACTAGTGCAGTCAGATCAGTGAATAATCGTATGAATTGCAATATGAATCTGCAATCGTGTTCCAGACCAGTTTTACAACTTCGCTGCGAGAGTCCTTAATTTTTAATTGTACATCAAATGTGAGTTATGCGTTGGACATATAAATAAATCCGTAATATAAATATCCTGACGACATATTATTTCCAATGATGGTTGAAATATGGATTACTTATTTAATTAGTTGTTAGAAAAAACTTAGTTACGGGAAGAAAATTTCCTTACATACAGGATGGGGCAATAGTCCGACGTCGATATATCGAATTCTATGATAGCTAGAAACTTGATTTAAAAACATAAATAAACTAGACAAAAAAGTCTATAACCGGAAATTATTTCCGAATATACAGGGTGAGCCAAGACGATTCTACAGGATCAACTAACATTTATTTTAAAATATAATGTCACGTATATCAGAATATTTTTTTGAAATCTCTTTGTGGCCTCCTTCCACTCCTGTATTATTATCGACTCTCTCCCAACCACTTGGATGTAATGATTTTTTTTGTTGAAATTATGCCCGACATGTTGAGAGTTTCTAAATTACAGAAATGGGCTGTGCGCATAATAGAAGGAGTAACAAGGCGAACTAGTTGTAGAGATATCTTTAAAGAACTAGAGATACTTACGCTGCCCTGCTTGTTTCTACTTAGTTTATTGTTGTATGCCAGATCAGAATTACATGACAATGCCATTACCTCGAACCATTTGTATAATACGCGAAATAGCCATATCCTGGAAATTCCTTACCATAGACTTACATTATATGAACGTAGTCCGAAATATTTAGCAATTAAAGTATATAATAAACTGTCCATATCGTACAAAATATTAGACGAAAGAAATTTTAAAATAAAAACTAAGAATTTACTTAAAAGTAAATCATATTATTCTGTTGATGGGTACCTAAATGATTTGCTATTAATTTTAGAATTATTAAGTTATGATTTAATTTGTGGCCTCTGTTTCATATTCTCTTTTATATCATGTTTAATGTATATATGTGTATGTATATGTGTGTATATATGTATATGTATGTATATATGTGTGTATATGTATGTATATATGTGTAGGTGTATGTATATGTATTATATATATATATATATATATATATATATATATATATATATATATTTTTTTTTTTTTTTTTTTTTTTTTTTTTTTTTTTTTTTTTTTTTTTTTTTTTTTTTTTTTTTTTTTTTTTTTTTTTTTTTTTTTTTTTTTTTTTTTTTTTTTTTTTTTTTTTTTTTTTTTTTTTTTTTTTTTTTTTTTTTTTTTTATATATATAAATATATATATATTATATATATTTTTTTTTTTTTATTATATATATATATATATATATATATATATATATATATATATATATATATATATATATATATGTTAAATTCGTTTTCCGGGTATACTCCCGCGTAGGTGATAGGCCCCGAGAGGGACCGTGGTTGTGTGAACGACGTTTCGGCAGAATCTCATCTGCCATCTTCAGGTTCTAACATATAACTGTTTACTGCGGCTTCTGGTAACTCGAACTGAAATGACGTTTTCTGGATCTGGCAGTTCTTTATATACTCTACCTATGTTACGCTCTGTTGCTCTCGACACACTCCGGGCGTCATGGTCTGCTGCACCCATCTCCCTGATTTCGAGCGCGGCTTCGTGTAATCGGTCCTGTTCGGGCGCGCATGCGTGTGTCTGTGCTTATGTCACGGTCTGTTGCACCCATCTCCTGATTTCGAGCGCGACTCCGTGTACTTGGTCCTATTAGATTAGCTCTGGTTGGTTCCTCTTCGTGTGTTCGTTGCGTTATGTTTCTTGCTTCCTCATGGACAGCAGCATGCAATACCAGAGCAGGCTTCCATGTGGTAGGTAGTCTTTGGGTGTCATCTCGTGTATTTAGATTGTGTGGTCTTTTCTCTATTTCTATGGCCTCTCTGATGATTCTTGACTTGTAATGCTCGATATTGGCTAGTGTTTTTGTTTTGTCGAAATCAATCCTATGTCCTGT
Source organism: Rhamnusium bicolor (assembly GCA_029963845.1). Lineage (NCBI taxonomy): Eukaryota > Metazoa > Arthropoda > Insecta > Coleoptera > Cerambycidae > Rhamnusium > Rhamnusium bicolor. The sequence goes on along the minus strand of JANEYF010004427.1, from coordinate 89,816 downwards.
AGTTTTGACATGTTGAGCTAAAGATGATGTTCTTTCGTCTTTTCTAACAGCGTTTATGTATTCCTCGCGTCTTGCACTTATTTTTCTGTTGGTCTGTCCTATGTATGATTTGTTGCAATCTTGGCAAGGTATTTCATATACCCCTTGACTTTCTAGAGCAATTTTGGTCTTTGGATTTCGAAGAATGGTGCTGATTTTCTTGTCGGTCTTAAAAGTTGTTTCTATTTTATGTTTACGTAGAAGTTTGCTTATTTTATCCGTTGTTCCTTTTATGTATGGCAGATAGGCTTTTGTTATGGGTTGTTCGGAGTCCTCTTGATTTCTCGGCCGAGATGGTTTTGACAACTTCTGTATTCTTTGTTGTGTGAACCCATTGTTTCGCAGCTCTTTGTGAAGTTGACATTTCTTCTTTGAGGTTGTCTGCATCTGCTAGTCTCTGCGAGCGTGTGACTAATGTCTTTACTACTGAGTTTAGTTGTGTTGGATGGTGGTGTGACTGTGCATTTAGATATCTGTCAGTGTGAGTGGCTTTTCTATAAACTGTGTGGCCTAGACTTCCGTCCTGCTTCTTCTTGACCAGTACGTCGAGAAATGATTCTGCCGAAACGTCGTTCAGACAACCACGGTCCCTCTCGGGGCCTATCACCTACGCGGGAGTATACCCGGAAAACGAATTTAACATTCACCACCCGCGAAAACCTGAAAAACAACATATATATATATATATATATATATATATATATATATATATATATATATATATATATATATATATATATATATATATTTTTTTATATATATATATATATATATAATATATATATATATATATATATAAAAAAAAATATTTATTTTTTTTATTTATTTATTTATTTAAGGTGTTGTATGTATATTTTACATTTTATTAATTTATTTTAATTAAAATTATTGTTATATTCAGTGGACAAATAAATTATTGTTATTGTATATAAAAAAATTTACTACAGTCACAATTATCGATTTTAAGAAAAAAATATGTTAGTACCAATTATGAGACATCTGTGTCGTGACACTCTGCCATTTTTACTTCCTAAAAGTATACAGGGTGGCCAAACATAATTTTTAAGTTTACTACTATTTGAACTGAATTTTCTCAATTTTTTGAAATGGAACACCCTGTATATTTTTGGACGATGTGATATAGAATTGAAAAACATTTTCTGTAAGTAAATTTCTATGGCTATTTGTAACGATTCTCGATTTATTGAGCAACTGCAAAATTCTGCATTAAAAATTAATTTTTCTTTTTTGTAATTCAAGAAAAGATATTATAAAAAGTGTTCCACATGTTGCCAATTTTGATTGACACACATTTCTATGCATCTTTGGAATGAGGTTTCTACTGTTCATAAAATTGTGCCAGAGTGTCTAAAAGCATTTATTATCCTTTCCTTCAAATTTTGGATTATTGTTGGTGTGATGTTTTCATTGGCGTCATGTAACACGCTTATTATAATACCTTCTCTTGAATTATTTGAAAAAAACCCACATTTTTAATTTTTATTGCTGAATTTTGCCATTATTGTTTAATAAATTGAAATTGGTCACAAATAACCATTGGAATGTACGTAAAAAAATATTCGTTTTTCAATCCCACATCACATCGTCCAAAAATATACAGGGTGTTCCGTTTGAAAAAATTGAGAAAACTCAGTACAAAAAGTTGTAAATTTAAGAATGTACACTGTTAGGAAGTGAAAATGGCTTAGTGTCATCACACAGATGTCTCATAACTCGTACTAACACATTTCTTCTTAAAATCGATAGTTGTGATTGTAGTGATATTTTTAATATACACCTGTAAATGGTATAATTTTAACAAAAAAAATCAATACATCCAAGTGGTTGGGAAAAAGTCAATACAGGAGTGAAAGGAGGCCACAAGGGGGTTTCAAAAAATGTTCTGATATACATGGCATTTTATTAAAAAAATGTTACTTGATCATGTAGAATTTTCTTGGCTCACCATTATATATTCGAGAATAATTTCCGGTTATAGACTTCTTTCTCTAGTTTACTTATGTTTTTAAATCAAGTTTCTAGCTATCATAGAACTGGAAATATAGAAGTCGGACACAATATTGCCCCACCCTGTATATGTCGTCCTCCTTTATAAAGTTTACACACTCGTATCTCGGAAACCAGAAAGGATAGGTGAATACGACAAACAGCCATGTTGTTAGTTACGAGGATGATTAAAGTAGATATTTGGCCCTCCCCTTCGAGTCAGCCCCAAACTTAAAATCATAAATGGTACTCTATATGAGCCTGCCTCTTTATAGTGAAAACACCTAAATATCTGGTTTTTTCTCTACGTTAAATGATTCATATTTGGCATACGTTTTCATACACTCAAATGCAAATGCTTAGTTTACTACGAAAAAAACTATTTAAAAAAATTCACTAAATTATAAGGGTGTTTTATGAAAATGTTTTTATTATGGGAATTTGTTAAGATATATTTTAGAAGCAGATATTGTATTTCAAAAATCTGACATATTATTGCTTCGTTTTTCTAGAAAAAATTAAATAATTATTTGGTTTTACAAAAGCATTCTCCCCAACCTAACATGATAGTAATAATAAATACCTATAGATTTTTATGTTTTATACTGACATTCTTACCTGAATGTGCTAGTATTAAAGTTTTAGGCATGTAATGAATCAAAAACAACACTTCTAATATAGTTTAACACAGAAACTTTTAAAACAACTACTCAGTCTAGGTACAAGAACTGCATTAAAGTAAATAACAGTGTTCTTAGTATTAGAGGCAAAAAAAAATTGAGATTGAAAAAAATATTAACTAACCAAAAAGGAAAATGTTCACTCAAGAAATGATTTCCTTCAGTTTTAATACAAAAAACGAATACCCCTTGTCCGATATATACAGGGATCGGCAAAATAGACTTTACAATTTGAAATTGCTCTAAAATCAATATACATTTTTTAAACGTAAGACGTTTCTTCCATTAAATAAAGCATGCTTTGGAGTTTCTTTGCCAGTTGTCAAAATATTGGATCGGCAGAATTCACTTTATAATTTAAACTGGAAATAAATATTTTATTTGCGAAGGTAACAACATTTAACAAAGAATTTTACAACGAAAAAGAAGAAAAGAAGTTATTTTTAAGAAAAAATTGTGTGGGTTAGATGGCCCTCTTCCATCTTCATACACTCTTCTAACCGATGAATAAAATTATTCATTACAGCTCGTAACACCGCGCCAGGAATTCCATGAATTTCGTCGCGATTCGCTTCTTTTAATTGGTCAATGTTTCGTGGCTTTCGTCGAAATACCCGACTTTTGAGAAAACCCCACAAAAAATAATCGGGTGTAGTCAAATCCGGTGATCTGGCGGGCCAGTTTATGTCACCATGGCGTGAGATTAGACGTGTAGGAAAAAGTTCTCTACAGGCGGTTAAACTAACATCTGCGGTATGACTGTAGCACCGTCCTGTTGGAAACCAATACGGGCGTTCGTCGTCATGAAGTTCAGACTCAAAAAAATTTTCTTATCATATCTGCATATCTCCTAGACGTAACAGTCACTGCACGTTCGTCTTCCTCAAAAAAATATGTCCCAATTATTCTCGTTGAAGATAAAGCACACCAAACAGTGAATGTAGAGGTCGTTGATGGAGTTAAAGTGGATTTTCTGTGGCCCAGTGTCGACAATTTTGTTTGTTAACAAATTCGTCCAAATAAAAATGAGCTTCATCGGATATAAATAGACGGTGTTCAATGTCTGGATGCTGTTGTCGTAATTCTTGGAATCTTACGCAGAACTCTATTCGACTTAGTTTGTCTCGATTACTTAGTTTTTTGCACAGTTACAATTTTGTAAGGGTGAAATTTCATGTTATTAAGCATTCTCCGAATACTTCTATCGAATATACCCAGGACTTGGGCATGTTACTTAATTGGTCTTGTTGGACTTGCTGTAATTGCATCACGAACTCGCCTTGATTTTCTTGAGTGTTTAGTGATCGCGGACGACCTGAATGTTTTGTGTTGACAACGGAAAATCTTCAACACAAAAAATTCGTTGGTCTATACGCCAGTCATTCATTTTGACAACTGTCAAAGAAACTCCAAAGCATGATTTAATTAATGGATAGAAACGTCTTACATTTAAAAATAAGTATTGATTTTGGAGCAATTTTAATTTGTAAAGTCTATTCTGCCAATCCCTGTATATCTACTTTCATTCTTCTGAAATCTTCAGGGGCTAGTCCTCGTATAATGTCAGTATAAAACATAAATATTCATAGGTATTTATTATTACTATTATTATCATGTTAGGTTTGACAGAATACTTTTGTAAACCCAATTATTATTTTATTATTTTTTTCAAGAAATACATAAATACGAAGCAATAATATATTTTTTGAAATGTATGAAAAGAATGGGCTTATTTAGGTTAGGTTAGCTGTCATGAATGTCATTATGATTATCGAAGTTACAATAATTGATCTAGATATTCTTTTTCAATTTAAAATGTCAAAATAATTATGACAAAAATTCATATTTCGAACTATCTGATTCAAATAATTTTATAAATACATTATACGTGGAATAGCCCCTACCGCTGAGTAGCCCTTAACAACAAGGATAAATATAGTGAAACGTCACCCCCAAAATATACTAGCAAATGACGTCGCGCCAATGGAAGAGCGTTCTCAGACACTTCAATTAGTAATTTAAACATTTTCCAGGCAGGAAATATGAAAACAGATTTAAAATTGTTAATGTTTATTAAGACTATATTAGAATATATAAATTAATTTAGAAAATCCGGCAAGTGCAAGGGTTGTATTTGGGATGTTTCATCTATCCACCAATTCTGAGCGATGGATTGGTTGTAGATATTTAACAACAGCCCGCGCGTTTGATAACACACAGTGTTATACAGGGTGTCAGTTTTTTTGTAGACAAACTTTAACAGGAGATAGAACACATGTTTTTAAAAAGAAAAGTTTCTATAAACATATATCGTAGAACGCTTCGTTTCCGAGATACAGGGTGTTGAATATATTTTTTTTTTTCTCGAATTTTCATTATAACTTATAAACGAATGCTTAGATTTTTTCCATGTTTGGGAGATAATGCCTATTAATTAAGGGGCATAAAACAAGCGATAAGAATGTTCAAAAACTTGCACAGTGGCGGAGTGGAGGGGGTGCTCAACCCCTTTTTTAAACAGAACTTCTACACCAATGACTATTTTTTAAAAAAACTGTTATTTTCATTATCTACATACAGTTTAACAAAAATAATGTCCTTCTTCTATTTCGAAATTCCTGTGCGTTTCCGAGTTATTTTGATTTTTAGTGTTTGATGTGGTACTAAATTAAGTAATTTATTCAGGGTGAGTCAGTTTTTTGTAGACAAACTTAACAGGAGATAGAACACATGTTTTTAAAAAAGAAAAATTCCTATAAACATATGTTGTAGAACGCTTCGTTTCCGAGATACAGGGTGTTGAATATAATTTTTTTTTTCGAATTTTTTGGGTATGTATTTGTATGTATTGTATTTGAGTATGGCTTGATATAACAAATATTTATTTTGACTACATTGGAAAGAGATAAAGAATAAGAGACTTCTGTTTTTTAGAATCCTTAACAAACCATATTTAGGTAGGTTTCGTTGAAAAAATTAAATATTTGAGCCCATAATTGATAATAAATAAATTACTTAATTTAGTACCACATCGTACACTAAAAATCAAAATAACTCGGAAACGCACAGGAATTTCGAAATAGAAGAACGACATTATTTTTGTTAAACTGTATGTAGATAATGAAAATAACAGTTTTTTTAAAAAATAGTCATTGGTGTAGAAGTTCTGTTTAAAACAGGGGTTGAGCACCCCCTCCACTCCGCCACTGTGCAAGTTTTTGAACATTCTTATCGCTTGTTTTATGCCCCTTAGTTAATAGGCATTATCCCCCAAACATGAAAAAAATCTAAGCATTCGTTTATAAGTTATAATGAAAATTCGAGAAAAAAAATTATATTCAACACCCTGTATCTCGGAAACGAAGCGTTCTACGACATATGTTTATTGGAACTTTTCTTTTTAAAAACATGTGTTCTATCTCCTGTTAAAGTTTGTCTACAAAAAACTGACACCCTGTATAAACGAAAAACACGGCAGATGTTTTATTTATTTATTTATTTTTGTTGTTATTTTATCTATAGTGTACAATTCTAACCAATAGATCAAGGTAGATTGAATGTAGAATAAAGTCAAGCCACTGCAAAGTTATATTGAAATTTAGTGTAAATACCAATTTTTTTTGGTAAATAGTAACCAGTAGGGTTATTATATTATGATGTTTGAAAAGCAAGTTTTTGTTAAAGTAAATTGTAATTATTTAATTGTTTTTCGTACAGTCTTTTACCTAAAACTAAAAGCAAAAATTACTACAAATCGAATAGTGATATTTTATTGACAAATCTGTCATTCCCACTGGCACTGAACACCTACAATGTAAAACCTAAGAAAATGTTAGTTAAAAATATTACTCAGGTTTCAATATGGTCATTAGAATTACAGTTTCACTCTGTCAATGAACTTCCTATAAAATACGAACCATGTCTCCGGTCTAATCTCTTCGCTCTTGTAAATCTGCGTCGGCCGCTGTTTTTAGTGTCGGCTATTTCGCTCGCGAATGTACTGCTAATGGTCAGCGTCCAGGAAATTAGTTGCAAGCTCGACTGTAAAGTAGCCGGCCGATTACTCTTTACTTGTTGTTTACTTGAGAGACAAAAGAGTTTTTCCGGTCCCGTGAGTTGTCAACAAGTTGCCGACGTTCTGGTGTTTTGCTGCCTCTGTGATTTACCACATCACATAGAAAGCGGCGGCGCGGATATCGGCGGCGACTTCGACAGCACCGTCTACACAGTTGACGAGGGTCTGCCACCGATGTGTGCCTAGATATGTATTAAAGTATCGTTTGGAGGACCAGGGTCACCTTTTTCGAAGTATTTTGTTTTGTTTGCCTTGAGCGATGTATATGTATAAATATATTTTTTATCATGCCGGCACGTTTGTTTCTGACCAGTTTATTTCCTTTTGTTCGAATTTATGGAGATTTTATTTATGTCCAACTACTAGAACCACGAAGATATTTTTTAGAATATAGTGATTGAAAGATGTGAGATTTTCAGATTAAAAACACTGGAAAATGCCTAAGTAACGTACAGGGAGATACATGATTCTCTTTTTATCATGATTTACTTAACACTGACGTAGTTTTCCACGGAAACACCAAAACAGTAAAACAATCTTCGCGCGTTTCACCAACCAAGTTGGCATCATCTGGTGATGATTAAAACTGAACTACTTGCTTGCTAATTTGTAAGGGGTAAAACGTAATTATATGTCCCCTCAACCATGTACTTATCCTGCTTCTTCGTCGAATCTTTCCCGATTTTTTTATTGAAGATCAGGATGTCACTTAGTGCGAGGGTTAACGGATATAAATTAAAGTTATACAATATGCGTACGCCTCTGGACGTTATGTGTGAGATGAGGTCACAATTAGATCTCATAGGAATTAGACCTCCTGGGATATTCATTTCGGACTTTTAGATCTCCTGGTACTTTTGAATTGGCCTATTCAGAAAGCCGAACAAATATAGAAGATGACAAATAAACTGGCTGATATTAGATCCCGTGGGAATTAGATCTCATTGGACTTTCTTCTCGGACTCTTTAAATCTCATTGGAATTTGAAATCGATGTTTTTAAGTTAGGTTAGGTTAGGTTTGTTGTGAGTGGGTCTCAGTAGACCCTCCATTGCGGCCATCAGCAGGCCTACTGTGGCTCACGCCTAATTATATTTCACCCAATAAGTTCAGTCTCTTAATGAAAATGATGACTTTATTGGGTGAGAATGTGTCCAGATCCTCTGGCAGCAGTTGCCCTTTGCCAAATATTGAGAATCGAATCCTCTCCACAGCGGGACAGGTGCATAAGATATGGTCCGCCTTCTCATCATCCTCCAGGCATAGACGGCAGTCGACGTTTTCCGCTAGGCCGACTTTATGCAGATGATAGTTTAGTCGGCAGTGCCCGGTATATAGGCCTGTTAGAGTTTTCCAGGTTTACCCTGTTTAACTCTAAAAGTTTCCCCTAGCTCTTGATTTCAAAGGGTATTTTATAAACGCTTTCGAATGAACTAATCCTGGTAACTCTTGCCAATACTGGAGAGTTTTCCTTTCAGCCCAGGTTGAGATAGCCATCTTAGCAGTACTTGAGGATATGCCAAGTATTGGTTCTGGTTCGATGAATCGTGATCCCGCTCCTTCTCTGGCTAAGGAGTCCACTATTTCGTTACCTTCCATACCAGAGTGGTCGGGTATCCAGACCAGAGTCACTTTATTGTTTTTGCTCAAATGATTTAGAGCTTTTGACAATTCCATACCGTTTTGGACTTACACCGGTAGGAGCCAAGAGCTTTTATAGCTGCTTGGCTATGTGAGAAAATTTTTATTGATCTGCATGTAACATGCATATATTCCAGCCTTAGTACGACAGTTCAATGGCAATGCCTCAGCCTGAAAACAGTTGCATGAGTACCTAGGCTTGAGAATATCCTCACCCTTGGTCTGTAGCTATGTACTCCGGCTCCTGTTCCCTCGGGAGTTCTGGAGCCGTCTGTAAACCAACAACTGTCTGCCTTCAGTAAGTCGGCTTTATTCCGATCCCACTCATCTCTTTCTGGAGAAAGGATGTTGAAGGTCAGCTCGTAGTTGATCGTGTAGGCATAGTATCTGAGGGCATTCCCAGGATGCTGTGATTCTCTATGTCATCCAGCAACCTGTTCCGCTCCATGATACTAGTCTGCGGCATATTAATGGCCGCTTGTTGCAGTCTGTAGGTTGCCCACCTGGTCTCTCCTTCAGACATATATGAAGAGGGGGTAAATCCAGGAGGATTTCCATTGCAGCTGACGGTGTGGTGCTAATTGCTCCCGTTACGGTCATACATGCTAATCTCTGCAGTCCAGAGAGTTTGGATTTGGCCGTCCGTTGTGATCCTTTCGGCCACCAAACAATGGATCCGTATGTTATCATTGGTCTGATGACCGTGATATAGATCCAGTAAATTTGTTGGGGATCTATTCCCCAGGATTTGCCACAAATACGACGGCATGTCCATAAGGACAGCTTTGCTTTGTGGATTACCTTTTCCAGATGGGAGTTCCAATTAAGTGATCTATCCAGAGTGATTCCTAGATGTGTTTTTAAATACGCATCCATTATAAAACACATTTGGAAAGTCAAACAGATATGCATGGTGATGCGTTAGATCTTGTGAGAATATAACTTCGGAGTATTTAGATCTCGTAGGAATTAGATTTCGTGGAAATTAGATCTCATGGGACGCACTCATAATTTGCGGGTTATTTGGTGCTTGATATCGTTCATTTTGTTTATTTGCTGTATTATCTATCCAACAAAAAATGCGATTCGTCACTCGTAGATAAAATTTGGTTCCTTATTCAATATCCATAGTTACAAAACACCACCCGTAGACCGTAATCAATTAAAGTTTAAACAAATTTTACCAATTGTATGCTTGAAACTGCAAATCCTTTTTTAAAATCTTATGAACACTAATATGAGAAAATTCCATTTGTTGAGATAACTGTCGTACAGACTGATCGTTGTCTGGCGGACATTTTGGCATCAACAAAGCCCTGACAAAAGTAAGAAAACGTTTATACTGGGTAAGCAGTCGTCAAGGTGTGGAAGCTTGGTGCCGCCAATGTGAAGTTTGCACGACATGAATAAGGTCACAAGAAATAAGCAATATCACACCAGGGCTTCTTTTGAGCGAATTGCAATAACAAGTGACTGTATGGAGGCTCGTTATGATCTTAAAGCTAATTCAGGAAGGTACCAGGTGGGAGAGTTGGCTTGGCTATATAACTCAGAACGAGGGAAAGGCAGGTCCCCGAAGCTTCACCACCTTTGGGAAGGACCATACACTATCGTCACCAGAATAAGCGACGTCGTATACCGAATTCAGCAAAGTCCAAAATCAAAGATGAAGGTGGTGCATATAGAGAGACTAGCCGAGTATACAGGGAACAATGATTTGCCTGATCGGGACGTTCAGGCTTAAGGAGGGGGCAGTGTTACGCCACTGGACTATGTAGACTGGTTAGATGAGACTGAAATTGTACGAGAACGGCCGGGAATATTCTGGAATATTCTAGGCCGTGTGAATGGATGCATAAATAAGACGCACGGTGGGCCGAGTCTTAAGTTGAAAGTGAAACGAGTAAAGAAGAAATAAGAAAGTGACTTATAAGCGTTTAATTATGATTATAGTTAAGGCAGACTTTAATCTGTTGTTGTTAATTATTAATTAGTCAATAAAGTAGCGTGTAAGTGTTACCTGGATTTTCAATCAACGAATCTACGAGTATAGGTGTTTGTGGGGATAACAAACACGTAACAATATTAAGTAAGGTGAGAAAACTTTGTTTATTTAATCTATACGACACGCCTTCGCAATAAATAAATACGCCACCTATGCTACCGTTATTAAAAGGTGAAAGAATTAGGGCTTTATCTAAAAGCACTTTCATCGAATTTTTCACTCACTATGGTATCCAGTTAGCTCGATTTCTACGCAGTTCCAAAATTATTAGATAGCGAAATACAACTAATCAACATTCAGATTTAGTGCGTACTGCGTTAAAAAGTTGAAACTAAACCTACCCCATTATAAACTTTTTGATATAGCGCGGCACAGTTGATTAAATCCAAAGACGCTATTTGAATAATAATTACTAAAATTATGCTTTATAACGCTGCAGGATAATACAGCGGCAAAGGAACCCAATCACAATGGCAGTTTATTCGATCACGGACCAAGTACTAGAGAGATTGGTCAAAGTCAATTAAACGTTGCCATAGCGTCATATCCGTCTCGTTGACTTCGGCTGCAATAACATAAATTCGCTCTTGATTTCGCTACTTGAAAAGGGTTCGTATATGCATTTATGATCGCCTCAGGGGTTGAATGATGGTGAAGTCCTCTCTACATCAGACGGCCGAGATAACACGGTATAAATAATTGAATGTGATGCAAATTCTGTGCCACAGGCCATACTATGCCGGAGGAAATTGTCCGCAGCGCGCTTTTTCCGTATATTTTATCGCGTAGCACTTGCAACACTCGACTACATGCCGCACTCTTGATAGATGTCTGAATTTTTTATGGTATGTGAATGCGTTTTTTCTTAGAGTCAAGCTTAGTGCTTGGGGATTATTTTTTAAATGATTTAAATTAACAGAAATATCTGCTTTTTAGATGATGTTTGATACAATAATTACTTTTTTTTATTTAAAGCAAAAATCTTTTAAATAAGCGTGTATTATTACAATTTTAAAATATGATGACACGCAATTTCTTTTAATCACTTATTTAACATCATCCTATTTCCACTACCAAGGCCAATCACCGACGCTAAGAATAAGCTCATTAATGCTTGTGTAAGCACAGGCACCCCCAAATTGGACACTTTGTCGAACCTCCATTTCGTCGTGGGGCAAAGGAATTTTTAACGTTCGCATATCGTAGATACGTGAAACACATAGATTTACATCCCTTACGAAGGATCATGTTGCGCGCAGTTCCCCTCATCCACTTGATTCTTTCCGGTTTTGAACCATGGAGATTTGGGTAGAAACATGCACCACTATCTTCACACCACTGAGCAAATATGCATATTATATGACAAGCATATAACTTTCCTATAGGTACGTGAGCATATTACGGCCCCGACAAAATAGTATATTCGATTTAAAATTCAATTGTCTCAGTGATTATTCAAGATATTAAAACATGTGAGTAAAAACTCTGTGAATTTTCTAACAATAAAACCGACAAATGGTTAAAGAGTAACACAGCAATAACACTGGTCTGCAACGAAATCCTCCTTTAAAAAATTATGCTATAAGTATGAAGATTTTAATGCTCTGAATCTATTCCCGTTGGCCGATTTTTCATCACGTCTAGATTTTTTATATGGATTTTTTTTTAATTTCATAAATTTTGTTTTTTTTTAAATTTTTTTTTGTCAATATCAAGAACAGTATACATACATACAAAATAAGTTTTATGAGTTGTAAGAGAAAGAAAGTAAAGTCACAGCGAATACTGCGCATGCGCATATCTACTACCATAAAAATCACTGTCAATACTTTCTTTCTTTCTTTACAACTCGCTAAAACTTATTTTGTATGTATGTATACTGTTCTTGATGTTGACAAAAAAAAAATTAAAAAAAAAACAAAATTTATGAAATTTAAAAAAATTCATATAAAAAAATCTAGACGTGATAGAAAAATCGGCCAACGGGAATAGATTCAGAGCATTAAAATCTTCATACTTATAGCATAATTTTAAAGGAGGATTTCGTTGCAGACCAGTGAATCAAATAATTATCTATAAAACAGGCAGAGGGGGTCTCGGCACAACAAGGGATCAAATGATTACAAACAAAAAGAAATAAAGCGATACTTAAAGCTTGACCGTAAAGAAGTAAATCTGAGTGGAAAGGGATAGCAGTGGTGTATTTACGTACATAATCAGTAAGTGGGAAACAGAAAAAGGCAGAGAGAACCGTATGGGAAGAAGTGTTCACATGCAGAAGTTTGCATAGATAGATAGATAGATATATTTATTGACTACTTTATAACAAATTATTTGTAGCGTGAAATGAAAAATAATAACGCGGGAGAATATTTTTTGCTAATTATTATTTGCTACTTTTACAAAACATATAGATAAATACAACATATATCTATTTAAACAATTATTTTTCCGGCTATTTGCCAAAACGCTAAAACTTGGATTACAAAAAAGATAATATGCACATTATGTTCAGTGTGACTAACTCAATAATGTTATTTTTAATTCCAACTATTCTGTTCAGTAAAACCAAAAATAAATAAAACAAAAGGTACTCACTAGTTGAACAATCACTTTAAAAACTTTAAAATATCTACCGACACGTGTTTCTGCTTTTAGCTTCGTCAAGATAGCTCATTTAAAGGATGCAAAAAGCAACTAAAAACTAGCAAACCCCAATTTAATTCAAAAAAAATTAGGTATCCTCTTCTTGGTAAAAGTTTAAAATATAGAGTGAAATGAAAAATAACACTGAAGAATATTTTTTTGCTAATTATTATTTACTACTTTTTATAAAACTTATCATAGATAAGTACAACATATATATCTTTTTAAACAATTATTTTCCCGGCTACTTATTTTTTGTTTTACAGAAAAAATCTTATATTGCTGGACAGAGAATTAAAAACCCTTTCAAATGAGCTTTCACACGTACCCTCATTCCATTTAAAAATTTTAAGAGGGTAGGTGTCACTCCAAGGGGGTTGAAGAGGGATGAATAAAATTATGCTCAATAAATGCAATTTTAGAATTAAAAAATTAACGTATATAAGGATTTTACTCATAACTTGTAAATTACGTAGATAATGAATTTATCCGTTATTTTGAACCTCAGTGTATATATAAGTTTATTAAAGCAACAACCAAATTTTTCTGATAAAATTAATACACAAGAATCAGTAGAGCCAGCAAACCTCGAATATCAAATTATATTCCTGCAAACTCTGCAAACAAGAAAATAAATAACACACAAAAAGCCGTGGGGCCGCAGAAAGTCTTTTCAACTGTTGTTAGAAACAAATCAATAAAAAGGCAGACGACAGATGACGAAATAACTAAACAATATGACAAAGGTATTCCCTAACAAAAGAAAAGAGTTAATAAAAATAGGTTTAAACCAATAATTGAAGCGGTTGTTGTATAAAGGGAACAAGTCCATAAACTATGTTTCTGAATAAATGCGAAAAAACTTAATATTTTCAAAATAGTACATCCAATTTTGTTTTTGTGCACATAAAAAATAAAGCAACGGGGGAGATCAATAGCATAATAGTACCAATGAATCGCCTGTTATTAATTTTTTCACACAAAAATTGGTTTCTTGTAGTTGGACTTGTTCCCATTATATAATAAATGCAGGTGAAAGTTTTGCATAGGTAAAAAAAATTACACAGTTTATTTAAAAACATTTATTATTTATCAAAATTTCGAAAAACACTAATCATAGACATTTTTAGGCATTTTTGGTTAAAAAACGCTATTCAGAGTCATATTCATTATTGGTTGATGGCCAATCTTCAAACTGATCAAAAAACCACTTATGCTCATCAGGAATATATTTCACGACTTTTGCAACCTGTTCAAGTTTTTTTGCTTTAATGGGCACTTTCCCTTGATATGCCTTTTTGTTGGATATGGTGGGCTAGCAGTGTTTTTTGACAAACGAAACTTGGACACAATAAAGTCGTCAATATAGCCTCTTGCCAGTACATAACCAGGAGTCTCCTTTTGATAAGTTAGTTTATATTTAGATATGCTAAAGCTTTCTTTTTGTTTCTTTTTTTCGGTAGTAATTTCTTTGGTAGATTTTTTTAAAATATGTAGGCCACCATGACTTAAAGTCTAACACGTTTTCTGTGTTTATTACTTTTACCAAAAAAGATGGTTTGCTTCTCTTGGCATTTGCTATTAATGCAACATATTCCATCGGGGTAAAAATTCGATCACGATGCCTGAAACTTCTTTTATTATACCAAAATCTCTATCGCATGGTAAAAACGAATGACCACGAACAGGAAAGCATTGGTGGATTATTTCAAATCTTCCATTTATAGTCAGGTTTAGGAGAAAACGAGTAATAGTATGGTTTCGGTTTTGACCTCCACAGGCATCACTAAATACGTATAGCTCCGTTATACTTTCTGGTATTCTTTTAATGTAGTCCTATAGGAAAGTGGCTACCTCATTAGCACCTCGTTGCGCAGTACCTTCAAAGTATGTATAAAAAGTCGCTTCATTGGTTTTCAAATCGTGAATTCCAAAAACATACTGCCAAAGTTTTCGAAGATAGAACATATCATTAACTGGCATGAAAGGAAGTGGCATGTTTTGCATGAAATCGAAAACAATGGCGCCAACATTGGGGTTTGTTTTACACAGGCTTCTTACTTCTTCAATTTTTTTTGTAAAATTTTGAAGCATGTCTTTTATGTACTATTAACTCTGCTGAAGCTACACGTTTTGCATTATCGTTTAGCGTAGGAGATTTTATTTTCACTGACAACTCTTCGCACGTTGGACATACATCTACTTGGGGCCTACCAAATCTGTACCCAAAATTTTCGCGAAAATGTTTTAAGTAGTATTCATAGGTCACAATACGCGTAAGATCTGAATTATCAAAGCAAAACATCTCATGCATCTTTTTGATGGTTAAATGGGATTCAAGGTATGTCAGCGGTTTACTACCGTAGTGGGTTACTTTTTTTTTTGGAAAAAGGCTAATGTGGTCATTAATTTTCAAAATCACATTATCAGGTTTAGCATTACCACGTTTAATATGGTGGCCACGTCTATCATTTGGTGACCTGCCAGATATAAGCAACGAAGTTAGGCGAAATATAACTTTATTGGACAGTGCATACATACTCATAAAAGCTTTTTTTGCATACCCTGATTCGATTTTCTTTATTTAAAACATGAAATACAAAGTTACTTTTTCATTCTTGCTTCGGTTGCTCATTTCTAGACCGGCGCCTTTGAATTTCTTTAGCTTCTAATAATCCCATTAAGAACGTATCCTGTTGGTTTTTGGGTTTGCTTGAATACAGAGACTTAAAAAATCCACATTTTATCTTCCTCGGAGAATTTGGTCATGCACCTTTGTTTACGTCTGCAGATAATATTTTCCAATTTTACAAAGAAAGCAAAACATAATATAAAATTTACCTGCAGTCTGGGCCTGTCTGTTTCGCCGGCTTCTGAACTCCTTTTTGACTTGTATACTTCTCTCCAAGTAATCTGGCTTTAATACGTACATTATTTTTATATTTTGCATAGTTTCTGATGCCCTTTACGTTTATGGTCAACTACTGCAGTCGATTCGTCACTATTTGAATCACTTGTAGACATATTACGTAATTTAAATAGAAATTAGCCACACACGTTCCACTTTCTTTTAAAAACTTCTTTACAAGTTAAAATCCAAGAAATACCTAAACAAACATACGCAATATTATTTACTTCATGACGCGCAAGGTTTGCGACTTGCGAAGTGGTAGGTGTATTGTATAAAGGAAACATGTCCTGGACTTGTTCCTTTTTATACAATAACTACTTATTTTTTGGTCTCATAATTTTAATAGCGTAAACGTGAGATGTTCCCTTTATCGACTCATCGGTTGGCGAACGTTTAATTTAAAAACTGTATATATCAGTTTATTTTGACATAATATGTAACTTGTTCCCTTTATACAATAACCGCTTCAATTGGTAGCGGGAAAACAGCACTACATATTTAGAAACAGTTCCAAAAATGGGTTTTTTGCTCCCGAAGTAACATGTGAACAACACGAAAAAGTATTAAACAAAACAGTCCCACGCATAAAATTCAACGGCGAAAAATGGACTACAACATCTAAGGATCATCGGTTAATGTATCTTTCCCAATCGGGTACTGTAAGGACGTCTATAATCTAGATTTGTGGCCTGCCGGTGCAGTTGTTAGACGATTTACCTTTCCAAAAACTCAAATTTTCAGGAGACAATGACGACGGAAGCAGACAATTAGAACAACATGTAACGGTTCACAAACAAAAACTGTGAGTATGTTTCGTATTAATGTACAATGCTTTACAAATAAAGTTGATTGTCTATCATTATTTTTAGAAAATAAAAAATTTTCTGTTGTATCTATTTCTGAACATTTTTTTATGAAATCAATGCATATTTTATGAAATTGGACAATTATAAGTTATGTTCCTATTTTTGTAGAAAATCCAGCAAGAGAGGCGGTGTTACAATTTTTATAAAAAATAGTCTTAGACCTATGTGATTTTTGCACTGAATTTGATGACGACTTTTGTGGTGTTGAATTAATATGTGTTAGCCCTGTACAACAGTTACGTTGGACGATCTCAACAAAGCCGTTGACTGTGTCTCTCACAACTTAATAATAAAAAAACGTAGCTTTTATAGTATTAAAGGGATACCTCTAAAATTGTTGGAGACGTATTTAAATTAACGTCAACAATGTGTTATTAATGATAATAATGTAATATCTGAATTTAAGGCATTAGATCATGGCGTATATCAAGGATCTGTCTTTGTATAGTAAATTAGAGTTATAATAATTAAGCAACACAGTTGTCAGATATTTGTATTGATTATACCACTCGTGATATATTATTTACCCATATCTTCACGTGACTAATACATAAGTAGAGATCGGGATGTGTCACCGAGTAAATATGTTCATACATACATATATGACACAATACCTTCTTACCTTGTGGTTATTTTTGCGAGTTCGGTAACATTCAATATTAATACCAAGAGGGCTAAAAGTATTGGCGAATGTAACACTAACATATGTACATATCTGTTTTTAACTAGCGATCACAAGAAAAAACTATATTACAAATATTAATGCACCCACTAAAATATTTGTCATCTTTCAGCTGCAAGCATTTGTGGCTTCATCCACGCTAATCTAGCATTCAATTAAGAATAATTTTTTTGTTTAATACTGTCACATCTCTGTGTTTTTCTTAGTGACGTTTCCGATGGCACCTGAATATTACTCTACATACCGCCCATTAATACACTTTTGCAAAAATTGAACGAGACATTTTAAGAAAGGGAGCACTCTGTTGTCTTTAATTCGCACTGTTTACGTATCTACGTGTTATTTACACATACGTTTCATAAATACTACGTATTTAAAGTGTATTCCAATGACTTCGAGGTCATTGGTGTATTAATTTTCAACCAAGCCAAAAACACGATCCGCCTATATCTACGAATTGCTAATAATTGGACACTCCACATTGACCAGCCCTGATGGTACTATTGTTTTTTATAGCTGCAAACCGTCCAATTACCTGATAATAATCTTTAATTTTTTGTTTGGGAATGTTTCGTTAGGTGTTTACAAGGTAATACTAGATTTAAGTAAAAGTCGTCTCTGAAATTTATCGCTACCTTTAGATTTCTATTAATAATTGAAAATCACACACCATGCATTTATTTGATTAATAACTGATAATTAGTGATACCCGCTACCCGCAGTAGCAGCTTTGAAAGAATTTCAGGCCATGGGTGGCGTCTAATCGCGTATATTATATGTAAGCAAAAAATAATCAATTACATTAAAAAATTTATTAGGATGTCTAGTGATGTTAGCTTTGAGCTATATGTATGACCATCATGTTATTTTGCACTGTGACGACAGAATGCCAAAATTGTCACGTGTCAAATATTAACATGATGACGTCATTTTCATTATGACGGTCAAAACAAGTTGATTTCTGCATCTGTCGAATATGTGAGTGGAAGAAGCAGATTAATTACTGAACTAAAATGATTATGTTTTCCCAATTGCTAATTTATATAAACATATAGGCAATCAATAATGATGAGTAGTATTATTTCATTCATAGGAAATAGGATTATTTAGTTTCATAAAATAACACCAAATAAAATATTCATATTTCTTATTAATAAAGAAAATAGGCATCAGTATTGAATGTAATTTTATTTATTAAATCCATATGGTGTTTAAGATGAATCATGTCGTGTTCTCATTTTTCGTTCTCATCAATATCAATGTTTTCATTCTTTGTTGTGATATAGGCTTTTTTTAATATTCAGTTATTGTTCTATTTTGTGTAGTAATTATTGTTACAATTTTTTTCTATATTCTTAACTGTTTTAAAAACTATCAGTGTTTTTGTTGCGTTTTATTTAGTTTAATTTTGTTTTAAATTTATGGCAATTTTTAGTTATTTTATATATTTTCATGAGATAATAATTATTTTAATCAATACTTACTTTGATATCATACATATATTTATATTGTAAGTGATTCGCCTTTTTCTTATTTATTCACCTGCGTCCTATATGCGACGCCTCTGGCAGAATAAGTTAGATCGCGGTAACTCGTAAGCTTGTCTCTTTACGATCTGTCTGCCAATCAGAACTAGCGAATGGCCGCCGTTTAATACCCTACCACACTTTTAATATTTTGGGGCTACGGCTCACTAGTAAACAGTGAAGTAAACACTGATTTTTTTAATACAAACTGACTGCGGCTACATTGCATGGTGTACGGATATGCCCATTCATAAATACGTTTTTAAGGTAAAAGCTACTACTGCTGTTAACTTTACTGATAATCAAGCGTGTTGGGATCGGTACGTCTAATGCAAATTTAGTAAAATAATTGAAAACAATTGAAAGAAATGTTGTCATTTAATTATTCAAATTTCTTGTAAAGAAACAATTTTCTCAATCTGAATGTCTTTATTAATTCGTGATATAATCTAATAAATACAACTCTTGGAATATTGATAATCAATAAATCGATACACTTAACAAGTCAAGTAAACATTAATATTTTAAACGTTTCGTGCATCAATATACAATTATCGATAATAAATATTCCATTCGATGTATTAATGAACTGATTTTTCTACCCATCTCGATATCTGAGTACCTTGGGGGCAACTTTTTAGATGAACACTGTATATGTAATGCCTGTGCCCAATAACGCGATAAACTCTTCAATTAGTAGATATTTTTTCCAATTTGCCATAAATCGTGGAATATTCCAGTAATTTCAAATATTGCAAAATTTAATTAAACCCTAATTGATTTACTACTTGTCTCAATTAACCTCCCGCTGTTGAAAACGAAGCCCGCACTTTTCATTAGTATGAGCGCGGAGTATTTTTTAATGTAAACGTACATCGTGTAATACATACGGCTTCGGCAATCGACAGGCGTTATGCGTTATTTAATCAATCTCAATCAAATTATAATGAGACGTATGTTGACCTTACGTTGTTTGATGAACGCACAAACTATTAATTATTTTTAATAATTAAACAATTCACAGACAAATAGAAATGTTAACTCTCTGCTTTTGTAATCCGTCTAATATCTTATTTACGACGTGGGAACCAAACTTAAACAAACTCATTGCGTGAGTTATAGGCTAAACAAATAATGTGATTTATAATTTCTCCGGGTTCATTTGTTCTATTGGCGCAACATTCTGTTTGGGCAAGACACGAATAACTGATTTATTACATATAATAATTCTCTAGTTAACGGTCATCAATTTTCTTTAGTCGTATCATGACATTATTTAGATATATCTCAAAGGTAATGGTGGCAAATTCTGAAAATGCTTTATGAAATACTGTTATAGAACGCCAAACAACTCAGTTTGATTAAAAATATGTTTGTTTTTCCTACAAAGGTCATTTCCCCTCACAAGATCAAAATATCTTTATAATCACTAAAATGTATTGCCTTGCACATTTCTTATTATTTCTTAACAAAATGTTGCTAAATTGGATCCAGTCACTTTACAAATTGCAGTAGGTATATAACGTTTTTTTTATCAAGAACGGTAGAATATAGTGAGTAACATAAATTAGGGACCAGTAAAGGAAGTTTCCTTGATTAAAAATTACAATGAATATTGAAATGAAATTCAGGGAAGACAAACCTTTAAATTTTAATATGAGTATTTCATGAAATTAATTGACCAAGAAACAGATTGTTATGAAGCAAAAATTATTGTAAAATAAATTATTCATTCTATAATAATTATTTTACTTAAATATTGACATACGCATGTTCCTAGTTGTATAGTCACCTAGTTCATGTGGAATTCTCTATACGTCATCAGACTCCAAAAATCTCCATGTTCTTGATATGACTGTCTGGCTAGTAGTAGTAGCTACTTATTTTACTAGGCAAGTAGGCCACAATGGGCCCTTTTTACCTAGGGACCTACAGTTTAGCGTGGACTCCGAACCACGGTCCTCGACTGTCAACTAACCCACCACCTGGGCCTGTCCGCCTGCACCGCTAGCAGAGTGGCAAACCACCTGGGTAGGTCTCTTCGACCCTCCACCCGGGCTCGCCTCTGCGCCTGCATCAGGCTAGCGGCCTTCCCGGGATTGTCTGTTGACAGCCTACCGACTGTTAGACGAGCTATCGTTCATCCATCCAATTGCCGGACTCAATCAGTGTTGCTTAACTTCACTGATCGAATATCGGAAATTAAACGGATGTCCATACCTCATCCCCGACTGTCTGGCTAACTTTGAGTTTTGTTGCAATTTCTTATTTAGCTACATATATTATTCCAACTTTACATAGGAGGTTACAACAGAAGCAAAAGAAAAATTCGAACATTTCCCTAGGGTTTGGCTTAGGAATGTGAATGATATTTTTGCAATGTTTGATAAAATATTTATTGATATTGACAACTTTCATTCAAAATTGAAGAGTCTGTTACGTTCCAAATTCTCATAACGATATACCTCGCAAAACCTCTCTCGTTATTTGTTAATCTGCGTCTAAAATCTCCCTGAGCTATAGGCAACCAATAATATTTTTCGTTCTGTCTTCCACTGTGCAAGGCATTGTCATCATCGTTATGAATTTGGTAGTTCTACGGGAGAAATTTGAAGACACCTCTGTAACCTCTCTGTTTGAGATAAATAGTTCGTAAAATTATAATTATTGTTTTCGTTTTGTGTTTAAGTACATTACTGAGTTTCTAGCAGGTGAAACTCCGATAAGTGTGTAAATCAAACATATTTCTTTAGGGTGCACGCCTGGGGCGAAGTCTGCATCGTTCTGCATACCTGGTACGAGGTTTGTATCGTTTTGTGAGCTTGGGTGTGAGTTCTGTGTCGTTCTGCACATCGGAAGTGCGGTTTGTCATTATTTTGCAAGCGTAAGACTGGAGAGCCTACGTACTTACGTAAGCACCGTGTGAAGTTCCAAGTTCAGGTAAACTGGGACGAGGGAAAGTGTTTGAGAAGGGTATTTACCTTTACGTGTTTCTGGTAGCTGGTAACTGTGTATTGATTTTTATGATAATGGAATATCAACCCAATTTTATTTAGTTTAAGTTTGATAACGATAACGTTAACCTCGTATGTCACCAAATACGCTATGAACCTTCAGTGTGGCCACATTCAAGGTATTTAAAACTTTATCTTAATCACTGTTATACACTCTGTGAATAAGGGTTGTATCTTTAGTGATTATTTTAATTAACATTTGAGGCACAGTTTTCGTAAAGTAATGTAAATAGTTTTTTATATGTGTTATTCTCTTTGTTGAAAATTGTACGATATAACCTGTTTGATAGTTGTTGAATTTGATATCTTATTTTAAAGCACCACCTTATATCGAGACCGAAAGATTCATGGTAAGTTAAAGTTGAAGTAGGTAACTAATTTATTGTATTGAAATTCAGATAAACTAGGTGTAAACGTACTGAGTTCTGAGCTGGTTTTATTTTGTCATGACACTCATTAACTTATCTGAACTAAGTAGTGTCTCGACTTGCTACATCCCCGCACCTAATAGTTTTGTGGTCACATGCCCTACCCTAGGATAAGAAGAAGCTTCGCGAATTAAATTCACAAATTAAATTATTGTAAATTGTGCACAACTACCACTCTTAGACGTATTACTAATTGAACGGTAAAAATGGTCGTCGTTATAATCGGTGTACTCGGAGGGATAAAGCCTACGCTGCTCTCGGAACTGAAGGTCATACCGGCCTGCCAAAAACAGCCGAGTGGCTGGCAGGTCAAATGCAGAAGGCGGTCATTCTGGGTTCTCTCCGTCTGCTTAGGGCACACGATTCTGGTATCTACAGTTACTAACCCTACGGGATGTGGGGAGTGGCTGTAGTTGATGCGCCGGCGCGACTCCCGTGAGGCGTCGGAGACCACGGGAGGACTGACCGGCATCGGGAAACGGAAAAGAAAAAAAAATATTAAACTTATTATAAAGACAGGATTTTACTTGAAATGAACAATGTGCATGTTAATAATGAAGCCATTTCCGGTGCAATTATAAATATAAGAAGACGTTATCAATTATGCATTGACAATAATGGTGGACACATCGAACATCTTTTACGAGATCATTTATTTATATTTAAATTTCCTAAATAAATCTTTGTTATCTATTTTGTATAAATACTTGGTTTTTTTTCTTCCTCACTGTAAACCATTTTGATTATTTCTTTAAAGAAATATCAGTTTTCAAACTTAATAGTTGTCATTTTCATAGCTCACTTTAATAATGTTAACTTTTCCATATTTACAGTAACTAGTTTAACTAAGATGTTCGACGTTCAATAACTCAAAAGAGGTATACGGTAGGGGCAACGTATGGTATATTTTTGAAATCAGGAACAAAGGATCATTCCAAAAAATTTAATAATATACAGAGTATCTCATTTAAAAAAAATGTATTATTTTTTGTATCCCCTGAAATCTGCACGCTACTGTACTTTTGATAACATTTTAACAAAATTCAGTCATAACCACACAACCTTTATTTAAAACTTTTTTTTCTATAGGCAATAATAACGATGATACGGGGTGGGTAATTTATAATGAATAATCCTGTACATATTTCCGTTTCAAAGATACTAATGATATCAACTAGAAAATTAACCACCCTGTACGTACATGTGTACAAAAAAGCAGATAATACTATTTGAAAGGGATTAAATTATATTTTTTCTATTGTTTAAAGATGTTATGTTTTTATTTTATAATCCAAAATTCTCAGTTATATGAGAGATAACCTTTTTACAACTTATTATGCCCTACGTTAATAATAACGACGACATTTTATCATCATTTAATGAAAAAGTAATTTTCAAGTCAATTAAACTAGTAAAACTGACATTTATTTACAAGAGAATGGAATACTGTTAAATAGGTATAACTGAAAAATAATTATATACACTGAAATTACGTAAAAATGCCTACATTAAGTAATTGCCCATTTGCCTTTATAAATCTTTTCAGCTGTTGACCTAGTTCGCAGTGCTACCGTAGTTTTATTGCCAATTATCTGTTAAACAGCGTAAGATAAAAATAAAAATAAAAACGCAAAGAGAGCAAAGTGTCTAGAGAATGAAGCGTGTTTATTTTCAAGGCAATTCATCTTGCAAGGAGCACGAAACTACAACACTCGTTTCTGGTTGTGGAAGTTTGTAAAAAAAAGCTCGCATGTTAGCAGCCACTCAGCCACATCTCGCAATTTTCTTTAATCAAGTTTGTTACCTTCAGATACCAAATTTATCGGTATCCTCTTCGGTCAACTGTGTACAGCTGACCACCGACCGCTCTAATCCACGAACAGGCTGCAGTAATAACAGAATAATTACTTCTCAGTAAATTATGTCATTTATACGTGATTGCGCGCAATTGCAACGCCGCATCAACAACCAGTGACCACTCATGGTCATAGCAGCAAGAGACTATATCCAATAAATATACCAAAAATGGCAGCTTTTCAATTGAATAATTACTTAGTGAAGGATTTGCCTATAAGGAGTATTAAAAAAGGATAAAAACTTGTCCTCGACTTTAATATATTATCGTGGATGTGGCATTATAATGTTTCAATTAAATACTCGTTTTGACTACTTCTGTATGAATAAACCTGTGTATACAGTGCCCCATTCAATAGTATTTTGAGGTTTCACTCATTTAGGCACTAAATGGAAAACACTGATTACACGTCCGTGAGATTAATGTTCTATCAAATCGAATGATTGATATCTCTAACCAATTTCAAGATTATTATTAAAATTTTTGAAAAACTCGTAATTAAATTTTTTTCAAATAATTTAATACACCATTTAGAGACGGGCTGAAGTGTATGAAAAAAAATCCAGAGTCTTTCTATTTTAGTTTAGCCGGCTAGTATGATGTTTCAGAAGAATTGTACAAATCTTGATAAGATACCGCCCCGCGCCAACTCCAAATGGCTTGATGTCGGTCTCGGATGCCAGAGCCAGGCAGAACTATTGCCTTTTTACCCTAGATATCGTTGTAGACCTTGACTGGCCTCGTGCAGGGCGGGTTAGCTTACTATCCGAACGACCTCACTCACAAATGTGAGCGGTGCCGAAGATTTCGGCCAACCTCCCTGGATCCTGGCTAATGAACCCTGCTGGCTAGGACCTCCTCTGGCGCTCTTCTGTCTTCGTCTTCTTTCTTCGCCAGCTTGTCACCCCCCCGGGGGTAGTCATTGGTCAGTCTAGGACTGTGTGGATTTTTATTTTGGCTGGGATTGACTGCCAGTACACAAAGTGTCAACTGACACATTGTCATCTGCATCATCGGACAAGGTGAGGATGAACTATGTAGCTCTAGGAGGTGAAGGCCTAAGTGCTTTCTTAGCACTTTCGTCCTTCACGGAGCCAAGGGGACAACGGACACTGGTCGGTTCACTGACCGGTGCCCGCAAGGTTTGTGGGAAGGTGGTTGGTTGCGTCATGTCTCTTCTGTGGGTTGGTTCATCTGTAAGGAAAGGAATAGTTATACTCAACCGTTGTCCAATATTTGTACCTTCTACCTCTTGTGCCTCGGAGCTTCGACCGTATCATAGTTGGTGACCTTCCTGGTCAGCGGGTTCCTATGCTCCTCGGCTAAGGTGTACAGTTTTTTCGCTCTATCCCGGGTGTTTTCGGTGACTGGTGTGTACTCCAGGTCCCTGAAGATGTCAGCGTTTCTAACGTACCATGGTGCGCCCACCGCTGGCCACGTTTTCCACGGCTTGGATCTTTTTCAGGTAGGACTTCGCTTGGTACCCCCATGTTACGGAGGTGTAGGTTAGCTGTGGTCTGATGAGTGCTTTGACTAGCAGAAGCTTGTTCCTCAAATTGAGCCTGCTCTGGTTCCCTGCCATTGGGTTTCGTCCGCTTGGCCTTTACCACGATAGCCTCGGTGTTCTGTTTCTATGTCAGGCCTTTGAAGAGAGGCTGCCTTTTGGAGTCTTCTGGTGGCAGTTCTTGCACTCCAGGATCTGGCAGTGAAGGTCGTGTCGTCCGCGTAGAGTCCCATGGTGGTGCCTCGGTCCTTGGGAGATAAGTGAAGATAGCGAACAGGTGGGGTGATAGCACAGGGCCTTGGGGGGACTCCAGCTTCCATCGGTCGATACGTGGACACGCTATCCCTGATCTTCACTCGCATCTGTCTCCCGTGCAGGTATGATCTAACTAGTTTGACGAGTGCAATGGGATAACCCGTACTCATCATTTTAGCTAGTAGACCATCGTGCCAGACCCTATCGAAAGCCTTCGCAACGTCCAGGAGTAGTGCTGTCGTGACCTGTCTTTGGTTGAAACGTTTGGTGACTTCTTCGGTGATCCTGAGCGCTTGGAATTCCGTACTATGTCCTGTCATGTACGCGAACTGTTCATCCGGGATGATTTGGAGCTCTTCGGTTTCTTCCTCCAGTCTTCTCAAGATGACGCGCTCGGCTAGCTTGCTCACAGCGGAGAGTTACCTGATAGGCCTGTAAGGAGGGAAAGATTAGTTCCTTACCTGATTTCGGGATGACTATGACGTCGGCCTTCTTCCACCTGTCTGGAAAGTATCTGAACCTCAAGATCCGATTGATGATGTTAACGACAATACGGTTAGTTAGTGTTGGCATTTGTGCAAAAAATGAGCTCATTGCTGAGTACATTTGCTACGTCTGTTGGAGCACCGCGGTGAAGCTATTAGCCTCCACGGGTACCCATTGAAGTTTGGCAGGACCGGCTTTCAGTCCTGCATTACCCAGAACTACCCTTGCGTAGCTCAAATCTCTGGTGGCGGGTCTTTTGGCCTCCCTCGGTGGCTGCTGGGTCTTTGAAGATACCGCCTTACATGAGTGTCTTTGCAGCTTAAATACTGATTTAACCTGAGAAGACATGTTGTCATTCCATGCAGGACAGCATTTTCGTAAATGGGACAGAAAAATATAGAATGAGTAAACGTGGCTTTCTCACCTGATTTTGATTTTTTTTCTTTTTAACGAAAGCTTTCACAGAGCTCTAATTTGAAGAGCTATCACGCAAAAGTTAACAAATTCATGTTTGCCTTAAAACGAGTTGAGCATTGCATTATGTAGTAATGGGTCATCTCTCTAACATTCTGTTCGAAGTTTTAGCCAGAAATAAACAAGATATTCAAGTTTCAATATTCAACCAAAGAGTAACAAATCCATGAGTTATTTCTTCTCGTTCATTGGGTTTGTCAAGTGTAGCAAAAAGTCACATATCATTGTAGCAGATATACACACGACAATATTAATCATGCTAAGAGGAATAAATCCTGAGTTGCTGCAGGGCCACCAAAAAAAATTGTATCTTTTAGACGTTGCTCTAACTTGTATGTGGCAGTGTAAATAGTGTTTGTGCAATGTTTCTTTATGCAACTACATTACAGCAAACTGTTATGTCCTCAGGACTTTTAAATTAGAATTTCCTTGTAAAAGTATATAATTATTAACCTAAACATAAACATGAACACATAAATATGATTTCAGAACAACAGTATAAACAAACACCGTTGACTAGAATGCGTGATTCTAGTCAATCATGGAAACCTTCTGAATTTTATAACAATATCTTAATTATTTCCGGAGGAATGCTCTATCTATCTCGAAAACTAGGTATTTTTAGCTAGCACTTTATATGACATATTATTTGAACGTACTCTATCGATTCTCTAAGTTTCTCGATTGAAATCTAGCCCACCCTTTATAGTTGTTCTTCTCATTAATATTAATTATGATAGAAAACTGTCTAAATGAAATGACCATTATTTACACATTATGAGTTGTCATCCTGTCACTTAGAAAGTTTTGTTTAATTAGTAGAGAGGACCCTCCATTTTAATAAAACTGTATTATGCTTTCTGGAATCTCTATCCCAGTGGAAAACGTATTATGAACAATAGAAAACAATAAAGCCGAAACATGAATACCAGTGTTTAAATTTTAATTTGTATAAAAGCAGACTCGATTTGTACAAAAATAATTAAAGTAAGTATATCTTTTTCTGTAGTAATAACATAATAAACATCCAGTCCAGTCAACGAGACACGCAATGTAATTTATGTCCAGTTGTTATTTTCACAATTCGTGGTTACTTTAAATTATTAAAAATGTCTAAGTACTTGAATTTTATCTTTATTTTTCATCAGATTCGTGATTAGTATACGAAAAATAATAACAGTTAATCGCGTTTATAAAATCAAGAACTTATGGTATCCAGTTAGAAATATGGAGAGGAGTCCTAGTTTCGTCATAAAATTTACAAGGTTTTTATCTACCGTTATTTTAAAATAATGAAATAAGTACTATAATTATTACCGAAATAA
The DNA here is from genome assembly GCA_029963845.1 of Rhamnusium bicolor. Classification (NCBI taxonomy): domain Eukaryota; kingdom Metazoa; phylum Arthropoda; class Insecta; order Coleoptera; family Cerambycidae; genus Rhamnusium; species Rhamnusium bicolor. The sequence continues at coordinate 61,398 of JANEYF010004427.1, read as the reverse complement.
ATGGTTTTTCTCAGTTAGTAGACTTAAGAATACAAATATTCTTTCTCGTGAAATATAATAAAAATATAAATAGTAGTTAATCTTGAAGTATCAGGCCACGCGATGATATTTTGCAAAAGCGTCTATAAAACATTTACTGGTAAAATGCGGCCAAAATTTCAACCTTTTAAGACTGAAATATATGAAATTATCGGATTTATGTAACTACAAATAAATCTAGAAAGCTTGATTTAACTATTTTATTGACTTTGTTAACAATACACTTTAGCCATTAACTAAGTGTGACACACACTTGTAATTATAAAACATACTGCATTTATAAAAACAACACATAGTTATTCAACAGGTTAATGTCAAATGCTCCGTGTAAACATTCTACAGTAGCACGAATCACCATAAAAAATGCAGGCCATCGGTCGCTGCCTCCTGATGACGCTTGGAGGCATCATCCATGCTGGCCGATCGGATTAATCTATTTATCTATTTATATTCAACTTGTATGCTGTGGCAAATTGACAGTTACTCCTTACATTTAATTCTTCTCCATTAAGCTAATATCCCCAATTACTTATCAACCGGTCAGACACAGATCATCACACAAGAAATTAAATTTTCTTGTTTATTTTCAGTAAATACTTCTCTTCCAGCCTTCTTGTATTCCTAACACTTAATAAGTGATGAATATTTTAATAAATTTGTTTTAGGGTTTAGAAGATAAAAGTCTCATCAGATCTTGTTTTAATTCTTGACACGCGAACAGTAAGGTTCTATAAAATTTCAGAACAATCATATTTATTACTTATGTATTATTATAGAAACAATAGTCCTGAAACTTTCTGCGGTCCTGGAGGCTAAGAATCGAAAATCTATTAAGGAGTATATTCTGAGGTATTCATATTGGAGGACAAGTCCCATCTATTTTAAAGATTTTCTCTACATTTTCAATTCAGTCATTATATTTTTTTATCTATGCCCGTGCGATAAGAACTCCTTATCGCACCGATTTTGAATGCGATAAGAAGTTTATTAAGGCACTATTCGTTCCTATCGCACTAGTTTTCATACCACACTGATCTTCAGAAACGAATGGTAGCAACAAAAAGCGACAAAATTTATTGAAATTAAATATTACAACATGAGATTACAACATGAATATCTTATGTATTATATATCTTAATAATACAGTCTTTAGGAGCATTAAGGTAAATTTCTGCTATAGAAGAATCTTGAGACTTTTTCGTGGCCATGTTAAATATTTGAAAAATTTGCTCCACGCCCATATTTTTGTATTCATCATTTCTTAAAATTTGTGAAGCAATTTTCATTTATTTTCTGCAGTACTCTCTACACACCACTCAGCAACTGTATTGGAATGCCAGCCACCATGGCGTTTTACAGTTAATAAATTTTCTCCCGAGTCCGGCAATAGTGACGAAGACGACCGGACCGTCTGAAACAATGTCCGGTATATTCTTCGGGATGTTGCAGTTTCAAGATTCGTTTTGGCAAGGATCCAAATGAATTGATTCCCACAGGTTGTCTAGAATATTTGCACTGCCTGTACTGAACGAAGAATCGACCACGATCAACAGTACTCGGACGAAGGCTAACATAATGTCGAACCACTTCCACCATATTGATTATATCAATGTTTTCCGCTGTTACGTAAAATTATCTGGATATTTTGTTTTTAATGTTTGGCAACAAAAAACGAAAAAACTCTCTTTCATCCTTGACATTGCTTAGAAGTAAATGTGTAAATTCCTTTCTTCTGTAAGCTCCAGCAAGTCCGGAAATTAACGCAACTTTCTTAAAAAGAAATTGGCAGTGAGTGATAAGTGTATCCCTCTGGTGGTCAGTGCTACTAGCCGCCAGACATCATTGATGTTTTGGTGACTGATAGCGACCTGCAAAGCAGGTACCAAGAGCTGTGACCTCTAACCCTGTTGGTTTAAACTATATACTGAATAAGACTTACAGGAAACAACTACTCAGCGGACAAAGGCCTCGGCCTGCATTGAATTAAACCTGCAAGTCTTGTTTGGTAGCTAAAATCATTTGTCAATTCCTCACTAGACATAAACCGGTTTCGAACTTGTGATGTTCTCGTCAGTATGTCATAAGTAATGGAAAAGACAAATAATAATAGCAAACCAGGCCAGCCTAAAGCAGACTAAGCAAGACAGGCATAGTGAGTGATAAGTGTATCCCTCTGATGGTCAGTGCTACTACTAGTCAGACATCATTGATGTCTTAGTGACTGATAGCGAATTGCAAAGCTGGTACCAAGAGCTGTGACCACTAACCCTGGTGGGCTAAATTATATACTGAATAAGACACAGGAAATAACTACTCAGCGGACAAAAGTCTTGACCTGCATTGAATTAAACTTGCAAGTCTTGTTTGGTAGCTAAAATCCAATTATAATTGGTACACTAGTCCCGGATTTTATTTAAGTTATTTTGCACCTTTTGATAGTCACCAAAAGTTTATATACGCCAATATAGTTTCATATCATCTGCATAGAGTAGTGTACATCCAGTGTATTCACAATATCATTAATAAATGTAATAAATAACAAAAGTCCTAGTATTATTCCTTGAGGTATACCAGAAGTTGCCGATATCTTGAGGGATTTATGAGCACGGTATTCAACTCTCTCCCACTAAGTCATGATTTGAAAAAGTTAATAAGAAATGTCGAAAACCCTACATTATTAAACTTGTTAAGAAGAACGCCGTGATCTAGACTATTCTTAGACACAGACTATATTTAAAATATCTGATGTGGTCAGCACATAAGTTTCTTATATCAGTATATATCATCCTGATTTAAAAATTCATTCTATTTAATTATTCACTTACCTCAATTAAATTTTAATAGCGTCCCTGGAAATGTTTCATTAAAATTTTTAAATAATTAATTATCAGCGTCATTCGCTACTGTCAATAATAATGCATGTAATAAATGTATTTTAATAATTTTTTGTTATTGACATTGACATTTTTGTAACTAAATTAGACCTTTCAAATGTCAAACTGTTAAATTTATCCTAACCCCATTTTATGAGGCCAAATGTGTAAAATATTTCACTTTACATTAGCTTTATTTAAGTACTTGAAAAATATTTTTATTCGCTTGATATAGTAGACATGATTTATAATCTTTCATCAAGAATATATTTTCAGCTAGTCAATTTTCAGCTAGCCGATTTTGCTCATCACTGAATTTTTCATTGTCTTTGGTCTAACAAGTGTACCAAATTTGAAAGCTTAATCTCAAAACCTGTGGCTGCTATCGCGATACTACAGACATGCAGACAGATTTTTTTTCATAAAGTTATGTCTTCATTATAATTCGTCGAGATTCGTCCAGAAATGCAATAAAATTCTTTAAATTTTTTTCCCGAAATTTTATTTACCTTTTTTTCTTTCATTCATTATGTCTCTTCTGGTGGTACCACATTCACCAAATTTAATGTGTCACCTAAAATGTTGTTGACAATCTTAACTGCCAAATTTGGAAAGTCTCCCATTAGTATTTTTTTGAGTTATCGCGGACACACACACACACGCACGCACGCACGCACGCACGCACAAGTAGTATGTGTCTCTATATGTAGCCCCCTACTGCACAAGCTATATTACCTGTTTTGTTAAATGAATTAATTGTATGTGTATATGGACTTATGTATATGACTATAATATGTGTATATGTATATGGACACATGGTGATTCTCTGTATTATTTGTTTATCAATTACTATTTATATATTGGACTTAGTTTTATTTCACTTTTAAAACAACGTGAGATAGAAATAAATTATTATCGTGTCTCTTGTATTGAATCAATGAGGTTTTGGTTGGTTAAATTTTAAATTATTTTTGAACTTCTGAATTTCCATGACTAACTAGAGGAGAAATTTTTTTCGATCACTCTTTACAACATTTAATTAAATACATGACACTAAATTTTAAAAGTTTGGTGTTTAGTCCTATCATTTTCGTTAAACATTCTGTTTTCAAATTTATATTTGGCGGAAAAATTCTGCAATAGCAGCATTTAAATTTTTATATTATGTTGAAAATAAAGCTAGAAAATCAAACGGCATGGTTTGGGTTTCAACCCTGTATATACAATATGCATTTTATTTAATTTCGTTTTATTATAAGTTGTACCTCGTATCTGAATAATAGTCCGGTAAAGGGGAATTTTCAGTCTCCATTCGTACTCCAAGCCTGACTATTTGACCAAAGATTAGTTATAAGATGTACATCAAGTATCAATGATCGAAAATTAAAAATTGACCCATAGGGGTTGTAAAAAAAATAAAAACCACTCCAAAAACGACTTTTTCGAAAATATCTCGGAAAATATAAAAATTACAGGAAAATGTTTTAAATAAAATTGAAAGATATTGAAATTATCTATAAAATCGTCTTGAATCTTGTTTCACGTATTTGCAGTAAGAAACGTGATATTTACAATTAAAAATTGCTATTTTCTATTATTAGCTAAAAAATACGCAAATTAAAAAAAATTCATAATAAATAAACAAATTAATGTTTTTAACTTTTTTTTTAAATCGTATCTACTTGATGTAACTAATTGTTTTAGAGATAGTATTTTTTTATTTTTTAAAAAAGTTATAAACAATTGTATTTTTCAATTTACATTTTTTATGATTGAAATTAAAAAAAATTGTTTTTGGTCTTATTACATTCACTGAAGGTTTATCTATAGAAAGTTCTCTTACCATTACCTTACCATTAATTTCAACCATAAAAAATGTAAATTGAAAAATACAATTGTTTATAACTTTTTAAAAAATTTAAAAAAAAATATCTCCAAAAAAATTAATTACATCAAGTAGATACGATTAAAAAAAAAGTTAAAAATCATTAATTTGTTTACTTATTATGAATTTTTTTTAATTTTCGTATTTTTTAGCTAACGATGTGTCAAATAGCAATTTTTAATTGTAAATATTTGATTTTCTAGATATCTTTCGATTTTATTTAAAACATATTTCTGTAATTTTTACATTTTCCGAGATATTTGCAGAAAAATCGGTTTTGGGGTGATTTTTATTTTTTTACAACCCCTATGGGTCAATTTTTAATTTTCGATCATTGATACTTGATGTACATCTTATAACTAATTTTTGGTCAAAAAGTCAGGTTTGGAGTACGAATGGAGATTTAAAATTCCCCTTTACCGGACTATAATATCAATCTGATTCAGGGTTTGCCTATAATAAAACGGCTATAATTAAGAGAGCATTAATTTGTTCAGTCTCAATAAAAAATGGATTTCGATAGATAAGTAAACAGCCTTACAAACAATGGGTTGATAAGATTAAATGAAGAGTAAGAGAGAATGGCCAAGTTGGATAGTGCCCATCCGCTATCTATTCACCGTCTTCTTTGCTTATCTAGCGAGTGATCTAGCTCGGTCGCAGTCACGTCTCAACGTAAGCATCAAACATCTCTAAATGACCATTAGGTAAAGGAAACCAGTTTTGCCAGCGAACAAGATTGGATGCGATAGCAAATTAGTGCATCATTAATGTTTTGGTGATGTTCGATTACGCTGACTTCGTTTTCAACAAACTTGGCAATAAAAAAGTGCAGTATTAATTACCTTCTGTCTAGTTTTAATGATATACACTGACATTCGCATATTTCAATATGACTAATAAATTGGTTTTGATTTGGTTTTACCAATCGCCTATGATACAAAATTCAAATAAATAGAGTTCTTTGAAAACTGAAAAGGTCTTCGATAATATACTCGAATAGTATTTATTATACTAATAATATTATCTGACAAGGAGAATATTGACGTGTAGTGCGATGTTATCCCCTTCACCAATAGTAGTACTACATGTTTTATTCTCCTATGAACTTCTGGGTACTACCATAGATAGTACGTGAATCTGAATATTTTATTACAAGATAAGATAAAATATTTTTTATTTATCCTTAGATAGATAGCATGTATATAAAAAATAATAATAGATATAAAAATAATAGTTACAAACTAGTACTAGTTTACATAATATAGACATATAATATAGAGAAAAAAAACAAACCTCAAGCAATATCAATTTGGCTGATATGCATTATCTTTTATAAAATATAAAAGTTGACTCTTAAATTGGTTAACGATATTACTAGTCTTAATTACGTGAGGAAGAAGATGGAATTGTACAAATCCTTTGTGGAACAGACTTCTCATTGTACTACTCCTACAAGTTCTTTTAACATAATAGTTATTTGCACTAGCCGTTCGTGTGTTACACATGTGTACGTCTGTAACAGGCAACAATTATCATGTGAGATATTCCGGTAGAATGTTATTAATCATTTTAAAAATAAATGTCATAGTTTGGAAGAAGAGGAACTGTTTAATAAATGTTAAGCCATTTTAATGTATTAAGCTGACTGCTAGTGAAGCGGTTGCATCTTAGTATTATACGCATTGCCTTATTTTGGAGAACCTGAAACCTACCAAAATTTGTACAACTTGTAACTTGTATACAACACAGAACAGCAATAAAGAAAATGAGGTAGTATTAAGATATTATACACAGTTAGCTTAGTAGTAGTTGATATAAATAGAGCCACTGTGCTAAAAAATTCGCCGATTTTCTTTGATATATATTCTATATGTTTGCTAAATATCAGTTCACGATCAATTATTAGGCCTAGATACTTTATTTCCCGAACAATTTCAACTTTTTTACTATATAACTCGATACTAAGATTTAGACTAGCAAACTGTTTATATAGATAATTATTACCCACGAACATAAATATGAATTTTAATTCATTTACTTTTAATCTATTGATCTTAAATTTTTCTATCAATAATTTTAGTTTTAAATTAACAGTACTTACCATTTGTACTCTCATAGTAAATAAGAGTGTCATCAGCAAAAAGGTGGTTATTACGTTTTTGCAACACATTGCCAAGGTCATTAATATAACGAATAAATAATAATGCACCCAGTACACTGCCTTGAGGAACCCCAAAGTTGTTTAACTTAGCTGCTGATAAATTCCCATTCATTTTTGTTACTTGGTGCCTATACTTGTAAGATTTTTTCACAAAAAGGCAACTGGTCTTAACTGTTCGGCCAGATTCCTATTGGGTATTTTTGGTACATGTATCACTACAGATGTTTTAAAATATTCAGGCATAACACCCTTTTCCAGACTCAAACCAATCAAATTTAAAAAAAGGATACCCTATTATGTGAAAAAGATTTTTTTATGATATCACGTCCGATTTTATCAGTGCTATATTTTTTTTTTGTTTAGTCACTATCTTATTTAGATCTTGTAGGGTTATAGCATTAAATGATTTCATGCTAGAATTTACACCCGGTATAGATTCATTAATTATATCAATATTGACATCATCTGTTCCTATGCTTATGATAATACTCTCAATACTACCTACATAATACTGATTCAATACATCCGCCAAGTTGTTATATATTACTCCATTACAATTCAAACTTTGCAGATCGTGTTCCCCGCTTTTTTTCCCAACTAACTGCTTTAAGCTTTTCCACATTAATTTTGGATTTGACTTATTACCATCTATATTTCTATCATAAAATATTGTTTTCGCTTCCTTGATAACTTTTACAGTATTGTTTCTTGTCTGCTTGTACTAATTACAATCCTCATCCTCGCATATAAAAACAAATCTTTTGTAAGCCCTATTTCTATTTGCAATTGCTTGCCGATACTTATCATCTAACCATCTATTTTCAGCTACCTTTACTTTTATAATTTTTTTTTTGGTGCTACTATATTTAGTATATCTAATATGTTATGACTAACAATATTTACATCTATGCAAGAATACTCCCATTCTTTTTCAATTAACAAATTTGTCATTTCATCAAAATTGATCCGAGATCTAATTTCCTTTGTTTGATATTTTGATAAATCCCTACCGTTTTCTACTTTTACTTGAATTATTGAATGGTCTGTTATGATATAATTTTGCTCTACATACGCATTTATTGTATAATCATTACTGACAAGATCAATTATGCTACTAGAATTACTTCTTACTCTAGTAAAATTTTATATAAATTATTTCATGCCATACTTCTCAATACTTTTTTAAACCTTCTTTTTACATAATCATTTTTGGAAAAATCAATATTAAAACCACCTGTGAGGATTAATAATACTATGTGTATTATTTTTGTCAACATAATATCTAGCCATTGCAAAAACCTATTAATAAAAAGTGTTATATTACCACTAGGCGATCTATAAACAGCAGTCACACTATATAGGGCATTTTTAACTTTTATATCAACAGATAATAACCAAAATTTTACATCTAGAATCAATGTTTTTACATTTTCAAATTGTATGCCCTTTTTAATGAATATTGATACCCCCGAGTCACAACGAACGGTGTTATACCCTTTTAATTCAAATTCACTGTCAATAAAATTTTCAGTAATACATGTTTCAGTGAGACACAGAATCAAGAGTTTATATTTAAATACATACTCTGATTAGTGGTGAGAGGTATGTAATACTTCTCATATAGTCCAAATGCTACTGTCCGACCGACATCATAGATGTCTCTGTGGCGGATAGCGACTTGCGAAGCAAGTACCGAGAGCGGCGACATCTAGCCCAGGTGGACTAAACTACTGTTATTAAATATGATTTGAGCGAAACAACTACTCAGCGGGCAAATACCCCGACCTGCATTAATGCATTAGTAATTTCAGACAGAAAAAATGTTCTGTCTTGGTGTGTGTCTGTGGTTCGAGATAGCAGCTACAGTTTCTGAGATAAAGTTTCAAATTTGGGACACACATTCTAGATATCAAGAAATAGACTGAGTTCATTGATGTGCAAAATCGGTCCGAAAGTCTAAAACAAATATTAGTGACATTCCACCAATGTGACTTTTTGAAACGTCAAAATGTGACTTTTTTTGAAACGTCAAAATATGACTCTTTTGAAACGTAAAAAAATGTGACTTTTTTGAAACGTCAAAAATTACTTTTATTATAAACTCTACCACACGTCGAGTTTTACTACGGTGAGGAAGTTCAGACCCCCAAGTAATTGGCAGCGGTTTTTTTTTGGTGTATTACAATTAAAAAAAAACCTGCTTCCTGATGAAATATCTCTTGCTCACAGCCACCTATATATTAGTGTTTTCTGATCTCAGTGTGTCAATCTGGACATTTAATTTAGTTGTAAATAATGGAATGAGATTCAAGCAACTCTTGAGAACTATCTCATTTTGAAATATGACATCCTAAATTATGTGCAAAGTGCATCGGTAGATTTAATTAGAAATTTTAACACTCTATGCTGCCCATAGATCAGTGGTGCAGGTTGTTTATTATTTCAGTAGTGCGGTCAGCACTAATAATGCGAGGGACATGGATAACCTGTGTTTATGTACGGACTATAGGAGGGTGGAGAAGCGATGGGCCTTCAACAACCCTATGTGCGGTATGCACTGCTAGCGGGATTCGAACGCATTCCTGTTATTTCTACCGGTAATAATTCCCGTAGCCGAGCAATTTATTGCCACCACGGGTTGTAATGATTTCCAAATATTCCAAAATTAACGGACTGAACAACATCCCTTTATTTGTTTTGAGTCTCTGCTTTACATGTTACTATATTTACGGAGAGCAATTTGAATCGATAATAATTTTTTGTTCTTTTTTGGAGATTATTAATTACACCTTTGGGAATGTGGGTATTGGAATGTAAATTTATCTAATGGCATTTAATTAATCCATAATAATGAGTATTTGAAAAATTATTTTTGAATACATTTCAGGTAGCTGAGATAAAAGATATGTAATAAAATTCAACTAATATACGTTCCTATAGAGTTTAACTATGATATAGTTAACACTCCTTTACCTCTACTGATCTAGCAGAAAATGCAAATAGAATACATTTAGTCTAACAATGTGTTATTAATGTTATTAGCTATATATTTTCATCGATTTCTATAAAATATTAGTTTCAAAGTGTCGCAATACAACAAACTTGAAAGTAAACTTACATTTACATAAAACAATAACAAATAACCGATAATATCAAAAGTTGCTCAGAAAACCTGGAGAGTTTCTAAATTTTAATGGAGGCAAACTTAGAGTACCTTACTTCACCGGATTGATAGGTTCTACCAATTCCTTCGACTACTCGTAATAGAAGAAATTAAACAACAGAATATTATTCTCGATTTTGGTCTCTTGACCAACATGAACCATTCAGAGGTGAAATTAGAAATACTCCTAGATTTAGGCGTTATTAGCATGGGCGCTATTAGAAAAATTTTAAGGGGGTAGAAATTTTTTTTAGAATGAGCCGTTGTATTAAATTTAAAGGAATACATCGCACGTATTAATTTTAAACAATATTACATATTATCGTATAAATAACCAAAAAGAAATAATACACAAAAACAGCCTAAACCTATTTATATTTGCAAAATAAAAAAAGAAATATTGCCAGGATCAAAAATCTAATTTTAGTTTAATAACATATAAAATAAATGAAATATGAAACTATTCATTTCGAGTGCGGACAGGAATGTAAAACTGTGGGTTCTGTATAGCTGAGATGTGAGCACGTTAATGACATATGCCTCATGACAAAGTAGTACATATAATATACAGGTTGTTCCTATATTTAATACCCCTAAATTACATAGTGATATTCTACATACAAATATGTTGTAAATGTTGATAACAAATGTTTTCTACGACTTCTAGTTGTTAAACTTTAAATGAGGTTCTAAAATGGCGGTAACAATATTCTTGTGACTTTAAAAACTTAATTTAATTGGTGTGCCAAGAAATCTGAGAAAATGGAAGGAGTATTTCGTGGGGATTTGGTAACTTTCCCCCTCAGATTGTAACAAAAAATTTTGATGTCGTTTATGAACTTATCATTTTTTTTTACTGTGTGTGTCTTGCTTTTTGTTGCAAAACCAATCATTTTTGAGAATCAAAAATTAAAATTGTCAATCCTAATATGAATTATTGTTATTGTTATTTTAAAAAAATTATTATTTTCAATTAGTAGTCTAGGTCATATGTTTAGAAGTTTGACACAATAAGATTTTTTTTCATGCACTAGGTAATGAAAATCTGGCATTGATTTTGACTCCTAATAGCTGCAAGCGTTATCTTTAGCAAATGCAATTCATGATTGAACTGATGAGCCCACCGATGAATACAGTATTTCAAGGGGCTGTTAATTAGTTAATTTTGCATCGTAGAACTTTATATCGAACAAATGTTTAATTCACAAGCATTTCGACGCTTGGAGCATTTAGTTTAATGAAATGTTACGATGTGAACGCTAGTGCGGTTCTAAATGCCATAAACTCACTACATAAAACAACTATAACAATTTCACATGACGATATTATTAGTTAAAATTTCCACGAAATGAAAGTCTGGCATATTGGCAAAGCATTAATTTGAGAACTATGGCAGTTTGACTTTCTAAAAAGACAGAGCGTACAGTGCGCTCCAATCAGAGTTGTCAATACTTAAAGTAAAATAGTTGAAACTATACTTCAAGTATTTATTAGTACTTGAAGTACTTTACTTTAAGTTCTTATATGAGTAGATATTTGTACTTGTATTGCAATTATTCACATAAAAAAAACTGAATTTTTACTTGATTTTGTCAAATGAGTTACTTTAAGTATTCTTAATAATACTTAAAGTGTTACATCAGAATTCAAGTAATAAATTGTACTTGAAGTATTCTTGAGCTACTTCGTGTTGTTTCAACTGTTTACGCTAGCACGTTTCATACACTTTTTTGTTTCGCGGTAGCAACTACGTGTGGTGGTCGCTTTGAGAAAAAGATTTATAAGTTTTTTTAAATTCAAGATGACTCTGTTATGTTATATTGGTGTGTTTATGTATACTTTAAGCTTACAGCTCTTTTGTTTTCTCACATTCTTTGCCATTTCGATAATCAACATTCTCGTAATCATAATATTCATAATACATGGTTAGGCCAGTGGTTATGGTTGTTGTGCATTAAAGTGCGAAGAATATTAAGCCAGTTTCAAAGTAACTATAATTATTACATATTATTTTTTACTTACTTTTGTAAATTAATAGTAGAAAATAAGAATTAAAGAAATGAAATTAAGCAGAACATAATATTATCATCATTACGTTATTATTATTACGATAAGGTTACATCTTGAAGATTCAGAATATGATTTTCTGGTGTAGTTTGCTAATTTAAAACTGATTTTAGAATTACCGGGTCCATTGCAGAGAGACAAAACAAAGTAACATTTTTAAAACGCAATACCTGCATATAATACATTTATTTTTATATTCACTAATTTTCACCGTGTGATTTACACGCATAAGTTTAGTACCTATATAACTAAATATGTCAAATTATATTTTTCACACAACTCTAATCTGAATCTGAAACCATTAAACCATTTATCTATTCCAAAAATTTAAATTGTATTTAAATCGAAAGTTACTGATTTTTACTTAGTTTTTTATGAATTTTTTTGTAATACTTTAAGTAATTTTATGTATTTTAAGTATTCTATATACTTAAATTACGAAGCATACTTCAAGTACAGTTGTTTTACTTCAAGTAAATTACTTGGCGATAAATCAAGTAAGACTTGATAATTGAAGTATGTCTTAAGAAAAACTGTACTTGATACTTCAAGTAATTCTTTGATATTTAAATACTTGATACTTATACTTCAAGTACTTTCTAAGAGTACTTGTGACAGGTCTGGTTCCAGTTAAATTTTGACACTACCATAAGTCTTAATATTGAATCTACTGTTATATGCAAAAAATGATAATTTGCTTTTACTAAATATACTCGTAAAAATACAATGCTGGATATGCCCCACCATAATAACATTGTTTGAACAAATTACTTAGCGATTAAAACTCTTACTAAAACTAAATCCAAATCTCTTTACAAAATGCAACTCAAGAAGCAAGTAAAAAATATGTTTAATATGTTTAATATGTTTATGATAAATGTTTAATGAATATTTAAATGATAGTCTAATATATAGGTTGTGTACTGAATCATTAGACATAGCAACGGTACAACAGTGTTGCCAATGATCCCGCCAAATTTCCCGCAATAAGAGGCAAATTTCCCTCTAATTTTTTATTAATAATAGGCAATAATAAAAACAGCTTCTTTAGACATTTTTATTTTCAACACATATATAAGTGATATAACCTATAAATTTTGTCCTATACTGATCAGCACAAAATTTTGTAACAGAGAAGTATTGCCTATATCGGCAAATCTGTTAGTCTCAAGGTCGACCGCTGTGATGTCACCACTGGTGCTCCTGAGATAGGGAGTCCATTTAAAATGCATTATAATATATGACTCTTAATCATCTGGAGATGATTAAAACAAACCTGTATATATAATGATTTGTTCCATTTTCAGTTTTCCACATTAAGATCTATTTGGACAGTGCTATCTGTTTCAAGTTTCAAGTTTATCCGAAAATGACACTGAGCTTTATTATTCTAAATAAAACACCCCAGACATTTTCACCGATTTGGATAAGAGGCCATCAAAACTTTCACAATGAATTTTCATATGATATAATTATTATGTAGCAATCTGGAGATAATAAATACATCAATTATGAAATGAGCTCAGAAATAACTGTATTTTCACAAAAATTAATAAAACAAAAATATAAACTAAATTAAGTGGTCGAATTGTCGAACATTCACGTCGTGACAATGTTCAAGTCAAATTATTTCATATTGAAGATTTTTCACGATAGCTGGGATAATCAATAGTATTTCCGCAGTAATCAAGAGTATTTTGCGATTCTTCAAATCTCTCAAAATATGAGTGCCTACTTCTGTAAACTTTACTTTCCAAAGAACCTCACAAGTAGTGTTATATATCATATCCCGTGACCTTGCAGGCTTTCTACTTCCAATCCATGCATTTGGGAAACTGTGACCATGCATAGTGAGGCGGAGCCCCATCTTGCTGGAACCAAATCATGTCATTGGGAAAATCAGAATTTTCTTGGTTTGGGAATAAAATCGCTAAAGTAGGAATCAAATCAAATTGAAGAAATTCCAGGTAAAGTCTCCCAGTAAGATATCCTTAAAAAAAATAAGGTCCCAAAATTAGATTACCTACAATTCCTGCCCCTACATTGAATTTTCAAGGGTATGAGCTACCAAAATTCAATGTGGGTTCTCTTGGTCCCAGTATTACCAATTTTGTCTATGGGAAAATGCTGCTTCATCGGAAAATATTAATTGTTTCATAAAATTGTTATCTTTAATCATCTTCCGATAAGTTATGCTCCAAATGCATGGATGAAGCCTTGTTGGACGGGAAACTTTAGGTACTAAATCTTGCCCCAAGTTATAATTTCGATTTTCTCATACTTCCAGCAAAATGTGGATTTTGATATCTTTAGTTATAGAAGGTGACCTTTCAGTTGATCTGTCACGTGACCAAGTTCAGTTCCCTAAATTTCTTCTAAATTCTACTCTGTTGATTGAGAAATGGGTGATCGATAGGGATGGTTTTCATTGAATAACATTATATGAGTTTGTTGTAGTAAAGTGTTTTGATGACCTCTATCCTATTCCGAGTACAGGATGTTCCATTTAGAATAACAAAGTTGAATTGAGTTAAAATTTTAAGAGATAGGGGAATAAAGGGTACTGGAACCGCCTGAGGAAGTAGATTACGGCTTACTTGGACGATCAACTGAACTGAAAAAATTCCTAGAAGATCATTTGATCATACAGTGGATGTGGATGTGGATGTGGATGTGGATGTGGATGTGGATATTTTAATTTGCAAATGGACTGATAATAATGTCGTGACTATAGCATCAAATAAATAGTGACTCTGTGTTTCCCTTGTCTAACGTATCTAAATAATTGTTCACAGAAAAAGAATAAAATGATTTTTATATAACAGTCTAATTTAATAAAAAAAATACAATCAGAATATAAGTGGTCTAGATAGAACCGATGAAAATATTAACCGAATTTCTATTATGTACTTCACTATTATTTCTCAATATTTAGATATGACAAAATACGTGGCAGCTCCATTGGCATATGGAGAAAAATGGAGCAATTGGTTCTCCGTCGATACGGAATCTTCTTGAGACTCATAAAAACTACTAAACGAGGCCCCTCTGGACTCATGAACAATCAGATTATGATAGACTTGATCATTAATAACATATCACTGAAATTAATTAAGGTGTAAACAGTGTCACAAAATAATCTCTTAACCATTATTGACAATAATAGGTGGACTTCCTGTCTTGCCATAGTATTTAAGTTGAAAGTATAAATACGTGTATTTTTTCGTGAATATTTACCATATTTTTTCCTTTTCATCTACTACTATTACCATACATTGGTTTCGTGCGAATGGCCCCGCTGTCACAGCCATACAACTTGAATATAAATAGACAGAAAAGGGTATATTTTAGGTGCAAAGAAGCTATATATGTAAACATCCCAAAGGATGCTTCTTTGCTCTTTTACTTTTTTTGTAAAAAAATATTTTGGGATAAGTACTTTAATCCTAAATAGCAACTTGTGAGTAGAGGTGAGTTGTAGTTAATCGTGTCATTTTGGTCTTGTAGATTTCACGTTTCAGAGATAATTGACCCTGTTAGATTCTATTTTGTTTACTCGTGTTATATTTTTACAATTTACTTACCAAAGTGTATATAATCTTTGCCAAAGCATTTTGGTTAATTTAGTTAACCGCTTCTGTGTATAAGGGCTACTAATGAAATAGTTACGAGAAACAATAGTAATATAATAAAATCAATCAACTAAGTTTAATTAAAGCAACAACCCTTCCTAGTTGCCTAGTTATATTCGGTCATGAGCCCTAACAATTTTTCCTGTGTCTTCGGCAACAGGGCCGGGAGTAATTAGTCGCGTAATTGGGATCGACGATATAAGTTGTGTCCCCATTTAGAGTGCAGTCACGTAGTAAATTTAATTCAGAAGCGAGAAGCGTTCCTCGCCGCCGCCTGGACCGACGAGGAGGTGGCGCACAACAAGAGTTGGTGCGCGACGTGGCGGTGGCCATAATTAAACGCTACCCAAATTACTCTTCGGCCGACTCCCAGTGCCTAATCTACGGTGAAATTAAAAATCCACGTTTGTAGAATTGTAGCAACTGCCTCTGCCATTACCTGGATTCACTTGAATTTTTCCTCGAGCCAAATTTAATAACATATTTCACCCAATAAATCATGTGTAATTTGATAAAGTGAAAAACAGCGTGGCTGTAACTTATAACTATACTTTCTTGACAAAACGTGTACAGAGTTGATTCGTAGGTTTAAATGGAAATGTTATGTATTTGTTGTTACTTCTTCAAATAATGATATATATATTTTTTAATATAATGTAGATAACTTTCTTGAATATAACCGATCCTTTAAAATAATTACACTGCTCATTCTACATTGTATTGTATTGAAGTATTACAAAATTGACTAATTTCATATGGCCAATTTTATTTATCTATAACCTCCTTGATAAATATTTTATCTAACACCGTTATAAAATGTTGTTTTAAATGAATTTTTGACGTTACGAAACGTCACATTTTTCATAACTGTCAGTCCCATTATATAACTGAGTGATGTAATGAATTTTTACATAACTGATTATTAAACCTATCATTTAAAGAAGGAACTTTAAGACTATGAAATAAAAAAACACTTTATTAATAAACTAGAACTCAAAACATAGTTATTCTTTTCATTTGTTTGCATACACATTAACAACAAAATTACTACAAACACAGTCACTAAAATTTATTCCTGAACCTGATGGAATATTTATTTCTTTTTTCTTAGCAGCTATTTCAGAATATATCTCCTCATTATACACCGAACCTGATTGATTTACTTCTCTTGAAACAGCTACCTCAAAATGTTCTCCTAGTATATTATTTGCAATTCTTTTCTTGTTGGCCAAAGAATTTTCGACGTAGCCTTCTGCTACGGTATTGGATTTCCAGCCCCCATACTGCTTAATTTTTTTATATGTTAGCTCCTGAATCTGCGAGCAAGGATGCGGATGACCGCCGGAAGCAATGTCCAGTATAACCTTCGGCATTTGGTAAACCAAGATGTTTTGCAATTAATTTTGGTAAACATCCAAATGTATTTATACCTATAGGTTGTACTCCACATTTATTATTGTATTTAACAAAAAAACGGTCATGCTTTGTATTTTGTAGACGCAGATTGACATATTTTCGAACAATTTCTATTAAATTTTCTCTGTATCCAGAAATATTGATATTTGTGACCACAAATTCCCGTGTCACATTTGTTTTTGTGTTTGGAATAGTAATTTAAAAAAAAATTCTTTATCCACAACATCTCTGATACGCATCTCACACAATTCCGCTTTTCTACAAGCACCGGTAACTCCTATAATCATTACTACCCTAAAATAATCAAGAAATTAAAAACTATAAAGTTTCAAATAGTGACAGTAAATCAAACCTTTGCAAATAAAAGCTTCCCGTCATCAGAATTTCTAATAAAATTTTCAAAGTTCCCTCTTGCAAAAATGAAAGATTTTTTAGCGTGGTAACCTGTAGATTTTCTCTTCAAAAATGCTGTTAATATGGTATATTTTTTGATGTCAATGTTTCTTTTGACATTTAATTCTGCCTTTAACATTGAGTAGGTAGTCCATATTGTAGATGCTTTATAGTTTTTCATCGTTTCGAAGTACGCTAAGAGAACTTTTTCACAAACATCTTTTACTCCTTTTTGTTGACACCAATTTTCAAATTTCTTATATGCTTCTTCGTACCTGCCTTTTGATTTGCCAGGTATTATTGAATTTACTGCTAAATTAGCCGATTCTTCTATATCAGATGGAATATCCATACCTGAATCAACCATTTTCGATTAAATTTGCTTCAAAAAATTCAGCAGATTGACAACTGAGGTTTATTTATACAAATATCAATCTATAGTAACGCTCAGGTAAAGCGATAAACAAAATTTATTTGTACGACTGCAAGCGTAGCTATGTTTGGAACCGCGAAATAGTATTCAAAATAAATTGCCATTTTTTTCCTATTTTAAAGGGGGATTAGATAAAATTTTGTACTTAACACGTTATGAAAAGTAATTTTACTTGACTCATGTAATTTGCAAAACTCGTTCTCTTCGCTCGCTCGTTTTGGCAAATATTACATTCGTCAAATAAAATTAGTCTTTTCATAACTGGTTACGTAAATAACTAATGTCAGTCACTGAAGGTTGTTTTAGTTATGTAATGGACTCTATTACACCACCAGTGGTATAACGAACTCATTACATGACTCATTTTTATTTTTTATTGCAAATATTAATGACATATCATTTGTATTTTGAAAGATTTATACCAGCTGATGTGGTTAGTTGTGCCGTATTGTTACTGCTTATTTCCAATGATGAATCGTTCGTGTAACAACCACTTGTGAGGTTTCGTCTATTCAAATAATCTTTATTGCTACTTTCTTTTTATTTTCCTTCGATGTATCCCTCGGCAACCGTATTTGATTTCCAACCTACATGGCGCTTCATAGTTAAAACGTCTGTTTTCGAGGCTGTAAGCATAGACGTTGAAGAACACCTGAAGCAGTGACCAGTGTACTCTTTGGGATGTGATAAATTCAAAAATATAGCAATGGTTTTTGACATACTGTGCAACGTATTGATGCCAATAGGTAGCTATATACACGACCCTTTCCTATATCCAACGGAAAATATTCCATGATCGGCATGCTTAGGACGTTATGCCAAATACTTTTGAACTATTTCCACTATATTAATTCCTTGGATGCCACCAAATATTACAAAATTTCTTGGAAAATTTTAGTTTTGGTGTTTGGGATTTCTATACGAAGAACTGACCCTTCCATTCTTAACATTTTCTAAAAGCAGTTTAGTGAGATTTTCTTTTCTGCGTGGTAAAGTAATTCCAATTGTCAATACAACGTGGAAAGAATATTACGGTTAAAATTATATGAAGACCTAAAAATTTAGTTTTTATATCATGTCATGTCACGTTCATATAGTTTGTCAATTTTTATTGTGTAGATTTTTGCAAAAGTAAAGAAATAGGGGATTCAGATTACACCAAGATTATAGACTTTTTTTCTTCACAATAAACAAATTTATGGATGTATAGAGAAATATTTTATGCATACCTTAGTAAGAAAGAAATTGTTCATCGTCAGGTTCTTTCAGGAACCTCACAATCTAATATTTTCGACTTCCTATGTCTATGCTCCTCTGACTGCCTTTATAAAAATGCAATGAATTGACTGCATTGGCTTATCTCCACATTTTTTTTCATAGACATAGTTGCCTTCACTATTGAATAGAAGGCCCAAAGTAGTTTTTCGGCAAATTATTGAAGTGTGCTAGCAAAATGTTCTCAATCGTTTGAGTTTTCGCATTTTCCGCATCACACCATTTAACGAACAGCTCATAACCTTTTTTCATACTTCAGTCTTGATATTACTAGCAATTAAGTAATATTAGTTAACATAACAACTACTCAGCCGAAATTCCGATTTTAGTTCCCGTGGCTTTGACGTTAGTTGTATGATGTACACCACACCTACGTAGTGCTTCTGTTGGCTTCAAATTGGTTATTTATTATCTACATTCTTTTTGCCTTTAATATTGTTCCAGTGGCACCAGCTCAATGCGATTCGCGCAGTTAAATCTGATTGACTGAAGTTAAATATTATTCATTTAAATCTTCTTGTAAGTAACCCACACAAATAGTTCTGAGGATGAAAATAATAATAATGGTAATAATAATAAATTGCCTTTATTAGGAGAAAATTGTGTTATACAATTTTTTCACCAGAAATTTGGCGTAGTCTAGCTGAAGTTACTCAACTTAACCTATTTTAACAACTTAAAAAGTAAGTATACAAACCCAAAAAAAAAAACCCAAAGTGTAATAAACTAAATAAACTATTCTTAAATTGGTATTAAATTTAATAAATACCTAACTGATGATAATATGTGTTATAATGGAAATTAGATAAAACTGTGTATAAGAAAAATAGAATTTTAAACACCACATTACAAGTAATACAACTCACTGTATCCCTGAAGGTATTTCAAGGCACCTTGTGTAGGAGAGGGCTACACATTTAGAGACAATGGATACACACCCAATATTCGAGTATGTTAGGATTAATTTCTAGGTTACAAAAATCCTAGCTCCTTGACCGGGTGTCGAACCCGGGACTCCAGCGTAAGAGACAAGTGTTCTTACCACTCGACTACAAAGCCACAGGATTAGTTTCATTGTAATTTACGTAGTGTTGTTTAACTCTGGCATGAAATTTATTTACTGATAATACTTTCATACTTTGATAAAGACTATTTTACAATTTAATAGTGTTATAAGAAAATGAACTCTGAAACATAGCTGTACGATGTTTAGGCATTGACAACTTATCGAAAACTCTTAAATTTGCATTATCCACTTATATCACAGTATTATTGTCTATTTAAGAAAGCAGTTTCTTATTATTTATTAGCCAAATCCCTAATAATCTGCCAAACAATTGCAGTACATTTGCCCAGTTATTTCAAATAGCGGAGAAAATTAATATTTTCTGTCATTGTGATCCATCTTGATCCATTATGATCTTGATCATAATAAACGGATAATCCAAATAGTCGAAACAAATTGTGGAGCGTCATAGTTTTCTACAGCTACAATTTGATGTGCAGCCCTTCGCGCGTTTATCGGAAATCTTTTTGAGATGTTTTCCCAGAGCGGGATGAATTCTATGCTAGGAATTAGATGAATGTTCTTGTACGACTGTTGAAATTTACGATAGATTCGAAAAGGGTGTTGACTTGCAGCTGTATCAATTAAGGGATATAGAAATAATATAACATTTTGCAAAAGAAGGAATAGAAATTCATACAGAAATTCGAATGCAAATAAAATGTATTGCAAAGTTCAATAATTTAAAATGTAAAACAGACGTGATTCTGACAAATTAATCAATATTAAAAATTTTCTTTTTCTAAAATAGAAACAGAAAGAAGGATTATATCGTTAAGCTCATTTTCCTACTTTCATAAAAACAAATAAACAATCCCGACGTGAATGAACTTTATTGTTGTCTATACAAAGTGTTATTATATCGAAACCTCATTTTCTTAGGAAGTGATTGCTGGTCAAAAAGTTGCATTTGTGTTTTAACATAGTAGAAATTGATCAAAGAAATAAAAAGCAAAGAAAGTTTCCCTCAGAACAGTTTTCTCAGCATAGGTGGATAGATGTTATTTATGCCAAAGGAACGGTATATGTCTCCCCCACCACTCTCCATTTTTGTGATAAAAAATGAAAATTTCTTAAAAAACCATTAATAACTCGTTTTATATCATTATGAAAATATCTGATGTGGCCAGCACATAACTTTCTTATACCAGTATATAACATCCTGATCTAAAAAATTCATTCTATTTAATTCTTACCTCAGTTATATTTTAATATTGTACCTTGTAATGTTTCATTAATATTTTTAAAAATTAATTATCAGTGTCGTTCGATACTGTCAATAATAATTCATGTCATATATTTTAATAATATTTTCTTATTGACATTGACATTTTTGTAACTAAATTAGACATTTTAAATGTCAAACTGCTAAATTTATCCTCGCCCCATTTTATAATAATAATAATAATAATAATAATAATAGATTTATTGCCCAACAGACTAATCCAATTACAGGACAATATACATCACACATGATAATACTAATACTAAAAACTATACTAGGAATGAGTACTGTCTATGCAGTAACTAATACATACTAAAAAAATAAAAATAACATCAGTATAGCGTAAATTGCAAATTATTATTAAAGACCTAACTTATTAGACTTAAACGATTATTAAAAACTTAAGATTATTATTAGAGATTAAAACTATTATTAAAGACATAACAATAGTTTCAAAATAATACTGAGGATTTCAATAAACTGTTGTAACGGTCTTGATGTACTGACTTAAACGTGTGCTAAATATATCACATTGACTGCTTAGCTTGTTATGTAGTTCCATCATGGAGTAAATGGGAGACTTTTTAAGAATATTAGTACGGCTAGTGGGACAATAAAATAGAACATCTTGACGTGCTCCTGATCTCGGGATTCTGAAATTAATTTTCGATAATAGCGTTGGACAATCAATTAAATGGTTAAGTAGTTTATATAAAAATACTAAAGTAATTAGGATTCTTCTATTCTCTAATGATTTCATGTATAGTCTTGAAAGTAACAGAGTGTTTGGATATCCCTGCTCTGGATAGTTCGTATCAATTCTGAAAACTAAATACTTCATAAATTTTCGTTGAACTTTCTCTACTGCTTGCGAGTGAACGTTATAAATTGGATTCCAAAGTATCGTACCATATTCAAGTTTTGATCGTACCATTGAGAAATACAACGTTTTAAGTACATCTACATTAGAGAATTGCTTACAATTTCTTATTATAAAGCCTAGTAATTTTAATGCCGAATTTGTGGACGAGTCAATATGTTCTATGAAGTCCAGTTTAGAGTTGAATAATACTCCCAGGTCCTTAGTTGACTGAACTCTTGACAATTCTGTGTCATTGAAGGTATACAAGAACTCTATAAAACTTATCTTACGCGTGTACGTTACTACCTTGCATTTTGATACGTTCATATCTAATTTGTTAGAAGTACACCATAATTCGAGTTTGCGTATTTGCTGTTGTAAAGTTAGGCAGTTCTCGATGCTGCTGATTTCACTAAATATTTTTAAATCGTCTGCAAATAAAAGTTTTTCGCAATCTAACATATCACATAAATCATTTATAAATATAATAAACAAAAGTGGCCCCAAGTTTGAACCTTGGGGCACCCCTGATGTTGCAAGGTAAGTATTTGACTTAAAACCATTATATTGAACATATTGGAACCTGTTTTCCAAATATGATATAAAGAAATTTAATATTAAATTACTCAAACCAATATAATTTAATTTTTCAATTAATAACTTGTGGTCTATACGGTCAAAGGCTTTTGAAAAGTCAGTGTACACTACGTCTACCTGACCTCTGTTATCCAGTGATTCAGAGACAAACTGAGTTAAGCAAGCTAGGTTTGTTACTGTAGAACGTTTCTCCATAAAGCCATGTTGGTGAGTGGAAATTGAATTCTTTACTCCAGAATAAATTATGGCATATACTGAGGCCTCAAAGACCTTGGCAAAATTGGGTAGGATTGAGATCCCTCTATAGTTTTTTACATCTGCTACATTTCCGCTCTTGTAAATGGGACATACTTTTTGCCAGCTTCTAACATTCGGGAAAGGTAGATGTTCGCAATGCAATATTAAATAGAGTTCGGAGTGGGGTGATAAACACATTAGCGCAGTCTTTAATTAAAAAACTGGGAATTTGATCATGTCCCGCTGTCAATTTGTTTTTTAGCTTTTTGATACCTTGCCTGATGTCCGTTTCCGATAACTGGTCAATATTTATGGATGGTTGGTTACTTATAATATCAGAGGATAGCATGGTGTCAGTCGGTGGTAGATAAACGCTACTAAAGAATTGACCAAAATTATCTACAATGTCTTGCGGGTTGTCAATTTCCTTTTCATTGTAATACATTCTACCGGGTATTCTAGTAGTGCCTTTTTTATTGTTTATGTAGGACCAGAATTGTTTAGGGTCAACAGTTAGTGTGTTTTCGATATTTTCTATGTAATTTTTGTACGCATCATTGGTTTGTAATTTAATTAGTGATCTTAGGCGCTTATACTCTTCTAATGTATTTGCATCGTTGTATTTTTTGTATTTTTTGCGGTGCTTATCTCTCCGCTTCACGTTCTTTATTATTTCAGGTGTGTACCATACAGGAAATTTTCTTTTTTTATCTTTAAATTTCGGAACATGTACGTCAAAAATTGAGGCCAAATGTGTAAAAAAATTCAATTTATACAAGCTTTATTTAAGTACTTGAAAAATATATTTTATTGATTTGATCTAGTAGACATGATTTATAATATTCTATCAAGAAATAGTTTTTTTTGCATAAACAAATACAAAAAAGTTTGGGTCCCATGGACCTCCTCTCAGCTGGCCAATTTTGCTCATCATCGAATTTATCATTGCCTTTGGCCTTTACAGCGGTGTATCAAATTTGAAAGCTTTATCTCAAAAATTGTGGCTACTATCGCGATACTATAGAAATGCAGACTGATTTTTTCCACAAAGTTATGTTTTTTTATTACAATTCGTCAAGATTCGTCCAGAAATGCAATAAAAATATTTTAATTTTTTTTCCGAAATTGTACCTTTTTTTCTTCTTTCATTCATTATGTCTCTTCTAGTAGTACCACATTCACCAAATATAATGTGTCACCTAAAATGTTGTTGAAAATCTTAATTGCCAAATTTGGGAAGTCTCCAATTAGTACTTTTTGAGTTGTCGTGGCCACACACACACACACACACACACACACCACACACACACACACACACACACACACCTACGCACAAGCATACGCACACGCACACACATACCGACAGACATCATTCGGATAGTCAGAATGGATTCAGGAGGGTTCAAAACGTATATATCAATAAAAATCTCGAAGTTGAAAAAAATCACGATTACTACTTCCTTATATTAGGTATAAGGAAGTAAAAACATCAGGTCAAAAGTTTTTCTAAATTGAACTTCTTATAGGAGTAGGTCTCTTAGTTTTTAATATTATTTTTTAGTTCATTTAAAAATTTAATAAATAAAAACATATATTTCCCAAAAAATTTTATTTAGTCTGTTTCGTTACGTCAGCAAAATTTAACATTACTATTCATCCTACTAGGAAGTGCAAGTTTACACTTTTAGGTTCGGTTTTACAATCGTGAGTTAACTAGAAGTTGGGGGTTAACTAGCACTATATTTTCATAAAAATCGATGAGATTCAAATAGAAATCACTTCAACTAAAAGTAAACTTTTGCATAAAATATTTGTTATAATCGCTTCCAATACAAATGTAAAATTGAAAAAATTCGAATTCTAAAAGTGCGAGTTTAGCTAACCCACGATTGAACAACGGGGCCTGAACGTGTTTGTCATCAAGTTCAAAGTTGACATAACATAATTTGCACACACTTAACACGGTTAAAAATGAGATCAAACATAAACGTATGAAACCTGTAACTGATATATTTTTTTTTATGATGTTTGCTTTGAATTGCTTTTACAATTACTGGAAGAGGATCCCATCAAATTCGACTTGCACGCAATGAAGCACTTTATTACTACTCCATCGTAACGTAATTCAGAAAATCGTTTCAGGGATTCACAAACGGCAAAGCTATCGGCCGGCGGCGTGACATTTTACATAAGGTACCTATATAACAAACAAGCATCGACGGCCACCATACAACTAACACCTGTGGTGTGGACTCGTGCCGTATCCCCTCCGCTGACCGGCTACTTGCGATAGAGAACTAAATCCCAACGTTCCACCTTTAGTAATTAATCCATCATTCTCTCGGGTCAGTTGCGCTTTTTATTATTGAACTGGGTCCTCAAGAGTGCTGAAATATATGAAAGGACCATTTATTAAATTTTCCGCCACATTTTTATATTCGATACTGTCAATTTTCTATGCCCATTTATCTGCATAACCCCACTTGTAACCTTTTCTAATTCTCTATTACGAACTACTAGATATAAGTGATTTTTTTTTGTTGGATTTTACTCCACTATTAATAGAAAAAAATATAAATATCTAAGCCTGGCCAAGGACATTAATCCTACAGAGACGTACTGGGTATGCATAATATCATAATACTTGAATAAGTACAATAATAAAAACAAAAATATTTTATATATTGTGATGTATGTTTTTGTACTATTTCGTTCGCTTTAAATTCTTTTTTATGTATTTCCTTATATTTTGTGAGCTTAGTGCTGCACATTATTATTAAACTCTTAAATGACGTTCACACATGTACATTGTATATCTAAGTGATAACTAATAATAAATAAATAAATAAATGAAATAAATGGAAATAAATTTTATTAATACTGGTACACTTTATAAAAATATGTACAAAACTCACCTTCTTAAGCAGATTTATGAAGTAGCTTGGTTGTCGTTTACACAAACTGGAGCACTTCTATAATAACTGTGTAGCATCAGATATGTTTCTACAGTTGTCTCAGTAAGAGATGTTTGCTGTGGTGAAAAAATATGTTTGTATTTTGAAAAAGACCGTTCGACATCTACGGAAGTAATACAGGCCTAAGTAAAACACTCTGTGAACTACTTAACGCAGCTGTAGATGCACCATCACAAATTTGTTTTAATTTGGTAAAATCAGGATCTTTCCGTAATACACTCTCGAATTTGTCAATAACGGGCTTATTTTTTTGCGTCATTTATAGTCTGTAGCTGTGTATTTACGTCGTAAACTATTTGCAGCGATTCCACTAACGACAACGAAGTATTTTGCAATTTTTCTATTTCGTCGTGTAGTCCTCTATAATTGTTATAAATAGTTTTTAAATCTGTTTCAAGGGAAACATCTTGAAAGCTTATCTGGCTTTCTTTAATAGCTGCAGACTCGTTAGCGTTGAACTGTAGTATCACAGCTTTTATTTGTTGAAAATATTCAGCATAATAAAAAGCTGCCTTCAACCACGTTCCCCCACGTGTAAGAATCGGCTCTGGTGGTTCCGGAATACCAGGACACAGTGTGTGAAATGCTCGAGGCGGTTTAGGAGATTTGAGAAATACTATTTTTGTATTTGCTATTAATGCATCTACCTCTGGAAAACATTTTCGAATCGTTTCTGCTACAAGATGGAACGCATGCACTTTACACGTAACATGTAAAAACCTACAATCGTCTCTTTGAAGAAAACGGCCCACCAAACGCATTGTCGCAGCACCGTCGGTCACAAACATCAACACTTGACTTGTTGACAGTTCAAATTTTTCGAAAGTCTCCAACACCACCCGCGTAATTGTTTCGCCAGTACACGCAGTTAGTCTTTTGCAAGCTAGTAAAAGTGGAAATGTTGGTTTAATATGGTCGAGTACACGTACTATAACATTTAAAATAGAATTATTTTTACAATCTGTCGTCTTGTCAACCCATAACCACAGTCGTGTATTTTTTAATGCACATTTAATCCTATTTACAATGTCTTCACGAACACTTGGTACATATCTACGTAACGATGA
The DNA here is from genome assembly GCA_029963845.1 of Rhamnusium bicolor. NCBI lineage: Eukaryota > Metazoa > Arthropoda > Insecta > Coleoptera > Cerambycidae > Rhamnusium > Rhamnusium bicolor. The sequence continues at coordinate 34,029 of JANEYF010004427.1, read as the reverse complement.
ACGACTTGGTAAATTCACCTGGGGATTGTATTTATTTCAGAACTCCCGAAATGCTGGTTTATCCAATATGCGCAGGGGAACATCACAGGCAATCAGCATTAAGAGTAAATCAAACACAAACTGAGGTTCCAAAGAAGACACGCCATTTTTTTATTTTCATGCCGGTTACTATTGACATGAATTTTGCAGCCGTATTTATTCCAGCACATTAAGTCTTGATCACAAACTTAACAAATTATTTTACATCCATCATAGAATAAATCCGGAAATTCACCGATAAATTTATTCACTTTATCAGCGTACGGTCGTTTTCTACTCTTTACGCTCAACATTATTTATTATTTATTAGTACTCTATGCATCGACCGACAGATAACAACTGAAGTGTGTTGTGTCATCGTCATCGTAAACAAGCGCGCGTTGACATTGGTATTGCGCCCGACCCTGAATCTACCATCGCTTGGCCAGGCTTACAAATATCGGTGTTGAAACCATGTGCACAGAATTTCAACAAAATTTTAATAAAATAGTTTTATGTTTTGGAGCACATCTCCGAAACCCATTGATTGATTTTTGTATGGATCTTAAAATACTTAGAAAGTGAAAGTGAAGGTGAAATTGTAAACATATTCAACTTTTCGAGAGAAAATTACTCTACATAAAAGTTTTTGCTTTCCCAAAAAATGCGATTCACGTTGAAAAACTTTATCTTTTATACAAGGTGCTCCAAAATTACAAAAACTTGAAATTCTCTTAAGAGTTAAATGGCTTCATTTTTAATTTTGGAACAAAACGTTAAATAAAAAGTTGTTTCAAATTTGATGGCCGGTCGAAATCCAAAATTTGAATTGAATATTGGAACGTTTGTGAAATAAGAGAATTTTTATGAAAATACCATTAGCCAGTTTGTGCCAACTTTTCTATTTGGCTCATTATGTACCGGAAAATCATAACGGGTAAGTCCAAATTTTTCAAAATAAGATTATTGAAGTCACTTGTTAGGTGCATTAGAGTCCAATAAGGCCTTAGTACAAGGAGAGCAAAGATAGCTAAATTTTTAATTTTGCGGAAAATATGGTTGAAGTCTAAACAAAACCTTCTAGCTGCATTTTGCTAAAGCTGTAACTTAACGCATTATGGTTCTCAAGTACAGAAATGCATTTGAACTAAACGAATAAGTATCAGATAAACAATCCTGAATCTGTGGAATACCTCACAATGAAATGATACCTTATAGGATGAAATTCTTCAAAAACATGCGTTGCAACTCGTACTATACATAAACCATAACATTCAATCGAAATTTTCGATTTTTTGCTGATTATAAAATTTTAAACAACTTTTTTATTTTTAAGGCCAATTTACTCTCAGAAAAATTTCAAGTTTTTTGTAATTTTTGAACACCCTGTATAAAAAAGTAAAATTGCTTAACGTGAATCGTATTTTTTTTACAAACCAAAAACTTTAGTGTAGAATAACTTTTTCTCGAAAAGTTAAATATTTTAGCAATATCACCTATTGTAAACCCTATCCGCAGACATACTGTATACGTTTTTAAGATTTTCGTTATTTTTTTAGTAAAAAAAGTTCGAACGGATTTTATAAAAAGCTTACGTTTGATAACTAATACCAATTTAAGAGAAACTAAAATTTGTAAATTTTCACATAATCTACTCGTAATCTTCCAATTATAAACCAGTCTTTGAAAAATTGAAAAGGAAAAAACTGAAAAACCTATAAGCAATTGAATATTTGGTTGTTTATTAACCGTCGGTATATGTCTTTGAACTATGTATGTAAGCAATATCCATAACTGGTTACTATTTCAAACGCTGCTGTACTAAAAAAATAATTGCTGCTAATTAGACGACCAATAAAACCGTGAGTTATTATCTCGTATTAAGGATAAATGAAACGACTATTTTCTTTAATTTCTCCTAGTTAGTTAATTCGCATACTTTTAATGCGCTTTTCCTATAAAAACTATGCATTATTTTTTCTCAGCAGTGTGAGCTTTTTTTAGTTAAATACGATGTGTAAGAGCAAAGTGGCCCGAATCATCGGTCGTAATCGTAATAGCAGTTGGCTGCGGCTGAAACGCCGTCCTTGGGTGTTTATTTCTTTTCCAACTTGTTCTGCACCTAATGGACGCTTTCTGCTGATGTACTTAGTTATAAATAAGAGCAAACGGTAATGGCTAAATGGTTTATAACAAACAAAGCGGCTCGTTAGCGAGTCTCTGCAGTTAAACAATCTTATCGTTCCTGGAAGGGCCCTCGCTGAGGCCTGCCTATGGCTTTTTATCAATACCCATTCACGCAGCGAATTGTCTGCACTTTTCCTAAATACCATTTAGCTGATATAGTGTCGGCCCAGCTTCTCCTAAGAAATATCTGATGACGGGAACCACTAGAGAAAAGTTTCCTATGAAGGCCAATCAATTAAAACGAAATTGATGGCATTCATCCGGCAAATAATTCACAAAATTCTTGATACGAAAATTGTTAGTGAGGATGATTTATGAATAATTATATTATTAGATCAAAGTTAAACAAGAAAAGAGTTATTTATTTATTGATTTATTTATTAATTTACCTATTGATTTATTTATTAATTTACCTATTTATTTATTTATTTATTTACTCAGTACATAAAAATCCAAATGGTACAAAATTATGTAAATTATTATATTAACTAACTTTAAAAATTATATTAAAACTAAATATGCTAAAAATTTTACAGTATTTCAATTGAAGTAATTTTTGCATAAAAATAAATAAGGATATACCAATCTAGAACTGCAAATCGCATTTACCAAATTCTTTCAACTGCTCAGATAGTAGAGGATCCGAATTAAAAACGACCTTCACCCATCCATTTAATGGATGAAAAATGTTTTATATTAATTTTAATATGTCGTTTAATATATCGCGAATGGGTTGGCTAAAAAATTCCTGGCAAGACTATAATTAATTAAAAATTTAAAAATAACTTTTTTTTTAAACATTGCACTCATTTGTTTAAGGAACAAATTTTATTCCAATCGAAACTATGAAGCCTATAGAATATGCAAACGTTAGGTTGTCTATTTTTTTTGCTGGCGTAACTATTGGGTTGGCAGGTATAAACAGGTAATTCGATACTAGTAATTTACATTCATCTGTTTAATGAATAAATCTTATATCAAAATAAAGGTAATTAAATTGCGGATAGAATAATATAGGATTGTCTGCGAAAAATCTGGTTTAAATTCCGGTTGGCGAGCTTTAAAAAGTGAAATATTGGTGAGAATGAAAATGTGCGACAAAGAGGTTCGAGCAAACTATCCGGTGCGATAGAAGAGGACGCAGCATTGCAGCTGCGCGCGGCTCGTCCATCGGATGAAAGAGAGTGCGCATACTATTTGTTCGTGCAATTGAGAAAGGTAGCGATAGACTAGTAAATACTCTGAGCAATCGTAAATATTGTTAACTTTTAATGGAGAACTTAGAAACAAAAAATAGCAAATTATCTGAAACATGTGTTTCATTGTGGCGTACATTTTAGCCAATATGTCGTATCTATGAAAACTGTCTGCTTAGACATCTCATCAAATTTTGTTTCTTTAAGGATTGGTATGACATTTTTCTATGACTTTTCTTAAGTAATAAGGTGCGTTATTTATAGAAAATATCTGATGTGTCCAGCATATAACTTTCTTAGACCAGTATAATTAATCCTCATCTAAAAGAATTATATAATATTCTCCACTTACCTTAATTAAATTTTAATAGCGTACCTTGAAATGTTTCTTTAAAATTTTTAAATAATTAATTATAAGCATCGTTCGACACTGTCAATAATAATTCATGTCATATATTTTAATAATTTCTTCTTATTGACATTGACAAATTTGTTACTAAATTAGACATTTCAAATGTAAAATTGCCAAATTTATCCTAACTTCATTTTATGAGGTCAAATGTGTAAAAAATTTCAGTTTACATCAGCTTTATTTAAATAGTTTGAAAACATATTTTATTGGCTTGATAGTGGACATGATTTATAATCTTCCATCAAGAATACATTTTTTTGTAAATACAAACGCAAAAAGTTTGGGGCCTGTAGACCTCCTTTCAGCTGGCCGATTTTGCTTATCACCGAACTTATCATTGTCTTTGGCTTTTAGAACACGTGTACCAAATTTGAAAGCTTTATATCAAAAACTGTGGCTACTATCGCGATACTACAGATATGCAGACAGATTTTTTTTAAAGTTATGTTTTTTCATTATAATTCGTCGAGATTCCTCCAGAAATGCAATAAAATTTTTTAAATTTTTTTTCCCCGAAATTGTACCTTTTTTCTTTCATTCATTATGTCTCTTCTGGTTGTACCACATTCAACATATTTAATGTGTCCCTTAAATGTTGTTGAAAATCTTAATTGCCAAATTTGGGAAGTCTCCCATTATTATTTTTTGAATTTTCGTGGTCACACACATACACACTACACACACACACACACACTAACCGACAGAAATCATTCGGAAAATAATCAGAATGGATTTAGGAGGGTCAATCAAAATATCGAGGTCGAAAAAAAATCACGATTATTATACTTCCTTATATTAGGTATACAAACGTAAAAACAATATGTACGCTATTAATAAAAAAATATTAATATTAATGAATAAATCCTAATTTTTAATGGTAAAAACATTTTGAATAATAAACAATTACATGTTTTATTCTCAATTCCTTAATCCTTTCTCCACTCTCCTTGCGGCATTCACAAATATAAAATACGCCTCAACCTTTTTTATATTCATATATTAAATTGATTCAGAATTGATGAGCTGAACGCATTTGACAGTGATTTTGATTGTTGGGGTGTTATTCAGATAAGAAATCCATTCAGAAATCATAAAATAATCACGAAATTTTTGTTATTTAAAGTTATTCCTCCTTTTCTAATTCGCTGTCTCTTCAAACCAAGTGTTTTAGCATTTCATATGAATTAAAAGAATGCCAAAATCAATTTGTTACTTTACTTGTCAAATTTAAACCCTTAGATATGCCCTGTTAAACTTGATAAATATCTTCTATGCAGGCGATTGGATAAATGCAGGTAGTTGAAAAACTATATCCAAGAAAATTACAAAAAAAAAAATTCAAACCGGTTGTATGGATCAGTTTCGAGGTCAATTTATTTAGCAAATAAATTCTATGCTAGTCGTATAATTATATTCAAATTAAATACCTACCGAATAAATTTAACAGATAGGAAAAAAAGATTGATAAATTAACCAAAGAACTAAAGAAGGCAGTTAGATGTTTCGAATGTTATTTTCAACTTCATCCGTCTGAGATTACTGTACCCATCTAAATTTTCAAAAGGGATTATTTTGCACTGTCACATACTATAAAGATTTTCAAAGAGCTTTAAAAGGACAACCAAAACCACGTTTTCTTAAGTATTCTATTGAATTGAATTGAATTAAACTCTTTTATTAATATAGTCCTAACCTGTGGATATTATGTTATAAATTTAAGCCATGCCGTGTAGAATAATAATTTTGATTTGCTTTTTGAGGTTCAAATTCCTCGACATTTTTCTTGACAAATTTTAATATATCAAATAGAAATAAACAGGGGTGTGTATGAATTTTTTGTTTGACAAAAATATCTCTGCATAATTCCCTGGGTTTAAAGCCAAAAATACATCGTGTCGCTCTTTTTTGCATCACAAATATCATATTTGCAGAGCTTGAATTACTTCAAAATATAATCCCATATTTAATGCGAGATTCAAAGTTACAAAAATATAAAACCTTAACAGTGTTAATATTAACTACTTAGCGTATTTTTTTTAAAGCAAAACATATGGAAGCATATTTGCTACAAATATAAGAAGCATGAGATTTTCAATTCAAAGGTAAATCCAAGTGAATAACTAACAGCTTATAATCAGTTACTTAATAGACGCCATCGCATTTTAGAAGTAAGCTAGACGTGCAGATTGCACCTATAGGTTAAAATTACATAAACATTGTTCTGTCTTGATTCTCTTTTTTTTTTGTATTTCAAATAGTCACTGATTTTGTTTAAATTATGAGAAAACTCTCAATTACATTTTCAGTATTATTCTCATTTACAACCAGGGAAATACCGTCAGTAAATGCGTTATAGAACGAAAGTAAGTATATTACTATCCAGGTTACTTAAATATAAGGAATAGTAAAAGTCCTAAGACGCTACCTTGTGGCACTCCAATGTCAACTGCTTCCTGTTTTTTTAGATACGAATTTAACAGATTTTTGCAAGGACCCCGTATACCATAACACTCTATATTATTCAAGAGAGTGTCATGGTTAAGGCAGTCGAAAGCCTTCGATAAATTAATGAAGATTGCGACAACCTTGTTTTCATGAACAAGTTTGGTGTATATGAAGTTTAACATATTATTTGAAATTTCTGAAATAGTCGATTTATTTTTCCGAAAACCATGTTGATTTGGTGATAGTGAAATCATAAATTCTAAGAACTCTACTATGTGATTCGATAAAAAATTTGCAAATATTTTTAAGAAAACAGAAAGGATAGGAAAGGGGCGTTAGTTGGATATGAGTTTCCTGTCGTCTTTTGTTAATAGAGGAATAATTTTCAATATCATGTCTAAAACAGAAATTGATCATTTGTCTTACAATAGTATAGCCAGTTGTTTAGCGCATTGTTTAATTATTTTTACCGAGAAGTTGTCAGAACCAGGGGAATTAATGTTTTTTAACTTATTAATTGTATTTATTATTTCTGATATATTTGCAGGTTTTAGATAAATTGATTGCAAAGTGGCTGGAGTACTAACTGGGTCAATAATATTTTGATTATTCTATGACATTAGTAAACTTTTTGGAAGATTAGGATATATTGAATTCATGTGAGATTATTTGTTTATATGTTATTTCGTTTTTTTATTAACATTTTAGATTTATAGTTTTTGGGACAAATATTTTTTATAGAATATTTTATTATTTTCCATAGAGTACTAGATTTATTATTAAAATGTTTTATAAGTTTATCATTTTCCAATTTTCTGGCTTGACGTAGCACTCAGATATTTTTATAGGCATTATAATAATTTTTATCAAGTCCCCTTTGTTTTAATATAAACAAATATTTTAAATGAGCCGCGGAGATTTTAGTACCAACTAACCAGTTCTTATTTTCAACACCAAGATCCCCAGCAGTCAATTCTATTATACTTCAAAATGTGTTGGAAGAATACTCTGATTTTACCCACATTTATACAGATGCTTCCAAATCTAATCACGGAACAGGTTGTGCTTTCCTAATACCCAACTCTAGTGTACATTTCAAATTTAAACTTTCTCACGAAACGTCAATTTTCTCAGCAGAGGCTTATGCTATTGTTAAGTCCTTAGAACATATAGAAAACAAACAAATTAAAAGGTCAGTTATACTAAGCGACTCCAGATCAGTACTTTTGGCAATAAACAATACGTACAAACCAGTATCGTACAGGTGTCATCCTTTTATTAAATATATTAAACACTATAATTACTTTCTGAAAACATCTGGTTTTGAAATACTCTATATATGGGTTATAGCTCACTCTGGTATAAAACACAACGAAGAAGTCGACTTATTGGCAAAAGACAGTGTTGCGAACGGAACCACCGTAGACGGTCTGTGTCTACAGGTTTGTATAAATGTGAGTAAAGTAGGTTTAAATAAAAAATGGTCCTCTCATTGGCAAGAATATTGTTTTACTACACCTAGCAGATATACCCAAATCCAAACTGAAATTCCGAATGAACTTTGGTACTACTGCTTACAAACTTCTAGGAGGTGCATCACAACTATTATCAGACTGAGATTTGGACATGGCTGTTACCCCAAGCATTTAAACAAAATAGGTATTTTACCAACTAATTTATGTGAACCCTGTAATGCTGTGGGCGACCTGGATCATTTATTTTTCTGTTGTGATAAATACAAACCTGGCCGGGACCAACTTTATGCAGACATTCTGAAGCTAAATATTCAAATGCCAGTGAACGTCTCACATTTATTATCATTAAATAACGACAGAGTGATTGGAGTTATTATAAACTTTTTAAAAAACTTCTGGACTCAAAATTTAAAATTGTATTAGTTTCGTATCCTACTATGTCTTTCCTTTGTTTGGTTACCCATTCCTTACTTACCGCAGTCTATGCTAGTTTGTGTTACAATAAAAGACCCTGAAAGACTCCTGGGCGAGAAGAATGTGTATATGTCCCTCCTTTGGTTTTTCTTTTTTTTTTTTCAAAAAAAAAAAATAGTAATAAATTGTGGTTAGGATTAGGTTCATAGTTGGTGGTGTATGCACTGTGGAGTAATCCGTTTTAGAATATTTGTAACTTTGTTAAATAGTATACATATAGTAACTTGCGCCTGGCTGTATGGATTTTATCCCAATGCCATTAAAAAAAAAAAAAAAAACCAAGATTTTTTTTTCCGTAACTGACTCTTAAGTTGTAATATTCACGAAGTATATTATCAAATGCTCTCTCTATATTTATTTTCAATATTTTGCTCACCGTAAATCTTGCACCATGATTCATTATTTAAAGAGTCGATAAATTTTGATTTTTTTTTCGAAAAAGATCTGAATTTAATGAGGCCATTTTTTGGGGATGTATCCATATGGAATACTACTTTTTGTCCTGTTTGATCAAATAAACCTGTATTCATTTTTTTTTTTTGATAGCGTTTGTCTAAGTTAACATAAAATCAATAGTTGTGAAGCTGTTATTATAAATACTGGTTGGTTCCTCAGAAATTGGACAAATGCAAAAAATAGTTTACAATGTCTAACAGTTCTAAGGTGCGGTAATTTTTATATTATGTTTAAGGTAATGGCAATAAAATTTACCGAAACGTTGGTAAGTTAATAAAGTAGCTTTTCTTATCCTTATCCAAAAACTTTTTCCAACTATTAATAAGTCTAAAAATATTTCTATTATATTTCAGGACTCTTTGTTACATCATAAAGGATATTTATAATCAAAGTACACGTCTATAATTTGTTCAAAAATGTTGATGCAACTAGCTGTTTTTATGTAAAATTCAAAAACGTTTGTTTTCCCTTATAGATATGTATCTTTATGCTTATATAACTTTTATTAAAGTGGCGTTCCTCTGTAGACATATTGAATTCATAAGAATGAACTAAGTAATAATCTAGAATTGGTTGAATCCTAACGAAATGTCTCCATTCACAAACATTTATATAAAGAAGGGTAACTTTAATAACGCAAAGACAACTTTAAAGGAGAGGACGGAAATGAAATATCAAATAAAATATTTGAGAGAAGTGAACACTGTAATTCTGGAGGAGCTTCTGACACGGGAATTCTCTTGGAATTTATTTATCGCTGACTCAATATTAGTAAGTGAGATATACCAGTGACATGTATGGGACACAGTTTGAATCGAGACAAACATATGTTTCTATTTTCACTTATAAAATGCGATGTTCAGAGAGTGAATTCGAGCATCGAACATTTCAGAGCAGCCTTCAGCTACATATTTCCTCGCACAAAACACGCAATCTAGGCATTTCCATGTCTATTATGGTCCGAAGGGTTCCTATATTGCTATACCGGGGTGGAAGGAAGGGACAGAGGGGACGTTCTCAGAGTGCAGTCATCATCGCGCTCGAGGAAGACGTCAAAAGAAATGAGTCCTGTTACCATTGTAACGACAGAAAACCAGGAAATACTTTTGCAGTGTGCAGAGCAGAGTTTCAAAATAAAAATAAAGAACAACAATATAAGAGAAGTCTACGAGTTTGAAGGAAAAAAACAAAAACAAAATATTGGAACTGAAAACGAATGTTGAATGTGATAAATAGGAATGATATTTATATGAATTTCACTTTGAAAGGATATATCATAAAATAGTACATTCAGAAAATGTTACAAACATGACGTACAGAAATTTTTTTGTATTAACATTTCATTTGAACATTATAAAAAACAACTTCATTATTTCGTATATGTATATATGTATAGTTTCTTAAAATTCATATATTTTGGAAATATATACGAGATTATAAGACGCAATGGAATAAGTGTTTTAAAAAGTATTGTCTATAATTATTTATTTATGGCATCCTATAACGTTTTCTCACACCTTCTTTGGGTAATGCCCAAAAAAGGTGCTGTCCTACAAATTATCTGAAAAAATTGTTAAATAAACATCTGCACTAAAGAGAGTAGTTAGGGGTTGGTTTTAGAAAAAATATTTTTACCTACCCAAAAAATATCTCACACGAAATCATTATCAACCTAAAAATTAATTTTAAATGTCAAATATTTTAGATTATAAAAGTTGACGTTTCGGAATAATCATTGATTCTGTTCTCAAAATTAAACGAAAATTTGTTTGGTAATAAATTGATTTTTATATCAGTCAGACAGGACCGTATTCTGTTTCTATAGACAGATGAAACATTATGTAATAATAACAATTTACAGAATAATTATTCTGTAAACTTTTGTACTAATTGGTTAACAATTCTTAGATACAAAGTATAGTAGGAGAAATCGCTGTAGTGACGAGACGATACAGAACGCAGAGCCGGATTTATCTGTATTGCTCGCTCGTTTACTTTTTCAATGTAGGATTTTTTTGTGATTAGTTTAGCTAGCAACAATTTAACACTTGTAGAAAGAAGTATTGAGTTAAAAGTATTAAATTTAAAGTATTGACTACACATACATTAGCTGCAGTAATCAAGTTCGTTTAATATAAATTGTTACTACCCAGCAAGAACCGGGAGGGGGTATGAGCATTTCTTGCCAGGAAAGGATGGATATGGTATATTAGTTTAGAATAAAAAAAATATTTAAAGAGTAACAAGAAACCTTTAAAAACAAAAAATATACTCTCAAAATATCAGAAACAAATATTTCTCTCAATAAATAAACTAAAAATAATTCTTATAGTAAAGTTATTACTACACAGAACAAGAACGACGTATTTTTGTCAAAATAAAAAAAAATAATATTAATAAATAATAACATCCTGAAAAAAGAATATTTCTCAAACTGAACTATGGAAGCACAAAAACGGAAATAAATAATACAGTTGATATCACAAAATTCATTTCTTCACTTCACATCACTTCACCTTACCTCACCTTACATCGCTTCTTCCTCTGAATCATCGCCCTTCTCACCCTCTTCTTCATTTTAAGATGAACTTCTATCCTCATTTAAATTTATAATAAATTTATTTCCACCATTTATTTGACATTCAGCAATTTTTAAATAATCATCCTCAATTATAATTCTATCCTAATCCTTCTTTCACAATCTTCCTTGTTAATTTTTGATACTTCATTTTGAATTAACGATTTTTTATCGAATCTCCGAAAAGTATTTCATTTTCTGACATTTTTCTTCAATTTACGCCAAATTAATTCATTCAAGTTGAAAATACAGAAATATGGTGGTAATCTCAACACTTTGTGGCGATATCTCTCCCCTACAGTGTCTATAATATTCTTCTCATAATTTTTTGTTTGCAGCAATTTCAGGAGTTGTGCTTTATTATATTTTTCCTCATAATAGAGATCATGTTCCATTAAAAAAAATTGTAACTCCAGCTTAGTAGAACTCTTGTTAGGAATTTCATACAGTTGTCTCGATTGGTACTTCGCATTGTCACGAACAATAATGCTATTCAGTTTTAATTATGTAATTAGGCTAATTTCAAACCATTCTTCAAATATTTCTCCCTCCATGTTCTTGTGGTAATCCACGTTAAAGTCTTCCATGATTTTTCCGTACAATTTCAATTCATTATCAACCCATCCATCAACTGATCCACAGTATAATATAATCAACCGAGTCCCTTTATTAAGGGGTAATGAGATTGGTTGACTTTTCCTAGATCCATCAGTCCATCCTTTTTTTACGGTGTCATGAGTATCATACCAAGTTTCATCTAGATAATAAATTGGTCGATTTTCCCTTTTGAGTTCTTTTATCTCTTCTAGATATGACTCTTGCCAATCCACTATTCGTCTCCTTTCCATAATCGCTATGCGTTTATTAATAGTTTGATATATAAATCCAATTTTTCTGTACTAAATTTCTAAAGTTCTTTCGGTATATCTTGGATGATAATCCATTTATTTTAATTTTCTGTCTACCGTGTCAATAGTTGAGATTTAATTTTTCTGACACGCATCGTAAACTAAAGTTCTTAAAAATTTTGCTAACGATTGGTCCAGAGTTTTCGATTAACCGATGTCGGATCGTTGTTTTCTTAGAAGGGCACCTTCTTTCACCAGTTTGTGTATTGTGGGACGAGGCACGTTAGTCGGAGATGCTGTTTCACATAAAACATCTAAATCATTCAAATTAGGGTTATTAGCTCATCGCTTCAAATGATTATTGTAAATATTAATGCAAATTGGTTTATCTTGCTCGTTTAAATATAGCCGATTTTTTCTTACTGAAAACACTGATGAAATCTGATATTCTTTATCACTGTAATCACTATCACTTTCATATCAAACACAATAAGATGAAGACGTAGAAGCCTCCCACGGTCGAAACATTTTTACATGAAATACGATAACCTTCTTAAATTATTTTCAAAGACACACCAGCAAATAAGCAGATATGAAATAATTATTACTTATAATATTACACTTACCATACACAACTCACTGCAACACGATAACCTTCTTAAATTATTTTCAAAAACACACCAGCAAATAGACAGATATAAAATAGTTATGCTAAACAAATTGGTAACAGAATTATGTGCGGACCTGAACTATCACAGCATGTAAGTGAAACTCCGTCTCGGTCGCGTGCCAACAAAAAAAAAACAATCATCTTTCTCACTTTAATGCAAATGGTGTAAAAGGCGGAAGATATCATATGTTAGACATTTCCCGCCCTCATGTAGCGTCTTACATCACACGTCTCGTCACTATTCCGATTTCTCGCACTATAAGTAGAAACAACCAATATAATATAATGTCTCACGTGTCTATGAAAAACAGAACACTGTCCTGTTTGACACTGATACAAAAGTCGGTTTATTATAAAAGAAAGAATTCTTGACAGGTGCATATATTAAGTGAAATATTTGTCAATAATAATAATAATAATATTAATAATTATAATAAAGATCATTATTAATTTATTATTCTTGAAGTGTTTACAAACATAATATAATGTACTGGGCGAGATTCAGAAAATTGAGCAAAGTGCTTAGGATCTATTCTTCCACCTAACCCAAACAAAAAATAATAATAATAATAAATAAAAGAAACTCTTAAAATAACATGTCTATAAGACTAAAGTTAACAAATCAGGAAATTCAGTATATTGATCTGAGTATATACTGAAGATACAATATAAAAAAGTTATTTAATATTTCAAATCAGAATAAGACATTCTTTTCTAATTGAATAAATATAAAAAATCAGGCTTCCATCCTTTTTATTTGGTGTTTAATTATATTCTGTTAATGCATCTAGTTTAATTTTTAAAATATCCGTTAAAAGTATTCCAGCATATGTTTCCAAATAATGAAAAAATTATAAGGAATTTTAATTCTGTCGAGTTGTTTTTAAGAAAAGTATGTTTCCCGTAGACCTCCATTCAGCTCATCACCGAATTTTTCGTTGTCTTTGGCCTTTAAAACATGTGTAACAAATTTGAAAGCTTTACTTCAAAAACTGTGGCTGCTACCGCGATACTACAGACATGCGGACAGATTTTTTTTCTTAAAGTTATGTTTTTCCATTATAATTTGTCGAAATTCGTCCAGAAATGCAATAAAAATTTTAAATTTTTTCCAGATATTGTATCTTTTTTATTCCTTCATTCATTATGTCTCTTCTGGTAGTACCACATATTATTTGTAAAAAAATAAAATGTAATCTGCAGCGTGTGTACCACTCTAATTTACGTCGTGTGCTAATTAATTCAATTATGCAACAGAAGGAACAATTTTACAAAAGTTTATGAATTCCACTGATGCCAGCAGATAAATTAAACACCTTTTTGACACAAACTTCTAACGAAGGTGAATTGTAGTAAATATTACCAGAGACTATATGTACAGTCTCTGATATTACGTTACAGCCGTGTTACGTTTCCAAAGTTTAAGAATAAAAGAATAGGTTTTAGTGAGGTGGAAGCGTCCTTTCGTAATGAAAGGACGACGCATTGGTCTTACGTCCGAGATTAATAGACCGATAAGGACAGCTACGCTTTATTATTGATGCACGTGTGCAGGAAGATGTGCCCTGATATGTAAATGAGCTTGATAAGAGAGCAATCACAACTAAACTTGCTCCACGTTGGCTGCCTCGACCACGAGTTCTTTACCAATAAAAGAACAAGCGTACCGGGTGGTGTATTAGAAGATATTTGGTTTTTAAATAAATTAAGTGAGAGTGCTCCTAAATATACTAAGTTCTTCTAGCTAATGAGTATTAGAAGAAATTGCATTAAATGCATTATCAAATTTATCAAATTTTGATAAAGGTATACAATTTTAATAAAGGTATATAAGAATAAATAGTTTAGTCGAAAAAAAATATTTTAATAAATTTAAATAATAGTAATAGCAATGATAAATGAATAATTCGTATCCTATTGATTACTAACAGATCTTACAATTTTTTTTAATAATTTAATTTCGGTCTATTTCTGCTACTAAGACCAAATACCAACATCAGAAGATCAGCTTATCGGTGCTTGTGCAAGCACTAAAACCTTTAACTTTTAAACTTCGTCTTATCTTGGGGTAAGGATCTTTAACTTGCTCACATCGTAGATATACCGAACCCACCCTTTTATATTCCCGATGGTGATATGAGTAGGTCTGCTTATTCCCTATGCCTCATCGACTTGGTCCGGCCTACTTTTGAGCCCAGAAGGTTTGGATGGAACTTCCGCCACTATCCTTCGCAGCACCGAGAGCCGATGATGGTCGTTGGTTTAAGGAAATGTAATTCACTCTACGTCAACGTTCATTTTTTTTAATTATCTTCAGAACCGAGAATTGATAATAATTAGCTTTAAAAAATATGAAATTAAAAAAGTCAAACCATAAATGAGAAAACAAATATTTGATTTAATTTAAAATTTACTCGGAATGTGGTGCCACAGAAACGGAAAGAAATTAAAAAATAATCACTAAGGACAAAGGACTATTATTTTTTTCATTTTTCTTGATATAAGTAAGTTTACATTAAGAAAGGTAAAGATTATATGAAAATCTTATTGAAGAAAAGATAATTTAGGTGCAGTTCCTCGGGGCAATAGTTTTCAAGGTTATGATGAGTACCTAGTTAATTTATTTTTTACAATCAAATAAAACTGTAAAAGCGTACAGCTTTTAAAAATATTTTTAGCATTCACTATACATAAAAAATAATAGTTTTAGATTCAAATTTTTGGTATATTAGAAGACATTGATGTACAGCATATTTCTTAAAAGTGTTAGGGAATATTATTCATTATTCTTGTAGAATGAAAAACGAGTTCACGAACATTGAAAATTCATCAGTTAACTTCTAAAAATGGAAAAAAAATCGATGTCATCACCAGGTCTGCCGAAAAAATTTCTCAAGTTTTGGTTGGCAACGTATTATCTACAACTGACAATGAAATTTCCTAAATTGAGCTCTTGTATTCGAAGAGACTTATGATTCTGAAATCCCCCTTGTTGTCGTGGCGTATACTTACTTCGCACTGATGACAGCAAAAACTAGAAACCGGTTTGCGAATAGCATACCTTGCGGCCTCAAAAAGATTTCCATTTTTTTGGTAAAAATCTTTTACTAGTGGCAATCGCAATTAAAGGTTAATCACTTCTCTTCGTGTGGTACAAATTTATAAATCACCGAGAAGTGTGTATGGCAACTTCATTTAATCTTTAATGAAATAAAATTAATGATACAAATCTATAATTTAACGCTTACCTTTCACAGAATAAAATTAAATAATGCAATGTTAATAAATATATATCGTCACTGTTATGATCATAAATAAAATGATTCATTTGTGTAGCAAATATTAAAATCTGATTTTCCTGTATACTTGTATGTTAAATACCCCAGACAAACTTTTTTGTTTACTAGGAAACTACTACCCTCACTTTCTTAGGTTTATATACATACAAGTTACAGTTAGTAACTAATAGACAGTTTATACAGCGAGGTCCATGACCATAAGTGACGAATAAATTCATTATCTACGTAATTTACAAGTTATGAGTAAAATCCTGAAACACGTCAATTTTTAATTCTAAGATGACATTTTCTGAGCATAACTTTATACCTCCCCCTTCCACCTGGATTGACAGCTACCCCTTTAAAATTTTTAAATAAAATGAGGGTATGTGTGATAGCTCATTTGAAAGGGTTTTTAATTCTCTCTCCAGTATAAGATTTTTTGAATTTCTCTAATTTTTTTATTAAAAACTGTTACATTTTTAATGTTACTAAGTAAACAAAGGAACATGAAACAGTTTAAATCAATTGTTCAAACTGGGCGCCCGTTGCTTCTTGACAATAATGGAGGCGTTGCTGAAATTCTTCTAAAACATTTTGTATTACTTATTCTGTCTTTTAAATCTTCGACTGATATTTGGACTGTTGAAATAGACTTTTGATTTTAAGTAACCCTATAAAACATAGTCAAGCGAGGTCAAATCGGAAGAACGGGCAGGCCACTCAATTTTAATGCGCTACCGACCCACCTATTGGAAAAAACTTGATTCAGATAGGCTCTTACTTCCAATGCAAATTATGGTGTAGCTCCATCCTGCTGATACCAAATAATTCTATCAATTTCATTAGGGTTATCATCATTCTGGGAAAAGTATTCTTAACTCTGGTACTACGAAATTTTGCAAGAAATTCAAGTAACGTACGCCAAGTCAATGTACTGTCGAAGACATATGGTCCGATAATTTGAGAATTTATAATTCCAGCGCAAATGTTCACCTTCCCAGGATATTGAGTATATTGGATTTTCTGTACTCCAGTATCTACAGTTCTGTTTGTTGACTGTTCCATTTAATTCAAATATGCTCACAGAAAAAATAATGTTTTTTATAAATAACGGATCATCTTAGCATCCATTTGCCATGATTTTGCAAAATTCCAATCGGCGATCAGGGTCATCGTCGTTAAGTTCCTCAACCAAATGAATTTAATATGGGCAGTATTTTTCATTTTTTAGAAGACGCAATATGGACGTTTTACTAACATCATTATCGGCGGCAACTTGTCTTGTAGGTTTATATGGATTATCTTGAATATCCTTTCTTTTTATCGTCTAAAATGCGTTTTCTACCAAATTTAGGAATATCCTGACATATCCAAATTCATGAAATTTGTTTTCTATTCTACTAACCGTAGACTGAGAAATGCGACGGTCGGGATATTTAGTATTGAAGATTTCGTATACCTGCTTCTGCATTCTTGTTTTATCACTACATCCTAATAATATCAAAATATCAGTTCTTTGGGTAACCGAAAGACTCATTGTTAAAATAATGATCAACTTGACAATCAGCGATAAATAACTAGAATCATAAGTTTGCACAGATGTAGCAAGTAAAGAAATATAAATGTATATTTTTTTCTGATATGTAAAAAGAAACCCTTTTTACTTCTTTCTTTTTGTTGGTATTTTGCCACCTACGTACCAGAAAAGCTGACATTTAAATTGAATGTTATGACACAAAATTAATTAGAAAAGTCAGATTTGACAGATATTTGGTACATAGGCATAAATAACATTTGATTGTATACATTACAAATACATTTTGAAATTTTCAAATTTAATTTTCTTGATGAAAAATATACAAAATTCAAAAAATCTTATATTGCTGGAGAAAGAATTAAGAACACTTTCAAATCAGCTATCACACGCACCTTTATTCCATTTAAAAATTTTAAAGGGGTAGATGTCACTCCAAGAGGGTTGAAGGGGAAGGTATAAAATTATTCTCAAAAAATGTCATTTTAGAATTAAAAATTGACCTGTTTCAGGATTTTACTCATAACTTGTAAATTACGTAGATATGATTTTATCTGTTACATATGGACCTCACTGTATTTCATTATTTCAGGGATAGTGCATTTGTAAATTAGAGCGGTGACTGATTTTGATTACAGGAAAGGTTATATAATTTTAGACATTAATATTTCAAAATATAATTTACTGCTTACTTGATCTAGTTTTTGAATGCTACAAAATATTAATAATGAAAAAGACATTGATGTAAATATTTGTATATTACAATATTTAGTCACTGATTAAAAAATGGGGTTTCGTGGTCGCCAATTCTAATACAGAGAGAGACTAATCATAACTTGTTAATATATTGAGCTAGCTAATATATTATACGTGACCAAAATTGAACAAATTATTTGCTTTTTTCCAGAGGTATAGCAAATAAACTTTTCTTATTGTCACTCAAATCCCATAACTCTAAGAGAAAATAGTGGTAGATAAAGGGTCAGTCAAATATGGCCCCCGTGTTTTGCTGGGGATTTTACATTGAACACAGCCTAGTACAATTCTTCTATCCCAAAATACAACCTTTATTTATTTACTGTCAGGGTGTGCCAGCCGTAAAACTAATTGTGCTATGCTGTGCTCGATGTAAAATTGGTGTGCCAGCAAAAATGGCGTGAAAAAGTAACTGGGGAGGGCCAAGTTAACTGACCCGTAAATAAGTTGCGTCGTATTACTATTAATTATTGCCCAGAATGTGCAATTAAATTTATGACACGCATTTTTTGCTACACCTTGTATAAGAAATCCTAATTTTTTTCCCAAGTTCTGCCTACTGATAAATTATAGCGCAAAGTTTAGAAAGACCCTGTATACAATATCATACAGCATAAACTATTAACTAGTATATATCCAATTTAAATAGTAGAATTATCATAATGTCAATAATAAAAACTAAATATTTGTTCACATTTATCTAGAAGAAAGTAATCCAACCAAGAAATATATAAAAGCTCTCCATGTTTAATTTTCATGCTCCACCTTGTACAGTCCACTAATAAGTCCACGTCTTCGCCTTAACCGTCGTTTTGTTCCATTTGTACGACTGACTTACAAGATTTATTTCCAAGTTAATAGCCCTTAAGTACTGTACGCATTTCTGAAGAAGTTGTTCAGAATTCACTGCATACAGATAGATGTGGTAGAGGGAACCGGCAAACGGCCAAGGCCAACTTTTATATTATATTGAGCTAAAGCCTCATTCTGCCCCTTTACATCCGTGGACTTGCAAAAATAAATTATTATCAATATACAATGTTCTTGTGGTCGTATATAGCAGTATTTATTGCTCTTTTTCGATTATACTGCTATGCAACTTGCTTCAATAGTTGGTGAAATCACTTCATAATTATTAAATTTATAGTATTGCGATACGGGTTTATTGCAGACCACTTTGTAAAGCTCAAGTAAGATATGGCACGAATAAATGTTATGGTTTAATAAATCACAGCACATAATTAAGTACTGCAAAGCGATATTCTCGAGTCGTCTTTCAATACAGCGTGTCTCTAATATTCGTTGGCCGAAATAGCACATAATTTTTTTAATCAAATTATTTTAACACACGTGTTTATCCATATAAAGAGCGAAATCCTTCCATTTTGAAGGGAATATTTGGGAGAGAATTTATTCATTGTTGTACACTCTCAAGACTATTTATTGCACGATGTTGTCTCGAGCATTAGTGCATATGTTTGTGGATATTTGTCTGAAGCTGCCGCCCTTCTGGTGGATATGATCCAGCACTAGACTGTATTTACTTATAAAATGGTCATTTACGTTGCTTAATGGGCAAACTAGTACTTCAGAGTACTCTAAGTAGGGTTTTCAAGTTCCGGGACCAAAAATGGTTTTTGAACTTCTGGACCAAATACCAAGTCTTGGGACTAGTCTCGAAAGTTCGGAAATCAAAATAGTGGTTCAGTTGCAATTTCTAAATAAGTTTTTTAGTTTAAATATAAGTATTATTACGCCAACGGACTGTGTAGACTGGTTAGATGAGACTTGAATTGTACAAGAACGGCCGGGAATATTCTAGAATGTTCTAGACCTTGTGAATGGGTGTATAAATAAGACGCACGGTGGCGACTCGAGGAAAGAGAAGACTTCAAAAGAAGCCTAGATGAACAGCAAGCAGCCATTTTCTGCCTCACTGAGGGGACGTTCTCGAAAAAGTCACTGAAGTCGCAGGGAAAGTCTGTGAAATCGAACGACAAGTTAATGAAGTTAAAGAAGACGTCAGTAATATTAAAGGAGAGGTCAGTGAAGCAAAAGGGAAAAGTCAGCCAAGTTGAAGGGGAAATAACCGCAGTCAGAGGAGAAGTAGCCCGACTGAAACAATAATTAAGAGAGGAACGTGGCCAGTTAGTACTGTCGTCTGGTACTAGGTTACAACCACCTTCCTTCGACGGTCAAGGTTCAAATTAAACATTAGAGACAGTTTGAGACAACTACATGTTCAAATAATTGGAATGATGAGAAAAAAACAACAGCATTGGTATTAGCACTAAGGGGCCAAGCATTAGACCTGCTCCAAACAGTTCCTGCCGCACTAGCAACAAAACTTTAGCATTATGGAGACAGCGTTAGAACTAAGATATGGTGACCAACATCTCGCTCAAGTATATCAGGCTCAGCTAAAATCACGCAAACAACGGGGTGGAGAAAGCCTCCAAGAGTTCAAGGCTTCTGTAGAAAGATTGGCTCATCTAGCCTATCCTGATACACCAATAGAGTTTCAACAACAATTAGCAATTGGTGCATTTATTGATGGAGTAAGAGACCAGGAGGGCAGGCGAATCCGTAAGTTAGCCGGGCACGAGCGAAGTATTGAGGCCCTAGTATAGGCACTTGAGATTGAGGCTGCCTATGAGGATACCACACAATCAGACCAGAGCGTGTGAGCCATGGCTGTGGAAGAAAGCTTCGGGCAGATAAAACCATGTAATTCGTATTAACCGAGTTACAAAAGTTGATCACATAACTATTGACAAAGATGAATTCCCAAACGAGACGAAAACAACAAAAAAGCGGTAGCCCGAATGGAGGTATCCGCTGTTATAAGTGTGGCAAATTGGGCCATATTAAGAGGAACTGTCATGAGCTCAACATTCAAGATGTAATGTCCGTAGTACAGAAGACCATACAACTACTGATAAACTCGAATCTCCAGCCGAGACAAAACAAACAGCAAAGTAGTGGGAAACAGATTGGAGGAGGCATGCGCTGTTATAAATGTGGTTGAGTGGGCCATATTCAGAGTAACCGTCGTCAGCGCAGCCCTGAGAGAGTAAATGTCGCAGTAATGGAGAAGCCACAGTAAAACTGACGAGCTGGTCCTTCGGGGAATATAGCAGATGGCCCTTCCAAAAGACCGTGTCAGGAAAATTGCAAGTCTTGCCATCATTATTGGACAGAAGAGTCGTTAAGGGAAGGGCAGTTAAACAATAAGGAAACTGGTCCTATTCTGAAATGGAAAGAAAGAGGAACCCGACCCGATTGGAAGGACATTTCAAATAAATCAGTGGGACTGAAGGCTTTATGGGCACAAGGTCCCTTAGGAAGGATGGACTGCTGAAGAGAGCGTAGGAATGTCCAGATTGGAGAAAATTTACTTTGAAATTGGTAATCCCCAAGTGTCAGGTCAAATGTACTTCAGCAAGTGCATAATGGAACATCTGGCGGACATTTTTCCATCAACAAAACCCTGACAAAAAGTAAGAGAACGTTTCTACTGGGTAAATAGTCAACAAGATGTGGAGGTTTGATGCCGCCAATGTGAAGATAGCGTGGCAAGAATGGGGCCACAAATAAGAAGTAAGCAATATTACGCCAGGACTCTTTCTGTGCGAATTGCAATAACAAGCGACCGTATAAAGGCTCGTTATAATCTTACGGCTATTTCAAGAGGGTACCAGGTGGGAGAGTTGGTTTGGCTATATAACCCAGACCAAAAGGAAGGCAGGTTCCCGAAACTTCACCACCCTTGGGAAGGACCATACACTGTCATCATCAGAATAAACGACGTCGTATACCGAATTCAGCAAAGTCCAAAATCAAAGATAAAGGTGGTGCATATAGAGAGACTAGCCAAGTATGCAGGGGACAATGAATTGCCTGATCGGGACGTTCAGGCTTAAGAAGGGGGCAGTGTTACGCGACTGGACTGTGTAGACTGATTAGATGAGTCTGGAATTGTACAAGAATGGCCGGGAATATTCTGGAATGTTCTAGACCGTGTGAATGGGTGTATAAATAAGACGCGCGGTGGGGCGATACTTTAATTATTATTAATAAAGTAGTGAGTAAGTGTTACCTGGACTTTCAATCAACGAATCTACGAGGTAAGTGTTTGTGGGGATAGCAAACACGTAACAGTATTTTTATTTAAATACCTATTGGGATCGTAAATCCCTAATTCTCTTACGTTGCTCAGATGCTGATATACTGGTATTGCCGATTTTGCGCTTATCTTGGATTAACGTGCAAAGATATCGAATTACTCATTACTACGTTAGATGATGAACATAGTCACATAGCACATTAGAATACAGTAGAAAATAGAGGTGGCCTATCAATTTCAAGACATTTTAAAGTCCCGGGAGGCCTCTCCTGTGGTAGCGAGATCAGATTGTTTTGTAAAATCCCGAACTGGAATCCAGACTGTATGTGGCATTTGTAACTGAAGGGGAGGCAAATACCCCCTTCCATATTTGAAGTGCTAAAAAAGAAAAAAAACCCCCTCTAAAAAACCCCAAAAAAAAAAAAACCGAAGGGGCCAAAAAAAAAAACCCAAAAACTTTTATTTAAATAAAAATCTTTTCTTTTTATTTTCAAGCGTAAGTGCCGGAAGTCTAGATTATGAAATTTCAAATCAGCGGCCTCAACACTTTAGACATTAGAATACGAATAGACGGTGAGTCTTACATTAATCGATGATACATTAAATTTTTGCCAATTATCGATTGTTTGACTATCAATATTTCGATAATCGATTATTCGATAATCGTTTAATCAATGACTTATTATCAATGATCGATTATGCAACGATTAATTAATCAAAGATCGATTATTCGACGATCGATTATTCGACGTTCGATTATTCGATGATTGAATATTCGATGATTTCAATGATTGATTATTCTATGATCGATTATAATAGATCAATCGATTATTATGGGTGCAATAGTCAAATTAAAGATTAATCGAATATGACTTATTTTATCGATTAATCGATTATTTTTTCCAGCATCATTACAGCCAACATAATCCATAGGTTAATTCGACTATGTTCCCAAATGTTTGAAATTAGATTCTTTTGTAAAATTTATACTGCTAAATTTATTAATTTAAATTAATATTTGTAATTTCGTAAAATAGGACAATTCAAAATAAATGGAACGTGCACATGAATCCGTTTTCATGTGGAAAACGTGCTGTCACAATATACTTAGCTTAAATATTGCATCTAGTGAAGTAGAATGATGTTTTGTAGTTTTGCCGGAAGTTATTCCTATATGTATGCATTACATGCACGAAATTAGCCCAGACGTGATACAAGCAAAAAGAAAATTCAATTTGCAGAATGAGTTTTATTGTGGGAAATATGTTGTTCTGTGCCGGAATTTTTTCGGCTCGTAAAGAAAATTAAAAGGGAGACTAGACGAAATTGCGTGTAAATATTTACCATGTCCAAAGCATTTTTGCAGGAAAACAATGATTTAAAATAATGGATTGAAGTATATTTAATATAGGGTAATTAACTACAATACATCTATACGGTCATTTTTATTTTTAGGTTATAAGAGAAGTATCAATTATACGAAAAACATATATAACTGAAAAATTATATATTTGATATTTATTTATCTAAAAAAACTACCAGACTTGTTTTCAATATCTAATTCAAAACGCCCGCCAGTCTGTCACATCATCTACCCTACGCATGCACATATATGCCTTTCAAGGTCAAAGTTTTGATTTGTATGTTTTGTTAAGAATCGCGCGTTTCAAATGAAAAAGATATTTTTGAAAAAATAATTTAAATGGATAAAAAACTAAAAGTTAATTTTGAACAGTGTCAAAATAATCCTTACCTTTCCATTTTTTGATTTTTCACTTCAGCATTTACAAAATTTAAATGCAGGAAATAAATTCTTCATCTACCATAAGTGTAACTGTTTTTAGAACTAGCTTTAATTTACCCTTGCTCCATTTTTATGGAATAGTTCTTTCAAGTTAAAAAAATAAAATCACAAAGAATAAAACTATAATTTCGAGGTTAAGATATGTATCTTGGAAACTAAACCTTTGAGACCATATTCACATGAAACTTTTTGCTTAAAATAAATTTTTCTATCATCTGTTAAAAGGGATACCATTATTTACTGAACACCCTGTATAGATTACCAATTATGGTGAAAAATGAGTATTTGCTCAAAAAAATATTAATTAAAATAAGTAACAATAAATCAGTGGCAGCTGGTGGATTTAGGTTATGACATAACTCAGTATTGGAGCATGGAACCCAAGCAATATTTTAAGGCAGGACTACCAGTACTGAATGAGGGGTTAAAAATTGATAAAAATAAATCGAGAAAAAAGTTAAAAAAACCCACTGCCGACCCAGATTACTTCTAGACCATTAGTAAAATATTTGCAATTTTTTTTTTTTCATATTCAGAAGGAAAATTAATGACAAAGTTTTTTTTGGTATTCGAAAATTTTAATTTTTTATAAAGTTATGACATTTTGAAATTACACAATGAAGAACTTAAATTTCAAAATGTCATAACTTTACAAAATTTTCGAAAACCAAAAAGAACAGGGTGATACATTTTCCTTCTGATGAGGAAATAAAATAGTTCGCAAACATTTTACTAATGGTCTAGAAGTAATCTGGGTCGGCAGTGCATTTTTGTAATTTTTTTTCTCAATTTTTCTTTAAAATTGTCTGCAAAATTTCTTCATTCAGTAATGATAGTCATACTTTAAAATATTGTTTGGGTTCCATGCGCCAATATTGAAATATAGTATAGCCTAAATCCATCAGCCTCCACTGCAATAAGCCTCACTGCGCAGAATGAAGACCCAATATAAAAAATACGCAAAAATCATTTTTGAACTGATCGTTACTTTTTACATTTTCACATAGCAGTAAAATGACACTCTACATATATAATTAATTAATTAGAAATAATCAAATCTATAATACAAGTACCTACTCAATATTCGTGTTTCTTAAAATATAATACCTATCGAGTCTATTGGGATTGTAAAATTGATGTATTTGGTTCCGCGGTCTAATATTTTTAAAATTTCTCGTAATCTTCATCCTTGTTCCAGAACGTCAGCTAGCTTCTTTGACAGTGCCGTAGCGGGCTGATATTGCAGTGAAGGACTGTCGAATGACACATAACATCGTTGTTGTAATTTTGTGTACTCTGTGATTTTGTTAAATCCATCTGCATATTCTTCATTGAAATAAGTAAGTAATACGTTTTCAAATGTATAGAGGGTCACCACGTGATTTTGTTAAATCCATCTGCATATTCTTCATTGAAATAAGTAAGTAATACGTTTTCAAATGTATGAGGGTCACCACGTACCATCACAAATGTTTGTAAGTTTTTTGTTTTTTGTCCCCATTCTACGTAAGTGTCGAGGATTAGAATAGATAATTATTTAATTCAATAGGTGCAGTTAGAAAGAAATTTCCTGAGGCTACCGATTTGGAAATCCAATAATCAATTTACCACTAGTGGGGACAAAGAACAGAGAAGGGCACAGAAGCACTAGATAACTTAAGTTTACTATATTTTTTATTAAAAATCCAATAAAGTATGTAAATATATGCCCTATATTAATAAAACCCCATGTCCTCTATAAAGTAAATCAATATAGGCCAATATTGGATACAATATGTCTCCAATAAAGAAACCATACATAGCTGCAATGTTAGATACAACATTTCTTCAATAAAGAAACCAAACATAGACACAATATTGATAAGACTTATAGGACAAATATGAAATAATCTGACGTTCATATGTTGACCTAATATTTCTGAAGCATATTGGGCCAATAACTGCGACTACTGTTCGCTTAAAAGTGACAATAGATTTTTTTTTCAGAAAAATTAAATAACAAGAATAAAAAAGATCGTTTTCTGAATGAATGCAATAAACAAATATAAGCGTAAATTATCAGATCGTATCCTATGGCATCTAATTTATGAGCGATTTTTATTATTGAATGGCAACAAGATGTTGTGAACAATTTAGATTTTTTTCGGTTCATTTGCTAACCATTTGTCTAACAGGAACCTTTGGATGAAAATTATTATTTACCAATACTCTTGACCTATAAAACCTTTAACACCATTTTGCGTGTATTTTAATTATTAGTTTGTATACTAAGTGCCCCTTCGTGATTAAAAGTATTCGAATTTGGTTTTAAAGAGTTTTCTAAAAGTAAAAATGTTTTATTGATGCTACTAACATAATGGAGTGCGTGAGCGGTCGTGCGTGTCAATTATATTTAGAAAAATATTCTTTGAGAAGGTAAAAGTGAAGAAAAATTTGACGAACAACTGATGGTATCACGAAACGGAAATAGCCTAGCGAGCAATTTCACTAGTTTAACCCCTAGATTTATATTTATGAGGTTGTGTGTAAAAATTTCATACCTTTAATAAATGGGAAATAAATTTCATGAAGCGATCAAATACCTAATCAACACAGGACCTCGCGTGTTTGAATATAAATGATATTTTTCGATTTGCTCGTAAACTCTTTATATTGTTAAGCTGAAAATATACTTATAATTAGTGCTTGTTATATGGAAACGAACAACTGTGACTTATGCGATTAATTTATAGAAATACTATTCTGAAAAAATTCACTATACTTACTTAATTTTCGTTACATTTATTTAAATATAATTCTTCTGTTATTACCCATCTCTTGATTGGAAGTTCTATTAAAAAGTTATATCAAATTTCAAGTACTTATGTTGTGACAATTTCCAGTCGTGCTTAAGTTATGGTATTACATTGTGAGGAACTTCTAACTTAATACTGTAAAAAAGGTCATACGCTTTACGTTTGGGCTTAAACACCAAGAATTATCTAAACCTATATATGTTAAACAAAAAATCTTAACGCTTTAAGAATACTAGAAATATCACTTTTGTCAAAAAGAGCCTTTCTGGTTTCAATATTCAAAGTGCTTTTTATGGTGGAAATTCATGTTCAAATACTGTCCACATTCAAATCTTTTTCGAGGTAACGAAGAGACTGCAGATACTGAATATCTTCCAGACACCGAAAATAGTCCTTATAATCAAGATCGGGTTAATGATGACGAAGAAAGAGATAACTGAACTCAATTCCAAGGTTGACGCTAGGCGATGTGTAACTGCTTAAATATATTCATGAAAATACTACGAAACATCTTACCTTGTGGTTATTTAGGAGAGCTCGATAACATGCAAAGTTAATACGAAGAGGACCGTAAGTAATGGTGAATGTAAACCTAATTAAAAATTTGTACATGTGTGTGACATGTACAAATTTTTAATTAGCGATCGCAAGAATAAAATTATATTATTAATATTAATGCACCCACTAAAACATTAACCACCTTCTATGCGCAAGTATTGGTGGATTCATTCACGCTAATTCAGACGTATTTGTTATTCAGTTCAGATTTTTTGGTAATTATTTAGTATACGATAAGATGCTTAAATTTTCCTGAAAAATTTTCTACTCCCCCAAAATAAGGTACGCTGAACACGAATATGTACTTTCTTTTCACCGGGGAGTAGACGTTAATGAGAAAAAAAAAATAAAAAAAAATTCATTTTCACACCTGTCACTTTTTGTTCTGATATATTTAACACTTCTTGTTACTAATTTTAATATTTTAATG
Source organism: Rhamnusium bicolor (assembly GCA_029963845.1). Classification (NCBI taxonomy): domain Eukaryota; kingdom Metazoa; phylum Arthropoda; class Insecta; order Coleoptera; family Cerambycidae; genus Rhamnusium; species Rhamnusium bicolor. The sequence goes on along the minus strand of JANEYF010004427.1, from coordinate 5,986 downwards.
CTTAGAAGACGATGTTACTTTTATCTTGTACAGAAATATAATGTTTTACACATTAAAAACCATGTGTTAAATACGAAAATGTATGGAAAATGCTGCACCGTGACAAATCATTCATTGTCACGGCGAAGTTATGTGCGATTCTATTCTGCTGTGTCTAAAGATACGACATTGTATAACTAGCGTTCAGTTTAGAACCAGATCGGATCATTTTTAGGGTAAGTTGCTCATTTAGTCGATAACGTAATTAAAGAAATGGATTATATCTTTAAATATATATTGTTCAACAAGGACCAACGAGAAGGTATGAGCAATTATCTTTGCCAGGAAAGGTGAGGAACAGGTATTAGGTTAGGTTAGGTTGTATTATTGCACAAATCTACACATCATCAGATGCTCATTGCACATTGTCATATCTTGTACAAACATCTCTAACTACCCTTAAATAAATTAATAAGATTGCATTCTTCAATAACATTAAGAATTATTCCTTGCCCTATAAATTTTGGGTGAAAAAGGGTAAGTTTTAAATAGGGTGCCTTTTACATTGGATTATGGTTACAAAAACCCCCTTATAATGAAATCACTCTTTCGTCATATTAAAATTATTCGCTAAACCAACCCTTTTTTTTGTAACCATAATCCTATGTAAAAAGCACCCTATTTAAAACACCCTTTTCCACCCAAAATTTATAGGGCAAGGAATAATTCTTAATGTTATTGAAGAATGCAATCTTATTAACTTATTTAAGGGTAGTTAGGGATGTTTGCACAGGATATGACAATGTGCAATGAACATTTGATGATGTGTAGAGTGTGTCGGTATAATTGGTTTTGTGGTATCTCACAGGGGCGTGTTCTGAAAATCACCGAAAATAATTCAGTAAATAAATAAAAATTGCAATAAATAAATAAATAAATAAATAAATAACAGCTAATGAAACAAATTTTACCTTGTCGTCTGATCGCCTGTCATTTAGAGACTGTTAAACATAGTGGGAAATTGTTTGCGAGGCACTTTAGACACTATCTCAAACGCGACGCTAATTTCTCATACATTTTAATTGCATTTTTATCATGTAATGGCGTTATCCCAAATACAAAGCTGTTTTTCTAAGGAAAAAAATTGCTCTTATTATAAAAAATGACGTATACTATACTCCAAATCGTTCAGAGTGTTATTGGGGTGTGGAAAATAATGCAAATCGTTAGATATATCTTGTAAAAAGTGATATGTCTGTGAAATTGCAAAATTTTTTTATTTTATTTCTCCATAACGGCGAAAAAAAACTTCGTATTCGTGTTCAGCGTACCTTATTTGGGGGGGGAGAAAATTTTCGGGAAAATTTAAGCATCTTATCGTATACTAAATGATTACCAGACTTTTTTTCTTGATACTACATCTTAGTGTGGTTTCCGATGGCAACTGAACATTGCTATACTGCTCACTGATACACTTTTGCAACAATAATTGTCCTCCATTGTCTTTAATTTCAGACTGTTTACATATCTACATGTTATTCACATAGTCGTTCTATAAATACTATGCGTTTAGAATGTATTCAGCATTAGGCAGTGGGCGTTGTCTTCAGAACGCTACACCAATAAGAAGGAAGTAGCATCATAGTATTCTACAATCTAAACTCGAATATATGTAGTTTAGAAAGAGACAAACGTTTGAGAGTACAGTATGAGCAATAAAGAGAAATAAATATTTAGGCATTTTTTATAAGTGCAAAAATCTACCAAACCAATTGTTTCAGTAGAAATCATTGGTGCCATCTGGACTAGACGGGTAGAAACAATTTTTCACGGAAAACAACAAACTGGAATGAAATTCTTGCAATTTCGTTACAAACTATCGGATATAGATCCCTCGACAATCCCGAAAATATAAGTCACTTTTGTAACTTGGGCATCAGAAGATTGGAGCTTTTTTTTATATTATTTTGATTTGGCATTTCCTCTTAACATTAAAAAAGTAAGTAATAATAATAATAACATCACCTGTAACAAATGGCTGACAAAAGGATTGAGAATTTTATCACAGAAATTAAAAAAAATTATATCGATTTACACTAACCGGTAATGAGGATATTTAATTAATTTATAAAAAAATTAAATCGTTATATAGACAATTAGTTGATAAGGCAAAAAGGTTATATAATGGCAGTATTATTCAAAATGCAGAATATAAATCTGAAGCTGCCTGGAAAATTATAAACAGAAATAAAGCAAAAAATAACAACAGTGAAATTTGTATAAATATTGATAACCTCGTAAATTCGGATATCTCAACTATAAGCAATGAGTTTAATATAATTATTTAATAATATTCCTGATCTTCGTTCGAACAACATAGATCAGTAAATTGTTTCAGAAATATGTAAAAACAATTTCACGTTTTGTTTTAAACCAGTAAATGAACTTGAAATATTTGACATAATAAAAAGGCTTAAAAAATTCAAAATCAAATGGAAAAGAAAACATTAGTGTCAGTTTGCTAAAAAACTGTCTATCGTCAATCGTTAAACCTCTATCCACTTTAATTAACTCATCGTTTTCTGAGGGAATTTTTCCAGATAAACCGAAAATTGCGAAAATTATACCATCTCATAAAACAGGATGTAGAAAATTACACGCCCATTTCTATTTTCAGTTCATTCTCTGAAGTTTTGAAAGGTGTCTCGAACAGATTAGTTTCTCTTTGACAAATGCAAATTATTTAATGAAAATTAATTTGGATTTCGAAGAGGTCGTTCCATTGACAGAATTCTTGACAGAATTATAAAATAATTTTGATAAAGAAAATGTACTGGAATTTTTTAGATCTTAGTAATACATTCGACCTAGTTAACCATGTTTCACTTTTACAAAAATTAGAAAATTATTGTATTAGAAGTGTATCACTAAAATTGTTCAGCAGTTATCTAAATGATAGGAAGCTCTTTGTCCAAATAAATAATGTTAAGTCCAATCATAAGAAGCTCTTAGTAGGAATGCCGCAAGGGTCTGTTCTTGGACCTATTTTTATATAATTTATGTTGCTAACTTTAATAGTATAAACGTAATTCTATTTGCTGATGATACGTCATTGCTAATCACCTCTCAAAATACTTCCAGTGCAGTTATAAAGGCAAGTGAGCAACTACATAGCGCCCACAACTGGTTTACTGAGAACAATTTAATTTTAAATAATAATAAATCCATTTTTTATTCATTTTAACACAAGTGGAGCCAATGCTGATCATAGTCTCTTAATAAAATCAAACTAAGGATCAATTCAACAAGTTACATCAACAAAATGTTTAGGTCTATATATTGTCGAAGACTGTTCTTGGACAACGTATGTTAATGAAATTTGCAAAAAAATAGCTCCAATATGTTACTGTGTCAATCAATTGTGGCGGGTGGTTGTTAAGTCAGTTTTAGTTACTTATTATTATAGACATTTTCACTCAATAAGTAGTTATGCCGTAATTGCCTGGCGTTCTACACCAGACATGATGAGGGTTCTTAAATTACAGAAGAAAGTTGTACGTATTATAGCAGGCGTAACTAGGCGTACTAGTTTTAGAGATCTCTTTAACGAAATGGGAATACTTACACTCTCTTGTTTATTTCTCTTTAGTTTATTGTTATATGCTAAATCACAACTAAACCCTTGTATTCTCACTTCTAATAATAATAATAATAATAATATCTTTATTTAGCAAATAAGCTATTAACAAACACTTAAAGGGTATAAGATAGAGCAAATCTTAATGTATATATTGTAAAGGGTACCTTAAGAGTTAATTATCCTAATAATTTTATGAACCTAAGCTTAAGACTATTTACTTATTAACAACATATATTTAGTTAAAGCTTACAATAATGTATAAAACCTTTTTAGTTTTTTTTTTTTAGTTTTTTTGACTTTCGAATACATATACACTTAATTGTTTTTTAAATTTAGGGTAATTATTACATTGTTTGATATTCTCTGGAAGTTGGTTGAATACCATGAGACCATTATAAAACAACGTTTTGGCTAATCTATTTGATTGAGGAGTGTCTATAAAAAAGTCATTAGCTTTTCTCGTATCGTATGTATGCACATCTCTCACAAATTTAATTTTATTTCTCAGATAGTCTGGGGTCAATTTGTTTTTTATTTTGAAAATCATATCTAGTGTTCTAAAAAGAATTCGCTGTTTAACATTCATGAAATGGAGTACTTCAAGCATAATGTTTATCGGTGTATATCTATTACATTTCAAAATTATTCTCATAGCTTTGTTTTGTATAACTTGGAGTTTCTGTATTTCATTTTGGTTCAGGTTAAATAATATTGTTGAGCAAAAATCTATCTGTAGACTAATCAAACTTTTATAAAGTAGGATTTTTGTAGACATGTTTAAACAGTTGCTTATTCTTCTTAAAAAATATACTTTTTTTGACATTTTATTCATTATGTAGTTGAAGTGACTTTTGAAATTAAGATGTTCATCAATAATTACTCCTAAATACTTGATTTCATTTACTTTATCAAGTTTGTTTCCCATAATTTCGAGATTTAAATTAGGATGTGAGAGATTGTACTTAGATAATTTAAGTTTGATACCTATTAACATATATTTGGACTTACTTATATTTAAACTTAAACTGTTATTGCCTAGCCATTTATTTATTACATGTAAATCATAATTCATCGAGTTAAACATCGTTGGCATGTCATCACCCGCAATATATATCATTGTATCGTCTGCAAACATAGATATTTTACAATACTTCACATATTTTACGATATCGTTTATGTATAAGTTAAAGAGAATTGGACCAAGAACAGTCCCCTGTGGGACGCCATGCACGGTTTGCACTTTATCTGATAGATTATTTCTAAATTTAACATTTTGTGTTCTAGGATTAAGATATGTTTTAAACCAGTTTAGTACATCACCTGTAATACCAATTCTCTCTAGTTTACACAGAAGTAATTCTCTGTCTATCGTTTCAAACGCCCGTCGAAAATCCAAGAACACTGCTAATATTACATGATTGGTTTCTAAAGACTTGTACCATTCATCACAAATATTTAAAATTACTGACTCACAAGAATGAAGAAAGAAAGTTTTCGGAAGCCTGATTGGTTGTAAACTAAAACATCGTTTTCATCACAAAATTTCAGTAGTTACTTACAATACACGAAAAACATATGCTAGAAATTCCGTATCACAGTTTAAAATTATTTGAGAATAGTTCAAGATATTTCGCTATTAATGTGTACAGAAAGCTACCCAATTCGTACAAATATCTAAATTAAAAGAGATTTAAAATAGAAATAAAATGTTTACTTAGAAGTAAATGCTATTACTCCATAAATGAGTATCTTAATGAGAGGTTTTAAAATTTATTTATACCTATGTGTTGGCAGTCACCATTAACTCGCCATTAATATAGATGTTACATGATTTTGTTTCATGTTTATATTTATTTGTTGACAATGTTTTGTTTTAACTATTTTGAATTTATTTTTTCTTACAATATTGATACTTATATCCTATACCTGTTGTTAATTAACATTTAACATAGTACAGGTTTTATGATTATCTTATGTTTATTTATTTACTAACAGTGTTTTGTTTTAACTATATATCTATATATACTTCTTTTGCAGTACAATGTTGACATATCTTATATCATGTAAATGATCTTTTGGATAAATAAATTATTATTGTTACTGGACACTCGACAATAACTAGCATCTCCGTTAAGATGACTGCCAGTAAGTAATTGTTTTAATTGCTTCAAGCCGTTCAATTACCTGACAAAGAAAATAGATTTATTGCATAGTACATTTGGATATTTTATCATTTCATATTGTTTGGGAGTTTCATTAGATGTTTAAAACATAATATTATATCTACGTAGATCGTTTCTGGAATTTATCGCTACTTTCTGATCTCTAATAATAACAGACTTTTACAATAACTAATTAATTATATTA